>VNJM01001027.1:0-43348 GCA_008042475.1 Drosophila kanapiae | reverse complement strand
AGAAGGCTCTGGCCTATTCAGATGGAAGCAAGGGCGGGCGACCGCCATTTGATCCGGTGTTGATGTTCAAGATCCTGGTGATCCAGACGCTCAACAATTTGTCTGATGAGCGGACAGAGTATCTCATCAACGATCGCCTCTCCTTTATGCGTTTCCTTGGTCTGGGACTTTCAGATCGGGTGCCCGATGCCAAAACAATCTGGCTGTTCCGTGAACGCCTGACACAGGCGGGGGCCATTGAAAGACTGTTTGAGCGCTTTGATGCGACCCTGCGCAGCGCTGGTTATCTGCCGATGTCAGGCCAGATCCTGGATGCCACGCTCGTAGCGGCTCCGAAGCAGCGCAATACAAACGCAGAGAAAGCGGATCTGCGAGCAGGCCGTATTCCTGAAGACTGGCAGGACAAGCCCTCCAAACTGTCGCACAAGGACAGGCATGCACGATGGACGCTGAAGTTCACGAAGGCGAAGCAGCAGGATGATGGAACCATGCCATCCAGCGATCTTGCCATCCCGTTCTTTGGCTACAAATCCCACGTCTCCATCGATCGGAAGTTTCGGTTCATCCGAAAATGGAAGACGACGGATGCCGCCGCCAGTGATGGTGCGCGATTGAGAGAGGGGCTGCTGGATAAAACCAATACGGCCTCAAGCGTCTGGGCTGATACAGCGTATCGCTCAAAAGCCAATGAAGACTTCATGGAAAAGCATGGCTTTGTCTCAAAGGTTCACAGGAAGAAGCCGCATCTCAAACCCATGCCACTCCATATCCAGCGGTCCAATGCAGGAAAGTCCATGATCCGCTCGCGTGTCGAGCATGTTTTTGCCGACCAGAAATCACAGACGGGATTGTTCATCCGAACTGTCGGTATTACCCGGGCCACCATGAGGATCGGGCTGGCCAATATCGTCTACAACATGCGCCGCTTCCTCTTCCTGCAGCGGATCAGCACCACAGCGTAGCTATCAAGCGGGTAACAGCTCCCAATCTGCTCAAAACGCAGACCGGATGCCATCGCAAAAACCGTCAATCAAATCGCCAAAAGCCAGAAATTACCCGCCAAGCACATCAATCAACGGTTCTTCGATCCCTCCACATCCAGTCGAAACTAAAAGAGGCCCCTGCCCCCTCACGCCCCAAGCCTGCTGTCGTGGCTTCAATCTGCTTCAACCAAGCCGCGACTTTCTTCTTCCCCGCAGCTGTTTTAACAGCCTGCCTCGGCGTGACATGCCCAAGCCCCGGAACAACCTCATCCAGAACACGGCGATAATGCTGTTCCAGAACAGCAGCCAAAACTTCCGCCTCTTCTTCGAGCGAGATCTCGTCTTCAAGCACGTCCCCTCGGCCAGAGGTCCGCTGCTCTTCTATAGCCTGCTCGGCAGTCATAATCTGTGTCAGAGGAGATCCAATCAGACTTCCCAAGGCGTTGCGGAGTAAAGCCGTGCCTTGCTCAGCCCGCGTTTCTGAATTGACCTGCAATCTCAGCTGACGGCCTTTCAGTTCCAAGTTCCCCAGAACAAGACCACCATCATCCAACGTCGTACTCAAAAACTGAGCTTTGCTGTCTCCTGCCTTAGAATGGGCCTCAGGAACATGGTCACCAGCCTGACGCGTCCAATTCCAGATCATACGCCCTGCATGCTGCAAACAGGGTATCGTATTCAAAACCTCGGCAATGCTCTTCTGGGTGGTTCCCTTGCTGAGAGGAAAACATACGTCATGAAAGACCAGGTCTTCGCCATCGCTGTTAAACAGGACAGGTGGCTCGGAGGCGCTCACCATGTTTTCCATAGTTCTAAAGAGCCAAGTCAGCGTGAAGACCGGAGCCAGATCACGGAGCACATCTGCCTTGATCTTTGGAAACTCAGCCTGACCTCGCTTACGCTTGAGAACATCGCGCAAATTCTCAGCCAGATCTTCGCAAGCCTGCTGAGAATATGCCAACAGACTCCCTGCCAAAACCATTTTGCCGTCTTCGGGAACAAGGCGTGCCGCGATGCGCTCCCAAGGCTTCAAGGACTGTGTGGCTGAGCGTTCATGAACCAGAACAGGATCACCACCCCGCAACAGGTCACGCACCATCATGCTTTGACCCGGCACGATCTGCGAAACCTCATACAGGCTCATGACGGCCTCTTTGAGGCCCCGCATATAAGCGCTTTTGCGTGGACCTTCTTTCCAGCCCCGTCGTTTCAGATAGACCTCAACGAAATTTTCGTTATCCCAGTTCTGTCCCAAGAAATCTTCGAAGGCACAGCCCCAGAGTGACATTGCCGCACCCTGCCCGAGGATATCTCCCAGCTCTTCAAAGCTGATATCCGCCGCCTCTAAAGCCGGTCCCAGATGCTCACCCAACACTTCTTCAAAACAGGCTTGCCACTGATCCTGTTTCAGATATCCGATAAGCCCTGTCAGATTGTCAGCGTTCATAAATGCGACGACCTCCCCTATTTTCCTGCGGCGGAACGGCAAACACCCTGTTTACCCGAGACAAAGAGAATACCGTGCATAGCGGTTTTCTCCCGTCCGATTAAGGGCACCGAGAAACACCAGATCGGCCAGATCACGTGTTGGACTTGTAACGGTTTTGTGCCGGTATGTAATTTCTTTTACGCGGCTTTGGCCTCGAAAGCGAGTGGGCTGATACTCCCGAGATAGGAGTGGCGCCGTCGCGAGTTATAGAAGCCGTTGATGTATTGAAAGATGGCGGCTGTTGCCTGACGCCGCGTTGGCCAACATTGTCTCCAAAGCATTTCAGCCTTCAGGCTCTTGAAAAAGGTCTCGACCACGGCGTTGTCATAGCAGTTTCCCTTGCCGGACATGGACGGTATCATCCTGTATTCGGTCAGTTTCTTCTGAAAATCATGGGAACAATATTGGCTGCCGCGATCAGAATGGAAAATACAGCCAGATGGTGGGTTGCGTAGACGCATCGCCATATCGAGTGCCCTGATAGCGATATCCTTTTTCATCCGGTCACTGGCGGCCCAACCGATAACGCGGCGGCTAAACAGGTCAATGACGACGGCAAGGTAAAGCCAGCCTTCACTGGTCCAGATATAACTGATGTCGCCCGCCCATTTGCGATTGGGGTCATCGGCCATGAAGTCGCGGTCCAGAATATTGTCAGCAAAACCAAGAGAATGCCGACTATCGGTCGTGACTTTGTGCCGACGCGTACGTACGGGACGAATATCGTTGGCTTTCATCAGTCGCCCCACACGGCGTTCACCAACAGCAAGCCCTGCTTCCTTGAGTTCCATGGTCATCCGCGGACGGCCATAGGTCCGGTTGCTCAGGGCATAATGCTCGCGGATATGAGCCAGAACCTTCAGATCGGTGCGCTGGCGCTCGCACATGGGCTGGGAAACCCATGCGCGGTAGCCACGCGTCGAGACCTGCAGAACCCGACACAGATCGGCGATAGGCCAACGGTCACGATGTGCCCTGATAAACGCAAACCTCACGTCTTTTGGCTCGCGAAGAACTGCGTGGCTTTTTTTAATATTTCCCTCTCCTCCCGCAGGACACGGTTTTCTAGGCGAAGACGCTCATTTTCCCGGACGAGGTTCGTCGACGCTTCAGGCACTGTTAGATCAGTCGACCGATACTGCGAAATCCAGTGGCTCAGCGTTGATTTGCCAATCCCCAGATCCGCCGCAACCCGTGTCCTGGACAAACCACTGCTCAGCGCGATCCTGACCGCCTCGCGGCGAAACTCTTCTGTCTGTTTCAATGCCATGGTCTCATGCCTTTCCTGTTGAAAGCTTTAAACGCTCAGTCAACCGGCACAAAACCGTTACAAGTCCAATCAGTGGCTTCCGACAGAGCCAGAGCGTCCTCGACATCCACCCCAAGGTATCGAACCGTACTATCCAGTTTTGAATGACCCAGCAGGATCTGCACGGCCCGGATATTACCGGTTCGTTTGTAAATCATGGCAACCTTAGTCCGGCGGAGCGAATGAGTTCCATATTCCCCGGCGATCAGTCCCACCGCCTGGACCCATTGATCCAAAAGCCGGGCGTATTGCCTTGTGCTCAGGTGAGCTTTGGCGCTTAGACGACTTGGAAAAACATATTCATTCAAGCCACCACCACGATGTTCCAGCCACGCCCGCACGCTTTCTCGCGTTGTTTCTGTAATTTCGAATTGCACAGGTCGCCGGGTTTTCTGCTGAACGACCATGGCTCGGTGGCGCACCTGACCACTGGTAACGATGTCGCCGATACGAAGGCTGACAAGATCGCAACCTCTGAGTTTGCTATCGAGAGCAAGATCAAACAAAGCTCTGTCTCTGACACGCTGTTCGCTCCCCAGCCAAAACCGAATAGCCCAGACGTGCTTTTCTTTGAGCGCCCGCTTGGCGCCAACCATTTTTCCTGCATTCCAGGGCACGGACGCCTTCAGCGTAGGCGATGGAAAACGCGTTTTCTTTTCCATGATACTTTCTCCTGATCAGCTGCACATGCAGCAATCAGAAGTCTGCAGGAGGACATCGGCGGATAAGAGAACATTACAGACCGTCCGCTTTACGGAAACTGGAACGGCACCTTTAATGACCGAGGTGAGGCGACTGCGGCCTGTCTGCTCCTGCATCACTGAGCAGACAGACGGATCAAGGGGGGGTATACGGAAGGTCAGCTATTTGTTGAAAAACATGATAAAGCTGCCATTACTTTCCTCCTTACGGAGCTGCCCTTCAAATAATCAAAGCCGTATTATTGAGGTCCAAGCGTAGAGGACGGATAAAGTCTGCGGGCAACCCGCTCCATCGTTAGCCCCTGCACGATGATGGTGAACACGACGACGCCGTAACAGACAGGCAGCAGCAGTTCGCGCAAGTTTCCGGGCGGCAACCCAAGCGCCAGCGAAACCGAAATGCCGCCACGCAGACCGCCCCAGGTCAGGATCCCAAGAACACGACCTCGTTCCCATTGCCTGAGGTGAACCGGAAACGTTGAAAACAGCACGCTCAATGCCCGCACGGCAACGGACAGCGGGATCACGGCAAGTGTCGCCAGCACCGTAAACAGATGCGGCGTGATCTCCAGGATTTCAAAGCCGATCAGCATGAACAGCAGGACGTTCAGCACCTCGTCAATGAGTGTCCATGCGACGTCGAGTTCCTTTCGGGATGCCTCATCGAAAACGGAATGGCTATAGCTTGTTCCAAAGCACAGTCCCGCCACGACGACGGCAATCGCCCCCGACATGCCAAGCTGGTTGGCAATGCTGAAGGTTCCGGTCGCAAGAGCCAGCGACGTCAGCAGATCAATATGAGTGTCTCGCTGCCCCTTAAGCACACGGAGTGCGATCCATCCGGTCAGTGCGCCCAATAGACCGCCTCCGATAGCCTCTCTGCAAAAACTCAGAGCAATCTCGGAGGCGGTCACTCCCTGACTGCCCCCGGTTGCCAGTCCGATCGTGACGCCGAAAATCACCACGCCCACGCCGTCATTGAACAGGCTCTCTCCTGCGAAAACGGCCTGAAGGGGGCCGGGCAGTCCGAGACGTTTCAGCATACCGACAACCGAAACGGGATCAGTCGGCGCGAGGATAGCTCCAAGAACGATGCACCACGTGAAAGGAATGGCATGGCCCAACAGAGGGAAGACGTACCATGCAGCGATCGCCAGAAAGGCAACAGCCAGAACGGTTCCCAGAACAGAGAGAGCAGCCACGGAGGCAAGCTTTGCGCGCAGATGTCCGACATTCACCTGCGTCGCTCCGGCAAACAGAAGCAGGGACAGCGCGCCATTCAGGAGGGCCGTGGGAAGATTGATGGCTCCGAGCACAGATCGCGGGAGAGCCTGAAGGTCATAGGTCGGTATTAACGGATTCAGAAGCATGACCAGCAGGGAAGCCAGCAATGAGAAGACCAGCACGCCGATCGTCACAGGAAGGCGAAACGTGTGGTGATTGAGAATGCTGAACCCTGCCGAGAGGGTCAGAAGCAAGGCGAGGAGGCTGATGGTATCCATGCCTTCACCGCTGGCCGCTCCTGTCCCCTACGTCAAGAAAAACCGGCAATGGTCCGCTAGCGGAGATAGCCTGACTGGGCTTCCTATGTCCTAGATGGGGGCGAAAGCAGTAAGTCCGCTTCAGCTTCTGACAATAAGATCAAACCAGCCCGTAGCGCTCCAGCAGATCGTCAATCTCCGTTCCCTGCGTCAGGTGCCTGATCAGCCCCGACGCTGGGACCTTCTCGCCATCCCGCAGTTCCGCTGCCGCCTGTAGTAGCATCCGGACATCAAAAATGCCGTCCGACACGTCCGGCACAGCGCGCCTGACGCCGCACAGGGTATAGACTGCCTCCATCGCCGTGCGGACGGAATATTCCGTCGTGAAGACCGTATCGCGTGGCGTTTCGGCGAACTGACCGAGAAAGGCGAGATTGATGCTCCCATCCGGCACCACCTTCGGCCGATCAGCAGGTGCGCGTGGCATGAACTGCGCCGTGATGAACGGCATCATGCACGGACGCGTCGTCGTCCCTGTCGCCGCAATGTCGTCGATCTGGTCCACTGGCACGCCCATATGGAACAGCCACTCACGGGTGATTTCCTCACCTGTGCAGTCCTGCATCGACTTTTTCACGTAATCGCCCGGCACGTCACTGAACAGACCGTAGAGCCAGGCCACCATCTGACCTTCGGGCTGCCCCTTGAAATGAGGCTGACGGCTGACCACCCAGCTCATCAGCCAGGATGAATCCGCGATCGTGACCGGGCCACCCGTGATGATTTTCCCCGAAAACGGATCACGCCCTGTAATCCGTTTTACAAGCTCCGGAATCCGCGCATCCCGGGTCGTAACGGTTGCCGATAGCCAGCGGGATTTTTTTGTATCGCCACAGAAGACATCTGGATTGCCAAAAGCGGTATCCTGCGTGGCGAGGTTGCGCCAGAGCTGCCAGACGCTCCCCTCTCCGATGGTCGTATCAATCGGCGCGGGTGTATGATGGTCGCCCCAGCGTGAATTCTCCACCATGGAACCGTTGGTCACGAACACCAGATCGGCCGGACCCAGGTCAACACCGGCGGCCGCGCCATTTTCCAGCCAGTCGAGATGGGTCGCAACTTTCGTTCTGCCCGACACATCAACGGCAACATTCGTCACCTTCACGCCATGACGGAACACGACGCCCTGATCCGCAAGCCACGTGGCCAGTGGTCTGCTCAGGGATTCCTGCTGGTTATATCTGGTGAATTTCAGCGTATGCAGATCCTTCAGTCCGAGGATCTGATGCACGAACCGTGCGAGATAGCGCTTCATCTCGATGGCGCTGTGCCAGGTCTCGAACGCGAACATCGACCGCCAGAACAGCCAGAAATTCGACGCCATGAAATCGCCGGACAGCACATCCGCGATCGTCTTTCCCGCCAGTTCATCCTCATCGGTCAGAATCAGGGCAATGATCTCACGCCGCGCCTTTCCCGTGAGCGTCAGCCTGTCACGATCGGCGAGGGGCCGTCCCCGATTGCACATGGCGCGGACCGGACTTATGGACGGATCAGCCTGATTAACCTGCCAGACTTCATCCAGCACCGAAGCTTCGGGAATTTCCAGTGAGGGAATGGAGCGGTACAGATCCCACAGACACTGGAACTGCTCTTCCATTTCCCGACCGCCGCGGATCAGCCAGCCGGTCTCCGCATTCCCCGCTCCGTCCAGCGCGCCACCGTCGCTGTCCGAAGCCTCAAGAATGGTGATGGCTGAAGGCGCCATGCCCGCGTCCCGGATCAGGAAAGCTGCTGCTGCCATGCCTCCCAGACCACCGCCCACGATCCACGCTGATCGTCCTTCCATACCCTCTGGCGCCGGGGGCTGGACATAAGCCTCGTAATTACTGTGAGCGTATCTCATGGCACATGTCCTTTTTCTGAAAAGAGCTGATAGCGAGAAATCTTATCATCCATACGATCCAATAAGCCGCTCTGTCGTTGCGATGTATCAAGCGTCGCGAACATGGCAGTATGATCCCGCCCCCCAGTCAGCCAGAGCCGGCCTGCACCCGACATAAAAGCCCATCGGGGAGCGGCCGCTGAAGCTCCAGAGCCTCCGCTGCCGGTGCCGTCATCCAGCGCTCCATATCCTCCGGTTGCACCAGGATCACAGGCATGGCTTTCGGATGGATCGCGCCCACTTCCCGATTGGCGTCAGTGGTCAGAAAACCGAACAGATCATCCGTTGTCTCCCCGTCCGCCAGTTTGCGCACGGACGTCCATCGACACCATATCCCGGCAAAAAAAGCCAACGGCTCCCCCTCATTCCGCGCAAACCACGCCGGTCGTGATGTCCCGTCGGGCAGATGTTCCGGCTCGGAGAAGGCCGTCAGCGGCACCAGACAACGATGTTGCACGCCCTCCCAGCGCTTCCACCATGTCGAGGACGGATTGCGGATGTTGGTCACACCCCGGTCGACCTTGTGTCCCTTCAGGTAACCGGGCGGCGTCGGCATGCCCCAGCGCGCCATGACCAGTTCACGGCCACCCTCCCCGTTCCGCACGACAGGCGCCATTGTATTCGGATATATCTCTGGCAATTGCTGAAGATTGCCGGTCAGATCATCAAGAACCTTTGCGATTTCCCTGATCGCTTTCTGGTTTGATGTCATGGCGTAGAGATTGCACATCAGCGATGCTTCTCCCCGCAAGCCGGAACCAACGCCGGTTCATGTTCCGCCACAGGCTCATGCGACAGCGCGCCCGGCAGGGCAAGACAGGCCAGAAGCCCCGCCAGCGCCAGCAGAAACAGAGCAGACCACCAGCCATACAGAAAGGCGCCGGCCACGCCGCCCAGCGTGAAAGACAGTACAATGGCGGCATGCAGACCCAGGCGTTCGCGCGTACCGGTCCGTCGGACCGGGTCAACCGGATGGAAAAAGCTCTCCAGCCAGTCCGCCAGTTCCAGCCCCACATCGGTGAGCATTCCCGTCATATGGGTGGTGCGGACACGCGCCCCGGAAATGCGTGTGACCGTGGCGTTCTGGAGCCCCATGAGGAAACTCAGCCCGTAGGCCAGCACCGGATCCCGTGGCTGGGCCGAAAACAGAAGATCCACAGCCCCCAGAAGCCCGAGCAGGCAGGCTTCAAGAAGGATGCTCCGTGCGTAGATCGACGGCAGATGACGGCGACGACCTGCATTGACCAGCAGCGCCGACAGCACCGCGCCGGCGACAAAGGCCAGTATCAGACCGCAGCAGGACAGGACCAGTTCGAGATGGCCTTCATGCAGGCCGTTCGCCAGCGCGGAGACATTGCCAGTCATGTTGGCCGAATAATAGCCCACGGCCAGAAAACCGGCGGCGTTCACAGCACCGGCAATGGCCGCCAGCGAGCAGCCCAGACGCCTGTCGATGCTGGCGTTACGCTCCGCCCCCTCGTGAACAAGCACCTGTGCCTCCCATCCTGACTGAGCGCATGAGGAGACTCCGTATTCATCGGCGTCCCCCGGACAGCGATCTTTTTTATGAGCAGGATGGTAACAGCTCGCCTTCTTCCGACAAAGCTTCCTGTTTTCAATTTCTTAGGACGATATCTTCCCGGATTGCGAATTACCACAAACTTGAAGCGATACGCTCTCCCGACAGATAAATGTTGACGCCGACAGACTATATGGAACAAATCAGGAACATATAATCAGGAAATTTGCCTGCACAAAGAACGCCGAGCCGTGACATGACTGCTGAAACCCATAAAAAACCCGGTCTGGAGACGCTGCGGGCGGCGATCAGCCGTCTCGAAGGGCACAGCGACCGACGTCGCACGGTGCTGCCTTTTGGCGTGCGCGAGATCGACGCCCGCCTACCAGGTGGCGGTCTGGCGCTGGGTGCCCTGCATGAGGTGGCCGGTGGTGGCAATGATGCCCTTCACAGCGCGGCCGCCGGTCAGTTCTGCGCCGGGATTGCGGCCCGCACACGTGGCAAGGTGCTCTGGATCGTCACCCGTCAGGATGTGTTCGCCCCCTCCCTGAAACAGGTCGGGCTGTCGGCACGGCGAACGATCTTTGTCGAGGCCAGTTCAGACGTCGATGTGCTGGCCTGTTTCGAGGAAGGACTGCGACATGGCGGCCTTGGGGCCGTGGTCGCCGAGGTGGCGCGTCTGTCCATGACCGCATCCCGTCGTCTGCAACTCGCCGCCGAGACGTCTGGTTCGCTTGGCATCGCCGTCCGCCGCTGGCGGCGGCAGACGGATGCTGCGGATTTTGGCCAGCCGACTGCCAGTGTGACCCGATGGCGGGTGTCCGTCCTGCCATCCGTGCCTTTACCGGTGCCCGGTGTGGGGCGTCCCCGTTGGCTGCTGGAACTGATCCGTGCCCGTGCGGGCGAATGTGCCGATTTTGAAGTGGAGGCCTGTGATGCCAAAGGAAGGCTCGCACCCTATATCCCGGTCGCGGATCGTCTCGCTTTACCTGCCGCTCTGGCCGACCGACCGGATCAGGAAGCGGCTTGGACCAGACGCGCCCGCGCCTGAGACGCCACTAGCCCTTGTCGGACGTGAAGGACGGCGACGGGTTGTGTTGTCGGTCGATCTCGCCGCCCGCAAGCTGGGGCTGCGTCCCGGCACGCCGGTCGCCAAGGCTCAGGCGCTGTATCCCGATCTGGTGCTGATGGACGCTGATCCCGAAGGCGACCGGCTCGGACTGGAAAAACTTGCCCTGTGGTTCCAGCACCGGATCACGCCCATCGTGGCCGTCGATACGCCGGATGGGCTGGTTCTGGACACGACCGGGGCGGATCACCTGCATGGTGGCGAACTTCCCATGCTCAAGGATATGGTCCATCGCATGGCAGGAGCCGGGTTTCGGGCGAAGGCCGTTGTGGCAGACACATGGGGGGCGGCACACGCACTGGCTCGCTATGGCCGGTTAGCGATTGCGGTTGTCCCTTCAGATAAAACGACCTCTGCTCTGGCTGATCTTCCCGTGGAAGCACTCCGCCTGCCCTCACCTATCATTGAGGGTCTGGCCACGCTGGGCGTATCCCGCATCGGACCACTGGCCGCCATGCCCCGCGCACCACTGGCCTTGCGGTTTGGCCCCGACATCGCCCGCAGGCTGGATCAGGCGTTCGGGCGTATGGGTGAAGCTATCGTGCCTGTCCGCCCGGTTGATCCCGTGGAGGTCAGCCGGAACTTCGCCGAGCCGATCGGGGCCGCCGAAACCATAGCCAAATATATTGGCAAACTGGTGCCACTACTCTGCCAGGGTCTGGACGAACGTGGACAGGGCGTGCGCCGCCTCGACCTGCTGCTACATAGGGTGGACAGCCGCACCGAAGCGATCCGGGTCGCGACCGCCATGCCGGTACGCGATGTGAAGCGCCTGACCCGACTGCTGTGCGAGAAAATCGAAACGATCAATCCGGGCTTCGGCATCGAACGTATGGTGCTGATCGCGTCACTGGCGGAGCCCATGGATCGGCGCCAAACCGTGTCTTCCCTGATCGCCGAGGAAGAGGCCGATGTGTCCGACCTGATCGACACACTGGCCAACCGTGTCGGCACGCAGGCGCTGTATCGCTTTGCCCCCGTAGAAAGCGATCTCCCCGAACGCTCCTTCTGCCGCGTGCCCGCGCTGGCTCCCGAGGAGACAAAGGACTGGCCGGAGCACTGGCCGCGCCCTACCCGACTGCTGGCACGACCGGAACCGGTGCAGGCCATGGCGGAACTGCCGGACCAGCCGCCGCTGTTCTTCATCTGGCGGGGTGTGCGGCGGAAAGTGAAATGCGCTGACGGGCCGGAGCGTGTCTTCGGCGAATGGTGGAAGAATGACGCGGAACTGACCATTGCCCGCGATTACTTCCGGGTGGAGGACACGAGCGGCGAGCGGTTCTGGCTTTACCGGGCCGGTGATGGTGAGCATGGCGAAACCGGCTCACAGGGCTGGTTTCTGCATGGGATTTTCGGATGAGCACCTCGGCACAGCGTTATGCCGAATTGCAGGTGACAACCTATTTCTCGTTCCTGCGTGGGGCGTCTTCTCCGATCGAACTGTTTGCGCAGGCAAAGGCCCTTGGCATCGAGGCACTAGGCATCTGTGACCGCAACTCTCTGGCCGGGATGGTGCAGGCCCATGTCGCGGCAAAAGAGATCGGGCTCCGACTTGTCGTGGGATGCCGTCTCGATCTGGCGGATTTCCCGCCTGTGCTGGTCTACCCAACGGACCGGGCCGCCTATGGCCGCCTTTGCCGCCTGCTGAGCCTCGGCAAGGCCCGTGCCGGGAAAGGAAAATGCCATCTGCTCTGGGAAGATCTGGTGGCCTGGGGCACGGGCGTGATCGTCGTCATGATCCCGGACACGGCAGATGATGCCTGCGGTCTGCATCTGCGCAAGCTGAAGGACGTCTTTGCCGATCGCGCCTACATGGCGCTCACCCTCCTGCGCCGTCCCAATGACCAGATGCGATTGTATGAACTGGCGAACCTGGCGCATCAGGCACGGGTGCCAACCGTTGTGACCAATGACGTGCTGTTCCACACCCATGACCGACGCATCCTGCAGGATGTCGTGACCTGCATCCGGCACAACACCACGATCGACGAGGCCGGGTTCGTCCGGGAGCGTCACGCGGACCGCTATCTTAAACACCCGCAGGAGATGGACCGGCTGTTCAGCCGTTACCCTGAAGCGGTCGCCCGCACCATGGATATCATGGAGCGCTGCCAGTTCTCACTTGATGATCTGGCCTACCAGTATCCCGATGAAGTGTCCGTGCCCGGTCAGACGCCCCAACAGGCGCTGGAAGCGCTGACGTGGGAGGCGGCAGCCCGCACCTATCCCGAAGGTGTGCCGGACGAGGTTCGCAAAAGCCTGCACCATGAACTCGCCCTAATAGGGCGCATGAATTATGCGCCCTATTTTCTGACCGTAAACAGTATCGTCCGCTATGCCCGTTCTCAGGACATTCTCTGCCAGGGTCGTGGGTCGGCTGCCAATTCTGCAGTCTGTTATGTGCTGGGCATCACCGCCATTGATCCGGCCCGCAACTCCCTGCTGTTCGAGCGTTTCGTCTCTGAAGAACGGGGCGAACCGCCGGACATTGATGTGGATTTCGAGCATGCACGACGCGAGCAGGTCATCCAGTGGGTCTATGAGCATTATGGGCGTGACCGCGCGGCCCTGACGGCCGTGGTGATCCGCTATCGCGCCAAGGGGGCCTTGCGGGATGTCGGCAAAGTCATGGGCTTGCCGGAAGATCTGATCCGCACACTCTCGGGCCAGATTCACGGCTGGGGGTGCAAGCTGGACGATGATGCCCTGACTGACAGCGGCATTGATCTGTCAGACCGCCGTATCCGCCTGACGCTGGATCTGGCGCGTTGCCTGATCGGCGTGCCCCGCCATCTGTCACAGCACCCCGGAGGATTTGTGCTGACCCATGACCGGCTGGATGAACTGGTGCCGATCGAACCGGCCTCCATGGAAGCCCGCCAGATTATTGAATGGGACAAGGACGATATCGACGTTCTGAAATTCATGAAGGTGGATATTCTGGCTCTCGGCATGCTGACCTGCATGAAAAAGGGGCTGGATCTTCTGGCGGACCACAAGGGCCAGCATTTCACGCTCCAGAGCATCCCGGCGGAGGATCCGCGCACCTACGCCATGATCCGCAAGGCCGATACGATCGGTGTGTTCCAGATTGAATCCCGGGCGCAGATGTCCATGCTGCCACGGCTCAAACCGCGTGTGTTTTACGATCTCGTCATTGAGGTCGCGATCGTGAGGCCCGGCCCCATTCAGGGTGATATGGTGCATCCGTATCTGCGTCGCCGCGAGGGCCTTGAGCCCGAAGACTATCCGACACCCGAACTGGAAGCGGTTTTGAGTAAAACGCTTGGAATTCCGCTGTTTCAGGAACAGGCGATGCAGGTGGCCATGATCTGTGCCGGATTTACCGCAGCCGAAGCCGATCAGTTGCGTCGGGCGATGGCGACGTTCAAAAATACCGGCACGGTCTCGCAGTTTCAGACACGCCTGATCGAAGGCATGCGCGCCAACGGTTATGACGAGGACTTTGCAGAACGGATCTATCAGCAGCTCGAAGGGTTCGGGTCTTACGGATTTCCCGAGAGCCATGCGGCCAGTTTCGCCATTCTCGCCTATTCGTCGTCCTGGATGAAATGCACCCATCCGGACGTGTTTCTGGCGTCACTCCTGAATTCCCAACCGATGGGGTTCTATGCCCCCGCGCAACTGGTTCGTGATGCCCGGGAACATGGTGTGGAAATCCGGCCCGTTTGCGTCAACGCCTCACACTGGGACAGCACACTGGAAGGACCGGAAAGACCAGATGGGATGTTCGCCGTGCGACTGGGCATGAGTCTGGTCAAGGGGCTGGCCAATGACGATGCCGCCCGCATTGTTGCCGCTCGGGCCTCACGCCCGTTTACGTCGGTCGATGACCTATGGCGTCGGGCGGGTGTCAAAGCAGCAGCCCTGTACCATCTGGCCGAGGCGGATGCGTTCCGCCCTTCGCTCGGGCTGGCACGGCGCGAAGCGCTGTGGGCGATCAAAGCTCTGCGCGATGAACCGCTGCCGTTATTTGCAGCAGCGCAGGTCACGCGGGAAGCAGAGGAACCGGATGTGTTGCTCCAACCCATGCGGGATGGGGCAGAGGTGGTGCGGGATTACAACCGGCTTGGCTTGAGCCTGCGGGATCATCCCCTAGCTTTTCTGCGCAAGGATTTACAGGAACAGGGCATCCTACCCTGCCGACAGGCCCTGAACGCCAAGGACGGCAAGCGTCTCACCGTAGCGGGACTGGTGCTGGTCCGGCAGCGGCCAGGCTCCGCCGAAGGTGTGGTGTTCATGACGCTGGAGGATGAGACGGCCAACATGAACGTCATCATCTGGCCGGATCTATTCGACGCCAACCGGCGCGTCGTACTTAGCGGCCAGATGCTGGCCGTGGAAGGCATGCTGCAGAAGGAGGGCGAGGTCGTGCATCTGGTGGCGAAGGAGATCACCGACCTCTCCGGGTTACTGGCGGACGTCGGGAACCGATCCTCCGCAGATACCACCGCCGACATAGACTCTGGCAGTGAACACCTCGTCGTCAGATCCCGCAATTTTCACTGAGCAATGAGGCTTGGGACGGGCATCACGCTATCGTGATAATGCCGCGTTTTAAGCGCTAACTACGCTGGAGTTTCACTCCCGATTGCATCCTATACGCATCCTGCGCGTGGAGCTAAAACGCAAAAGGCCGCCCTTGAGGCGGCCTAAGGGTTTGATATTAAACGGAAAACATGGTTGCGGGGGCACACAACCAAAGAAAACTGCCGCTTGTCAGCGGCTTCCTTGAACGGCTGTCAGCACATTTAACTAACTGAAAAAATGAAATATTTTTCTCTACTTTCGTTTGATCCTTTATCACCCTTGGTCCGAAAGAACGGGATGCCCCCTGCCCTACGGCCAGTCTGTTACTATGTCAGAGACTATGGATTGCCTTTCCCGCGATCCAGAAGACACCAAAAAGCATTGAGTGCAAATCCGTGGTTCACGATTCAGGGAAAAACAGCATGTAGCCGTTGCTTCTTACTCCCGTACCCTCCCCAACCAGAATATCCCGTATCACGAGATCATTGATATCTCACATGACTGTACCCGCCTCGCATTATTCCGACAGTTATGGGGGGGGAAGCCGAATGTCTGCTTCAGAACTGGCCTGATCATAAACTGCCACCATGGGAGCACGTATAGTCCTTGAATTTTCCATGAGGATTTTTCAGATTCTGACACGTGAGGATGAGGCCGTATAACTATTTCGGGTAATCTTCCGTCAAATGCAGAATCGACTGGCTACGAAAAAAGTCAGGAGAACTAATTATCAAACGGAGAAAGTGCTTCAATAATTCGGCATTCTGAAATATTACCTCCCCCGCATGATTCTATCATCGTAGAAAGTTCATGGCGCAATGCGATGAGATCCGCAATTTTGCGCTCAATTTCTGCCATATGGTCACGAGCAATTCTATCAACTGTCTTACAATCCTGGGTTCCCTGATCCGTTAGGGATAATAGAGCTCTTACCTGGTCTAATGAAAAACCCAGATCCCGAGATCGACGAATAAAAGACAGTCTCGCGAGTGCCTCATCATCATAAGTGCGATAATTGCCATCGGTCCGCTGTGGCGGAGCCAGAAGACCGATCCGTTCGTAATAGCGGATCGTCTCGACTTTGGTATTCGTCGCCTTCCCCAAGGCACCAATCGATCGCATTCCCTGCCTCTTGACCCTGTAGTTGCTACAGGGAGCATACATTAAAACAGATGATTCGTCAGGGAGGCGCTGGATGGCAGGAGGATGCTGTGGTGGATGCACAGATACGCCGCTACCAATCAATAAATCATGGCGGAGAGCGCTCCTGATCGCGCTTTTTCTCAATGCCAGCATGTTTGCCGTTGAAGCTGGGGCTGGCGTGTCGGTTGGATCTGCATCCGTACAGGCGGACGCGATTGATTTCCTTGGCGACAGCGCCAACTACGCAATAAGCCTCAGTGTTGCCGGAATGGCATTGCGATGGCGAGCTGGCGCGGCCTTTCTGAAAGGCCTGACCCTGTTCATGGCTGGGCTATGGGTAATGGCCAATGCTGGGTGGATAGTAATGAACAGCAACCATCCGCCTCACCCAGACGCAATGGGCGGCATTGGTCTGCTTGCCCTCGCGGTCAATCTGGCCTGTGCCCTCATATTATGGACACACCGGAAAGGTGATGCCAACCGCCGTTCTGTATGGATCTGCTCTCGTAATGATGCGATCGGAAATGTTGCCGTTGTGCTGGCAGCTCTGGGCGTGTTTGGCACTCGTTCTGCGTGGCCGGATATTGCGGTAGCTGCCATCCTTGCGATGCTTGGTATTAGTGGAGGTGTGCAGATTATGCGACAATCGAGAGTAGAACTAACAGATAACAAATCAGATATATCACGACATATCAATGTATAAATCATATAATACTCTAGAATATATTAAGCAGGTAAGGAGACGCACACGCTATAATGCGGCATTCATTCTCCTGATTTTTCCCCTGCTCTGTGGCTGTACAAATAGTGATCACTCAAATATTTCGCCGGAATCAGATGTCCAGAAATTTTCCAGCCGTCAATTTACGGATGCCGGATTGCAAGAATTCATTACAAAAGTTCTCGGACCAAACGTATCGAGTCAGGAAAACGCATGGGGCATCACTCGCCTGACGCTTGCTACCTTGTATTTTCATCCCGATATCCTTGTAGCTAAAGCTGAACTGGAAACGGCTCGCGCTGGAATCAAGACAGCCGGTCAACTGCCCAATCCCAGTTTCACGGTGCTGGGTGGCCCATCGGCTCATTACGTCGGCTACGGCGCGTCAATACTGATCGAATTTTTCGGCAGGCGTTATCACCGTATCAAAGAAGCCAGATATCGGGCTGCCGTCGCGCAATGGGAAGTCATCAATACTGCATGGAAACTACGCAGCGACACGCGGTCTGCTCTTCTCGGCGTCTGGGCTGTATCCGGGCGCCTCAAGCTTGTGGAAGAGACTGCGGCAGCTAAACGCGAACTCTTTACCCTGGAACAGGCACGTTTTGATCAGGGGCGAGCATCCGCTCTCGAAATATCGCAGGTACGGACGGAAATGATCCATGCCGAGTTGTCTGTCAGTGATCTGCGGCGCGAGTATGCCGTCCGTAAGGCAGCTCTGGCAGGAGCAATCGGGGTTCCTGCCGAAGCACTTGATTCCATTGCTCTTGATACAAAAGCATTTGATGTCTGTCCCGACCTCATGGAATACCGCGATTCACAGGACATGAGATACCAAGCCGTAATGCAACGCGCGGATCTGCGGGAACTTCTTGCGTCTTATGACGCCGCCCGACAGGCTCTACGGGTCGAAGTTTCCCGACGCTATCCCGATGTCACCATCAGTCCCTCCTATAACTGGGATTTTTCAAATCGCTTTGAGGTAAATCCCTCTCTGCAAATTCCGATTTTCAATCAGAACGAAGGCCCCATAGCTGAAGCTGTTGGGCAGGAGCATGAGGCGGCGGCTCGTCTCCGGCGTGCAGAGAACACGGTGTTTAAGTCCATCTCGCAGGCTACGGCCAATTACCGCGGCACGACATCAATTCTGCTACAGGCGGATGAACTTGCCAAAACCGTACGGGTAAGGCTGAACCAGATGCAGCACCGCCTTCAGTCAGGCGCAATCGACCGACCAACGATGGTTATGACTCATATAGAGCAGATTCAAGCAGAGACCGCTCTTCTTGAAGCAGAAATTCAGCAACGGCAAGCCATAGGTCAGATCGAAGATGGCATGCAGCAGCCCATTTTTGATCACACCAGTGCCGCGCAGGTTTCCGGCCTGCTTGAAAATAACCAAAGGAACTCACCATGAAAGCGAGGGCCTTCTGGCTGCCTCTTGTAGGTCTTTCTGTCTTCCTAGTTCTAAACGTGGCGGACATTGCTATTGCAGATGATGATGATCCACCAGTTTCGGTTCTTGGCGCAGAGGCGACCGTGACGGTCTCCCCGGAAGCAGTTACGAAGAGTGGCATCGCTTCTGCACGACCCAGCATCGTGCCTTGGAGAAAGTTGGTTCCCGCCTATGGTTACGTTCTGAACGCAACACAACTTATCACTCTTGTTAGTGATTATGCTGACATGAAAGCGCGGCTGGAGAGCATGCAGGCACAGCAGACGCTTGCCCGTGCGAAACTCGATCGTGACAAAGGACTGTATCGCGACCGGCAGAATATCTCTCAGGAACAATTCCAGGAGACAACAGCCAGATTTCAGTCCAACTCAGCTATGGTAAAAGCAGAACAGGTCCGGGTGAATAACGCACTTAATATTATCAGACAGCAATTTGGTTCGGTCATATCTGACGCTACCGAAAAAAATACAATTTTCATTACACAGTTACTTCAACAACAAGTGGTCTTGGTCAAGGTGACCCTTCCACCAGATACGGATCTACCAACCCCACCAAGTCAGGCGGATGTGACCGATTATGGAAACACGGGTGGACACGGGACAATGCTCCACTATTTGTCTCCTGTAACCATGACCGATCCTGCTATTCAGGGGCGTAGCTTTTTCTATTTTGCGTCGGCTGAAAGTCAGCTTGTCGCGGGCATGAATGTTTCCGTTCTCCTGCCTACCGAAGAGGAACGTCCCGGTATCCGGATACCTGCATCAGCTATTATCTGGCTGCAAGGTAAGTCGTGGATATACCGTGATAACGGACACGGAAAATTTACACGCCTACCCCTTACGACCGACGTGCCGGACCGAGAAGGTGGCTACCTGATCCAAGATACTCCAGGACAAATCACACACGAAACGCAAATCGTCGTAGGGGGTACGCAATTACTTCTGTCTGAAGAATTCCGAGCTCAGCTTGAATCAGGAGGCGATGACGACTGATGACGGGACGTTCTTTCAGCCTTCAGGCAGCTATTATCGGGTTTTCGATCCGCTTCCGGGGCGTGGTTATCGCAACCGCATGTCTGTTGTTCTTCTATGGCCTGTATGGCTTGAGACATGCCAGCTATGATGTGTTTCCGGAATTCATTCCGCCACGGGTCACGATCCAGACCGAAGCCGCTGGTTTTACGCCGGAACAGGTCGAAACATTGGTTAGTCGCCCAATGGAAATTGCCCTTAGCGGCCTCCCGGGTATTCAGCGCGTGCAATCGACTTCGATTCAGGGACTGTCAGTCGTCAACGTCCTGTTTGCGACATCGACCGATATTTATCGCGCCCGGCAACTGGTCGGGGAACAAATGAATGTTGTTGCACAGCAATTGCCAGCCGGTGTTCATGCTCCGACTATGACGCCACTGACCTCATCCGCCGGTCTGGTACTGGTGATTGGTCTGACGTCGGAACAACAGTCCCTCATGCAGTTGCGCACGCTTACTGACTGGTCATTAAGGCCGCGTCTGCTGGCGTTGCCTGGTGTGGCTGGAGTCAGTGTGTTTGGCGGGGAGCGTCGGTCACTCCAGATACAGGTACATCCAGACCAACTCATCTTGCATCATATCGGACTTGATGACGTCCTTGCGGCTGCCCAGGAAGCAACTGGCATACAGGGGGCCGGCTTTATTGATACCCCGAACCAAAGAGTCGTTCTTCAGTCTGACGGTCAGGCCCTGACGCCAGAAAGTCTGGCCCGCACTGTGATTGTCCGCTCTGATAATGGTGCTGTCACACTGGGCAGTATTGCCACTGTAACTGAAGCCCCTATTCCCGCCTTCGGCGCGGCCAGTATCGAGGGAAAGACAGGCATTGTGGTTAATATATGGGAACAGTACGGTGCCAATACGATGGCTGTGACCCGGGAAATCGAGGCGGCACTTACCGATTTCCGCCCGCAATTGCAGGGACAGGGGATTACATTGCATGCTGACCTGTTCCGACCCGCCAATTTCATTACGACCGCATTGGGGAATGCCACACAAGCATTGCTTCTGGGCGGTTTTCTGGTGGTTGTCGTAATCTTTCTTTTCCTTTTTGACCTGCGAACCGCTGCAATCTGTTGCGCCACCATACCTTTGGCTATTCTGATAGCCCTGTCGTTGCTGGAGACACTCGGGGTTACTTTGAATGCCATGACCCTGGGGGGGCTTGCTATCGCCATCGGCGAGGTCGTGGATGACGCCGTGATCGGGGTCGAAAATGTTACACGCCGATTGCGTGAAAACCGGCTTCTGGTCCAGCCCGCATCTACAGCGCGCGTCGTACTCGATGCATGCGTTGAAGTCCGCAGTGCAGTGGTTTACGCGACCTTTGCTGTCATTATCGTTTTCTTGCCTGTCATCGCCCTTCCCGGACTTTCGGGACGACTGTTTGCTCCACTGGCAACAGCTTATGTTCTTGCGGTCATGGCTTCTCTTGCCGCTGCTGTAACCGTTGTACCTGCACTCTGCGCATGGCTCTTGGCGACGCCTGGAGAAACCCGGAGAGAGCCCCCCCTGGCAGGATGGACCGCCAGAGCTTATGAACGTCTTCTGGCCAGATTAATGCGCCATCCCCGATTTGTTATAGGCGGGATGATCCTGACCACCTTGATAGGGTTTGCGGCCCTTCCATTCCTTGAAAGCGATTTCATTCCTGATTTCAAGGAAGGTCACCTTATCATTCATATGACGGCTGCTCCGGGGACTTCCCTGGAACAGTCTCTGAAATTAGGTAGACAGGTTACAGAAAAACTTCGTCAGCTTCCCGAAATCCGTTCGGTTGCTCAGAGAGTCGGACGCGCCTCGCTGGATGAGGACACGTCTGGACCACATACCAGCGAGTTTGAGGTTGATTTGAATCAGGTGGATGGGAAGGCTTCCCGACAGATTGATGCCCGCGTTCGCAAAGCGCTTGACGGGTTCGTTGGGGCCAGTTTTTCTGTCAGTAGTTTTTTGACGATGCGCGTAAACGAAACCCTTTCTGGTTCGTCTTCGGCTGTGGCAATCAATATTATTGGCGATGATCTGGATGTATTGGATATCCAGGCAAATAATATTGTCCGCATGTTGCATCAGATACATGGCGCAACAGATGTCCGGATAGAAGCACCCCCTGGTGTTCCGGAACTTGCTATTCGGCTACGCCCTGCTGATCTGGAGCGCTGGGGGCTTCGGTCGGCGGATGTACTCCGATCCATCCATACAGCCTGGCAGGGTGAAACCGTGGGGCAGATATACGAGCGTTCTGCGGCTTTTAATGTTATGGTTCGTCTTGATGACGCAAGTCGTAATGATGTTGCGTCTGTCGGCTTCCTGCCACTGCATACTGTTCACGGAAACTACGTACCACTCCGCGCTGTCGCAGACATATATGAGACGAACGGTCGCTATCAGGTGTCACATCTGGGAGCACAGAGAACACAGACTGTCACCGCAAATGTTACAGGACGATCAGCTCAATCTTTCGTTCAGGACGCACGCACGGCTATAGCAAAAAATATCAAACTGCCTCTTGGAACCTACGTTCAGTTTACATCCGCAGCGGAAGCTGAATCACAATCACGCAAGGAACTGTTTATAAATTCCGGGCTCGCTGCCATAGCGGTCATGATTCTGCTCTCAATAATCACACAAGGATGGCGCAATCTCGCTCTGATACTCGTCAATCTTCCCTTCGCATTTGTCGGCGGCATTCTGGCAATCATTGTTTCCGGCACAACGCTAACTCTTGGGGCAACAGTCGGCTTCGTTACTCTATTCGGGATTACGCTTCGGAATTCGGTGATGATGATTTCGCATTTTGAGACTTTGGTCGAGCGGGAACATCTCACATGGGGAGTAACAACAGCGCTCCGGGGGGCCAGAGACCGCGTCGTCCCCGTACTCATGACATCGCTCGTTACGGCGCTTGGACTGGCGCCTCTGGCTGTTGATATGAATGCGCCTGGGCGGGAAATCGAAGGACCTATGGCAGCTGTCATTCTTGGAGGGCTCATGACATCAATGATACTTAACCTGTTTGTTTTGCCTATTCTTGCTGTCAAATTTGGTAGTTTTTCTGAAAACGAAACGGGAGTTCCGGAAACCTTGTTCAAGTGACAGGTATGGGCCACTGCTGCACAGAACTACTTGAAGATTATGTCCGATATGCCAATAGAACCCAGAATGAAAACTGCTTCCGTATCACGCTCGGCCACCATTCGGTCTGGCTCGACCTTCTGGTTGGGTTCGGAATTGCCTTCATGAATCTTGACGCTGTCCAGAAAATCTGGATTGCCGCCCGCACCGAACATCATCGTGTCAAGGCCGAAAACCGAAAGCATCGTTGCCCGATCCAAATGATTTATACTCCCTGCCCAGTGGCTTCGGGCGTGTCTTGCTACGGCCAACCTAAGCGCCTGTATTCTTGCTGGTTATTTCCCATAACGATCACCCCACTCTCGGCTCCAAGTGATAGCGGGGGACTGCGCGGACTATGTCCGTTATGCGAAAGGCGAGCCAACCCACTTTTATGTCCGACATGAGGGCGAAAGCAGCCTGTCTGCTTGTCACGCGCTAAACGGACTTACCGGTTTCGCCTCAACACAGACATCGAAGTGGTGATGGCGGTCGCCCGAAAGGCGACATTGTCAGGCGAACTGCGATAGGCAGAGTTTGGGACAAACCGGCCGTTCCGAGGTGGTGCCTCGAATGACCGCTATATCCCCGACATCCGACATAGAGAAAGTGTCGTCCGCTCCACGGAAATGTGCAAGCCTGGCCGAATGCGGTCCTGGGCTATCCGTGGTCGAGAGTGGAAGCGGACGTCTGCAACGCTTAGATGTCATTTCAGTTTGACCAAGCCGACCTTGGCGTCCTACCAAAAACTTGGGGTTCGAAGCGTCTGGAGAGCACGCCCGAGACAGAGCGCTTAATGATCGCAACGGGCGAGTGCTGTTCGAGGCCCACAAGCTGAACGACGAGAGCCTCCCGCCGAGTTTGAGCCGCCAAGGGTAAGGGCACCCATGGTCAGCCTGTTGTCGCCGCGTTTGTGCCCGCCCGTTCTCGTAGGATTCGGCGCAAAAACTGAGGCGGCATGGTGCGGACGTGAAACTCCTCTTGCGGGATTACCCCGGCGTTCAATGCGGCGGTCATCCGATGAACGTGGAGGGCCCAGTCAGGATCTCGCAACGGCAACCTGCCCACGTTCACGAGAGGCGGTGGGGACATGCGATTCCGAAACAGAGGCATCTTAAGGGCCCGGCTTGGCCGCTGCGTCTGCACATTGATGACCTTCGCCCGCTTGGTTCCTTCGAGCCGGACCTCGTCCTCCAAGACCGACACCTGCTCATTCCCACGAAGTTCTGCAAGTCGATCGTGATCCGGCGTCCAGCGCGGCGGATCGTCGCCGGGCCTGAAGTAGATGTTGTCCAGCGCGTTGGCCCATTGAAACTCGTTGAGGGCCATCACGATGCTCGCCGAGGACAGCTTAACGACGTTACTGGCCGGGTTACCCAGCGAATAGGCTTTTTCATCGTACAAGACGACTGCGTACTCGGGCGAGATGGGCATGACAAACTGCAGGCCGAGATTCGCCACCCCAAGAACCGAGACGTCCGCGCCGCTGTAGAGCCCGTTGTGCTTGACGGCCGGGTGGTCGCCCAAAACAAAGGGCGTCGAGCTCACATTGTGGAGAAGCTTGATCTTCAGATCGAGAATCACAGGAGTTTCCAGGAGCGCTGGCCGGAGCGCCTGCGCGGCGGGCTCGGTGAGTTCAATAGTTAGATCGTCGAGCACGGCGAGAAGTTCGGGCTCGGTCAGCGTGTACCGTAGCATCAATTTGCCGACCTTGCTGGCCATCTCATTAGCCGCGGCGGCGGCCTGTGCCGTACGCGCCGACTGGATGAGCAGGAAGGTTGCTAGCACGCGGTGATCGTCGCTGTATCGCGTCGGGGGCAAGCCAGTCGCGATCATCCGTCGCAGGACAGAGCTGGCACCGCCTTCGATCTGCCCCAGAACGTGCTCGGCCTTTCCGTCGCGGCCGTAGAACCAATCCCGGCAGGCTTGATGCTTGAGGCTCGCTCCTGTGACGATTCTGCCAGAGCGTAAGTTGTAAAGACCAACCGATGAGCCATTGACGGAGAAAAATCGCAGTAGGAACTGTGGCACGAAGTGATGACTTTTGTTCTGCGGCATCGGATTTGAAATCCCCTTCCAAGCCCATAGCGACGAGCCTGACCGTGTATACAGGTGCACGCATTCTGCTCAGTCAAAGTTCGAATCTCACCAAGCGGACTAAGAACGATGAAGATGGGATCATGCTTACGTCATAGCGATCTTAGGCCTGCTATGATTCTCATCTTGGCGAAGGCAACGTTGGCGTGTCGGATTTCTGTCCAGAGATATTGTCAATCCAATCCAGAATTCCGTCGAGCACGGCGTGCTTCACGGGAAACCAAGTGCCAGTTCTCATGCGTGCAATAAGGGTATGAAGCGCACTGATAAAGGCATCCGCTGATGTGAAATGATGGGTGAAAGCGTGAAAAGAATTATAATCCATAACGAGGCCGCCGCCGCTCAACCCTGCGAGCTTCCCGCACGCCGTCGCATAGGCGTCACCCTCATCATCGAAAAGCTCCTTTACGATGGCTAGCCCGATGATCTGACGCCGTCCGATGGAGACTTCGACATCTTCACCGCCTACGACCAGTCTCGCTACCGCTTCGCGACCAAGATACCGAGCCGCACCGTTGATCTGGCGGATAGCGTCGTCGACTTCCTTACGGGTCGCAAGTCTCTTGCGATCAAGGGAGCGACTAAGACCAGCTTCCGTAGTCGGACTGTCCTTGGCCTGAATGAGAATGGCGACGGAGTCGGTCAGCACGAGATGGTCAAGTATCTCTTTGGACGTATCCTTACGTAGTGGATTCATCATGATACTCTCCAGCTTGAATGCACGTAACAAGCAAACCGAGATGTCGCGTTCTTGAAAATAGCCCGGATTAGTGCGCGTCAAAGAGTCGTGCCGGAATCCTGTACTTCCCTGGTAGCCATTCACTTCGGGTGTCATGTCGAGGACAAGGATATCATTGGGCGCCAGCTCACTCTTGAACACCGCTTGAATGGCACGATCATCGTCATCGCGCGTTCGCTGTCCGAACCAGTTTATCAAGACCTGATGAACGCTTTTAGCCGTCTCAGGATGGTAGGTGAGCAGATGAATATCCTCCTTGTCGGTGAGGCAGCTCCCACCATCCTCTAGAGCCGTCCTGAAGCTCATCCACTCATAGTTCTGGTCATCGAAGAAGTAGATATCGACTTCATCATACTTGAGAATGGCAAGTATCTCGCGGGAGAATGAGTCGTCTTCAAACAGAGGGGAGCGGATAATCAATGGCTGATCGTCATCATCAAAAAAGGCTGTAACTAGTGCGGTGGTCGTGACCGTCGTGGATGGCAGTGCCGGCAGGTACAGGGCAAATCCACCATTCATCTTCGCCGCTAATATTGCTTCTTTCTGCGTTTTTACAATCAGAGAATATTTTTCGTCCGTGCCAAGTCGAATAGGTATCAGGCCGTCGGCAAACTGCCCGACAAGCGACCTCACTTCAGGATGAAGGAGAGTCAGCATAAACGCCTCCGGGTTAGTAGGTTGCATTGCAGAATTTCACCGCCCGGGATCGACGCCCAAACTAGATGATATCGTCCGATACTGCAGCGGCAAAATAGAGCCAAGATATCGTCGGCTTTCAGTAGAGTCTTAAGGGTTATCTGAACGATCGGAATAGAGTGAAGACCTTCGCGGGTATCGTCCATATGAATGTCCGGTTTTATCGATCGTCCTGTACAAAGCCGACAGTCCGCTTGCCCCCTCATTGTTACCGTTCAGTAGAGGTTGCTATTATCTTAGGGCACCATGGTCTTATAGGCTCAGGCATACGATGGACCTCGTGATGCGGCGGACGGGCTCGTCGCGGTGCAGCGACTGTGTCAGGATATTGCTGAGGGGGCTGACTATGCTGGTTTTTCGGGAAAAGGATAACGAGCAATGCTTGATGCTCTACACCTGACCGGATCCTGGCCTGTTCTACGCTCGCGTGTTCTAGAACAGGTAGACCGCCTCACCAGGCAGCGTTTGGCTCAATCCGACATTACGATTGACGTCCTGCGTGTCATTCTCTCGACAGCACGCTTCTCCCCGCTCCTTCCTGTCTTTATCGCCGGCAGCATGCTTCCAGATGGCTCTGCTCTCCCCGATACTGAATTGCCCGACTGCGCCGAACACACAGCCAATGCGCGTAAACTTCTTGAGGGCGCCCTTTCCTCTCTCCCCAGCGGCTACCATCTCGAAGTAGCTCTTGAGATCGATCGACAACGCTTAGCGTTTGTCGCGTCGCTTGTTTCGTCGGACCAAAATGAAAGAGCATCTTTCCTTCCGAGCAAGGACAAGGTCAATTCTATCCCGACATCTGCACCTATTGGACAAGCTCCTGCCAATGTTGTCCGCTGGTTCTCGGCTTTGGCCGAAGCTGAGGTTCCCAAACATGACGGCCAACTGGAGACATCACAGGCAGCCGTAGGCACATTCGTTCAGATCGGTAAGGCCGCTAACACCCGCCGAGCCTACCGCTCGGCCATCCGGGGCTGGTGTGCATTTGCTGAACGTCATGACCTCCCTGCTCTGCCTGCGCGAAGTGAAGATGTTGCAACCTACCTAGCTGATCTGGCTTTGCGCGGACGCAAGCCAGCAACTATTGAACTCTATAGGGCTGCGTTGCGCTATCTTCATCATGTGGCACATCTACCCATACCTACGACACATGCTCTCGTCTCTGAGATGCTGGCCGGAATTCATCGCTCACCAAGCAAGACGCCACAACGTCGGGTAAAAGGTTTGACTTGGGAAACGCTCTGCGAGGTCGTTGATAAGATCCCTATGACATCGCTGGTGGATACACGTGACCGCGCCATTTTGCTTGTTGGCTATGGTGGAGCGCTTCGTCGCTCTGAACTGGCAGGGATCCAGCTCGAACACGTCACGCTTGATGAAGACTGCATGCGGATCACCCTACCCTACTCTAAGGGGGATAAGAAGCATCAGGGCACCACAATCGTTATTCCCCGTGGGATAACCAGACATTGTCCAGTTCGTGCGTGGGAGACGTGGCTACGGGAGTCAAAACTGACACCACGAAAAAACAAGTCAAACGAAACAAAGACAGAGAGCACAAACGAGACGACTGCTGCCTTCCCAAGAATTTGGCTGCCTGCAACAGCGAAAAAAAATGGGACTGCTCCTGATCCTAAAATCGGCACGCAAAGTCTTTCGGACTTTTCGATAGCCACAATCATCAAACGCCGCTGTCAGGCTGCGGGGATTGAGGGCGATTTTAGCGGGCACAGTCTACGTCGGGGTGCCATCACGACAGGCGCTCAGGATGGCATTGACCTGATGTCGCTCAAACGCTTTTCCCGTCACCGAGATTACCGCGTACTGGAAGCTTATATCGAAGAAGATGAAGCTTTCACAAAACACCCAGGAAAGACTCGTTTTTAGATAAATTGAGACTGATGGATGAATGTCATGGGGTGCTTAGTGAACGCTGACACATGTCTATCACATCAGGAAATTGGACCCACTCTATGCAACGTTGCATAGAGTCGCAGTCTATTGGACTTTACTCACGGCTAATCCATTGGAAAAGCAGCCAACTAAAAAAGGCAAGGCCAAGTCACTGAGGGGGTTGGACTTTACTCACGGTAAAACTGGACCCTACTCACGCGACTCTAACTAATCCACTGGACTCCACTCACACAGCAAATAATAATATCTAATAATCTTCAATTCGCTACGTGAGTGTAGTCCAAAATCCGTGAGTAACGTCCAACCGAATCACGTGGAAAACTTTTGTGAGTAAAGTCCAACTTGACCAACGCCCCCTTGCTAGGTCAGGGTTGGGGTAATGGCAGATGTTCATAACCTATTATTGCAACATGGCCTTGATGAGGCCCGGCGATTACGAAACATCGACAAGAACTCTCGTGCTTGTGTCGATGCTGCCCACGAAGTGCTGTCCGATGAACAACAGGCTATTGGTATAGCTCATGCTGGCTTTGCAATGGCCGCACTTCCACACAAAAAACCCAATGCTCCTGTTTGGGAACGAGACGGTGGCCCAGTAAAATTGCTTATTGAAAGCGGCCTTGATGCGAATAAAGAGCCAGTTGGTATTCCTTATGGCTCAGTAGCACGACTAATACTGTTATATCTTCAGACACAGGCGGTCAGAAACAAAAGCAGGCAGATTGAACTAGGGGCGTCAATGAATGCTTGGCTTTCAGCAATGAATCTCTCTGTTGGAGGAAAAACCTACAATTTAGTAAGAGAGCAGAGTCGAAGAATTAGCCGCTGCCGTTTAACCTTTTTCAGATCAGATGCTGGAAATCAGTATGTCAGTAACGGCGCATTCGTAAGAGACGCTATATTTCCGCTAGATCCGTCGAACTCAGATCAGCAATCACTGTGGTTAGAAGTAGTAACTCTTGATGAATCCTTCTATAATAGTCTAATTCAGCATCCACTACCTTTGCGTGAGGTGGCAATTCGTCAAATATCAGGTAGGTCAATGGCTATTGACCTTTATATTTGGCTTGCTTACCGCCTCCACGTTCTGCCAGCGCCTATAAAAGTGACCTGGGCTGCCCTTAAAAGTCAATTCGGACCCGATTATAGAGAACTTCGTTTTTTCAGACGGGACATCATCCCATCTCTAAATCTTGCTTTGTCTGTTTACCCTGAGGCGGTAGTAACCATAGACGACCGCCAAGGGCTTACCTTGTTTCCTTCACCAGCTCCAGTAAAAGAGCGTAATCAGCGTCTGCTTTAAGAAGCTTCCCCCGGTTGGACTTCTCTCACGGTCGGGCCAGGCTGGTCTTTAAGACGCATAATTATAAAAAAACAATTCCTAATTGGATCAGTTGCTTACGCAAAAAAATAGGTGCGTGAGTATAGTCCAATGATCTTCCTGTTGATGTTGAGTGTTGACATGGGGGTGTTGATTGCTCAACACTCTCTGTGGTTTCTGACAGGAGAGTGGTGATGACGGAAAATAATGCAAGCAATACCCTTAAGAAAGTTAGAATGAGCTTAGGTCTTTCACAGGCTGAGTTAAAATCCTTATTAAACGAACGGCTTTCTAGAAACTATGATCGACACACGATCTCACGCTGGGAGAACGGACGCCAGCCTATCCCGTCTGAGGTATTGAACGAACTACAGCAATTGGTTGAGCGCAGACCTCAGCCGTTGCAAGTAATAGTCTTTGCCAACCAAAAAGGCGGTGTTGGAAAAACAACAAGCGCCTTAAACGTTGCTTATGCTTTAAGTCGTCTTAACTATCGTGTACTGTTAATAGATGCAGATCCACAAGCTAGTGCAACTTCAGCTCTCGTTGGCGATGCTTTAGTTGAGCTTTATCGCAACAGCAGAACACTCGATGCGGCGTTACTTAGGGGAGCGCAGTTTTCAGACGTGATACTTGATAAATCATCGGAACTTGGAAATGGACGAATTATACCATTCTCATTTATACCAAGTCATATTGATCTGGCCGAAGTAGATGTTCGTAGGGAACCTGGAACAGAAGGTTTGCTACGTGAGGCCATTCAAGAAGTACAGAATGATTTTGACTATATTATTATTGATAGTCCACCGCATCTCGGCTTTCTAACCTGGATGTCATTAACAGCAGCAAACCAGGTTTTCATTCCCGTTCGTACAGAACCATATGACGTTATGGGTGTGAACCTGATCCTAGACACAATCTCCAAAGTAAACCGTCGGTCTAACCCACGTCTGAGAATTGGTGGAGTAATTCCCACTCAATATTCCTCGAACCAATATGTTGATGTAGGGATAATTGAGCATCTAATTACGACTCTCACCGGAAAGGCTGACGTTTTGGAGCCGGTGCCAAGTAGTACTGCCTTTAGTAATGCTGCCTGGGAAGGCAAAATATCAGTGGAACTATCACCGACGAACCCTGCCGTTCGCCCCTACGTGAGACTTGCTGAAGCTATCAGCACGGGAAAACAGCCTCTGCTTGCAACCGATGTTTTAGATTTAAATCAAACTGAGGAAGACGCCCATGGCTAGAACTTTCAAGAAGAGAAGCCCCTCTGCATTTCTTGAATCCCAGAAGGGTATAACTACGTCTTTCTCAACTCCCTTTCTCGGAAAAGGAAAATTTAACCATAGCTTTGAGGTTCAGCTTTCTGAGTTGGTTGCCGATCCAGAACAGCCCCGAAAAGTTTTCAATTCGGAAGAAATTGAAGCGTTAGCAACTTCTCTTTCAGAACGGGGAATTCTCCAGCCAATTCTTGTCAGAGAAGCAGGAGAGGGGCCTGCAAAGTGGATTATTGTTGCAGGCGAAAGACGGTGGCGAGCAGCTGTCAGTCTTGGCTGGGAGACGCTTCCGGCTATTGAATATGATGGTGATTATCGAGCAGCTAGCTTGGTTGAGAATTTATTTCGAACTGATCTGTCTGCAGTTGAAGAGGCGCGTGGTCTACGCAGTATAATGGAATTAAATAACTGGTCACAAAGCGAAACAGGACGCCAGTTAGGATTGAGCCAATCTAGGGTAAACCGTACGCTCCGGGTTCTAGATCTCCCTAGTGATTTTTTAGATTATGCATCAGCTAAAGCGGTTCCTATAAATGTATTAGTTCAAATAGTGCGTGAAGAGGATGCTTATCAGCAAAAAGCCTTAATGGACCGTGTAATGTCTGGCTCTGCGACTGTGGCCGAAGTACTGGATTTACGCCAAAAGGCTAGCGCGCAATCTCAGAAAGCTACAGAAAAAAAAGCAGGAACGGGGCTTAAAGTTTTTAAAACTATTCGCAGATTCATCAAAGAAACCTCAATCATTGCCGATAAAAAGGTGGCTTTGTCTGAGGAAGAGAAGAAAGATCTTCGGCAAGCCCGCGACATGATTGACCAGTTGCTTGCATAACTGAGAGAAATAATCTGATAGCTCCAAGGCTATGCAACGTTGCATAGCCTTTTTTATTGGGGTGTGCCCTCTCCTCCTATGCAACGTTGCATAGGACAGAAGGACAGAAGGACAGAAGGACAGAAGGACAGAAGGACAGAAGGACAGAAGGACAGAAGGACAGAAGGACAGAAGGACAGAAGGTTCACCAGCCCTGAGCGTGCGCCGCAAGTGGTAGGTGCTCGCCATGCTCGTCCGCTGCGCGGCCTGTGCGTGGCTCCGCTCCCGGCGCTTCGCACCGCACTTGCGCCCCCCACTCCGGCCCGGTTTTCAGGAAGGCATAAGGGAGAAGGGATGAAGAGAGAGGAGACGCTCCCCTTCCCGCTCCTTGCCACTAATCCCGACAAACCTATGCAATCAGGCCCCCGACCCTTTCTGAGGCGTCGGGCGATGCCGATTGGACGGAGTGCGCCATCATGTCCATGTCAGCCTCGCAACTCAATCTGTTCGATACCACTGTACTGTCCGGTGAGCTCGCATCCCTCTGGTCTCTAGACGATGACCAGCCCTTTCCCGAAGTCAGCCTCCCCTCCCCTCACTCTTTCCGTATTCCTCAGCGAGATTTCCGGCTGAAAGGACTGCGTGGTCTTGCAAGCGGATGGAAAGCCCGTGCTGAAGGTAATCTGGCTGCGATTGCCCTTCTCGGGGAACTGGAGCGCGAGGATCGTAACGCCACCGAGGCAGAGCAGGAGGTGCTCGCCCGTTTTACTGGTTTTGGTGCGGGTGAACTTGCCAACAACCTCTTCCCGCCCACTGGTAAAGAGGTGCGCAAGGGATGGGAAAGTCTTGCTTCAGAACTTGAACAGCTTACGACGGAGACTGAAAGGGCTGGCCTGCAGCGCGCCACACAATATGCCCACTACACACCGGAACTGATTGTTCACTCATTGTGGGATATGGTGCAGCGTATGGGGTTTCGTGGTGGTTCGGTGCTTGAACCGGGTTGCGGAACCGGGGTCTTTATAGCCGCACGACCTGAAAAACTGGAAGGCAAGATCGCCTTCACAGGGATTGAAAACGATCCAATCTCTGCCCGCATAGCGCGCAAACTCTATCCAAACCAGTGGATCCGCAGTGAGGATTTCACCCGAGCCCAGCTTTCGCATGGCTATGATCTGGCTATTGGTAATCCACCCTTTAGCAATCGCACGGTGCACGGTCGTGATGGGTTAGAGAAGCTGGGACTAAGTCTCCATGACTTCTTCATTGCCCGCTCACTCGAAGCTTTACGACCAGGCGGTATCGCTCTGTTCGTGACCTCCAGATACACACTGGACAAAACGGATCCTAAGGCACGACAGATTATCGGCGAGAGCGCAGACCTGCTTGGCGCTGTGCGTTTGCCAGAGGGCGCAATGCGTGACGATGCCGGGACAGATGTTGTGGTCGATATCCTGGCATTCCGCAAACGAGAAGTGGGAGAAGTGCCGTCAAATGAGAGCTGGGTTGAAACTGCAGACATCCCAGACTCAGACGAGGGAAATGGTGCGCTCGTCATAAACCGGTATTTCCTTGACCATCCCGAACAGGTGCTCGGCAGTCATATCTGGACGACAACGCAGTTTGGTCCCGGTTACACATGCTCTGCCACCGCCGGCGCAGAACTAGACCTTCTTCTTCCGCGAGCCCTGAGCCGGATTGCGCCCAACGTTCATTTTCTACAGCCGCTAGAGGCGCGCATTGTCCGGCCAGCAGGTGAGGGCGTTACGGTTGGAACCGCGGCAAGTGGTGCAGACCTCAAGGAAGGAAGCTACTTTGTAGACCGGGGTGTTCTGCACCAGATTAGCGAGGGACAGGCCCAGATCGTCCCGATCCGCAAGGCAGGTCAGGCAGAGGGGATTTTTGCCAAGCATGCTCGGATCATCCGCGGGTTGGTGCCCATCCGTGATGCCGCACGAAGTGTGTTGCGGGCTCAGATGCAGAACCTGCCTTACGGATCACAGCAGCGCACATTGAAAACAGCGTACCAGAGTTTCGTGCGTGAATTTGGTCCCATCAATCATACCCGCACCACGCTGCGCGAAAATCCTGAAACTGGCAAAACACGGGAAACCCAGCGGCGTCCGAACCTGCAGCCCTTTATGGATGATCCTGACGTCTGGCTGGTGGCTTCGATTGAGGAGTATGACGAACGCGCGGATACGGGTCGCATGGGGCCGATATTCTCCGAGCGTGTCATTCATGCACCGACAGAGCCTGAAATACACGGAGCCCATGACGCACTGGCTGTGTCCTTGCATGAAACGGGCCGTGTGGATCTGCCTCTCATTGCCGAACTGTTGGGACGGAGTGAAGCCGATACGTTGGTTGAACTGGGCGAGAGTGTTTACCTTGATCCAGAACGCAGCGCGCAGGGCAGGGATGTCTGGGTTACGGCAGATGAGATGCTCTCAGGCGCCGTGCGGACCAAGCTGGGTTTGGCACGTGACGCCGCACAACTTGACCACCGGTTTGCACGCAATGTCAGTGCCCTGGAAGGCGTGCAGCCCCCGGATCTGCGACCCTCTGAAATTACAGCCCGTCTGGGAGCGCCCTGGTTGCCCGTCACGGATATTCAGGACTTCGTACAAGAGGTCATGGGCATTGAAACTACCGTTCGTCATACCCCGGAAGTGGCATGCTGGAGTATCAACCGTACGCCGTTTCTGTCTCGCGCAGAGGCAACATCTGTCTGGGGCACGGAACGACGCAATGCCGCGGAACTGCTGGAAGACGCGCTCTCCCAGTCCATTCCCAAAATCTGGGATCATTGGCGCGATGAAAATGGCAACGAGCGACGCGAACTCAATACGCAGGAAACGGAAGCGGCCAAAGAAAAACTGGCTGCTATTAAAAGCGCGTTCGAAAAGTGGGTGTGGCAGGATCCCGACCGCTCTGACCGGCTCGTAAAGCTCTATAACGAGACTTACAACAATCTGGTGCCACGGGCCTTTGATGGCAGTCATCTGCGTCTCCCTGGCGCAAGTAGTGCGATTACACTTCGTGCGCACCAGAAGCGCGTGGTCTGGCGGATTATTGCCTCAGGGCGCACTTACATGGCCCATGCTGTGGGGGCAGGAAAAACCTTCTCCATGGCAGCTGCCGTGATGGAGCAGAAACGCCTTGGACTGATCAGTAAGGCCGTTATCGTGGTTCCCGGCCACTGCCTTGCACAGATGGCGCGTGAATTTCTTATGCTCTACCCTACGGCGAGAATTCTCGTGGCGGACGAGACAAATTTCGTCAAAGCGAAACGCCAGCGTTTTATTGCCCGCGCAGCAACTGAAAACTGGGATGCGATCATCATCACCCATGACGCTTTCAAGTTTATTCCAGTGGAGGCGGGTTTTGAACGGGAGATGATTGAAGACCAGATTGCGTCATACGAGGCCATTCTGTCTGGCCTGGATGGCGATGACCGTATCTCCCGCAAGCGTATTGAACGCATGAAAGAGGGGATGGAAGCTAAACTGGAAGGATTAGCCGCCCAGAAGGATGATCTCCTTCATATGGGTGAAATGGGCATCGATCAGATCCTTGTGGATGAAGCCCAGCTCTTTCGGAAACTGTCTTACGCGACCAATCAGTCCGATCTGAGAGGTGTCGATCCTAACGGCTCACAGCGCGCATGGGATCTTTTCGTTAAAACGCGTTACCTTGGAAAGACTGATCCGACACGCCCACTGATTATGGCCTCAGGCTCGCCGATTACGAATACGATTGCCGAATTGTGGAATGTCGGACGGTATATGGATCTGGATGCTCTTGTCGCCCGCAATCTCCATGAATTTGATGCTTGGGCGGCAAACTTTGGGGAAACACGCACCGAACTAGAGCTTCAGCCCAACGGTCTCTACAAACCTGTCACGCGCTTTACCGAATTCGTGAATGTGGCCGATCTGATGGCCATGTATCGTGACTTCGCGGACGTCGTTCAGTCAGACGAGTTGGCCCGTTATGTCAAGCTGCCCTCAGTTAAGGGCGGCAACAGACAGATTGTGGTGGCCGAAAGCACAGACGACTTTCGGGCATTCCAGCAGACCCTTGCAGAACGGATGCGCGCGATTGAAGCCCGTTCAGGTCGTCCACAGAAGGGGGACGACATCATTCTGAGTGTGATGAATGATGCCCGGCATGGTGCGATCGATCTGCGCTTTGTCGCACCATGGGCGGATAGTGACCCACATTCCAAGCTGAATGTGATGATTCGGAAGGTGTTTGAAATCTGGCATGAGACATCTGCCAATCGTTACACCAATCCCGAGACGGGCAGGGCTTACGATTTACCGGGGGCGGTGCAGATGATCTTCTCCGATCTCGGCACCCAGGCCTCCCAGACCAAGCGCGGGTTCTCGGCTTATAACTGGATCAGGTCAGAGCTGATCCGCATGGGTGTTCCAGCCGAGCAGATTGCCTTCATGCAGGATTACGACAAGGCGGCAGCCAAGCTGCGTCTGTTTGGTGATCTCAATGCAGGCCGCAAACGTATCCTGATCGGTTCAACAGCCACAATGGGAACAGGGGTCAATGCCCAGCAGCGCCTGAAAGCCCTGCATCATCTCGACGTGCCCTGGCTTGTGGCGGATATCATGCAACGTGAAGGTCGGATTGTGCGTCAGGGCAATCAGCATGACGAAGTGGAGGTTTACGCATACGCCCAGCAGGGATCCGTGGACGCCACCAACTGGCAGCTCCTTGAACGGAAGATGCGATTTATCGGCCTTGCAATGTCGGGAGACCGGACCATCCGTCGTATTGAGGATGTGGGCGGGGAAGGCAACCAGTTTGCAATGGCCAAGGCGCTGGCATCAGGCGACATGCGTCTGATTCAAAAAGCTGGCTTGGAGGCCGATATCGCGCGTCTTGAGCGTTTGCAGGCCGCACATTTCGATGATCAGTTCAATGTGCGCCGGCAGATCCAGAGAGCTGAACGCGACATCAAGACAGCGCAGGCACGGATCCCGAAAATTGAGGCGGCACTCACACAGCGTATCACCACGAAAGGCGAGGCGTTTGCGCTGCACCGTGACACCAAGGTGGTTGAGAGCCGTGAAAAAGCTGGGGCATGGATACTGTCGCAGGCGCGGCTTGCTGAACGGGAAGGCCGGACCGGGCAGTGGAGCATGGGTCGGATCGCCGGATTTGAAGTGATGTGCGAAGCTCATGAACAGCAGTTCAGAACGTCCGACAAGAGAAAACCAGAAGTCGTCTCCTCCATCTATCTGGATACACCTGCAGGAGAAATCGAGGTTGAGACCGATCGTGAGACCAAGCCTCTGGGACTGATTTCACGGATTGAGCACGCAGCCTTACGTCTGGACAGCGATCTGGCTGAAGCACGTCGCAGTCTGGATGAGGCACAGCGCCGACTGCCAGCTTATCGCGCACGAGAAGGACTTCCTTTTGCGGAAGCCGACGATCTCACGGCGAAATGTGCCGAGCTCTCCGCATTGGATGCTGAGCTGGAAGCGGAAGGCAAGGAAAAGGAAGCTACGTTGAAATCGGCGACAGCAAATGATGATACTGCTTCTGCTGTTGCAGAGAAAATTGAGCAGGTGGCCTAAGAAAATAAGAAGAGCACAAAGCCGAAAAGGGAAGGGCGGGCCACAGGCCGCCCACACGCCGCAAGGGTAAGCCCCGTTCCGGGGCCGCGCTGACGCTCGCCCTTGCCCCGTGTAGGCGTCTGTGACCGTGCCGAAGGTATGAGGTCAGAAAATGACACCTCATGACCCTGAAAGTGAGGAGAGTATCATGACGGAACTTCGCCGCGTCGATCCCAAAACACTCGTACCAAACCCGAATAATCCACGTAAGACCCAGCCAGATCCTCGTGCGGAACATCAGCTTGCGCTTAATATCAAGACAGTGGGCCTGATTCATGCTCCCTGCGTGCGGGAACTTGAGGACGGTCGGTTGATGATTGTCGCTGGTCACAGGCGGGTGCGGGCCTGTATTGCGGCGAAATTGACTGAAATTGACGTGCATGTCCGTTCTGGTGATGAAAAAAGCGATACGATGGCCGCTGTTGCCGAGAACGTCGTGCGTGCCGATATGACGGAATCCGAACAATGGCGTGGTGTGCTGGATATGCGCGAGAAGGGCGCTACTGATACAGAAATCTGTCGGGCTTTTATGGTCACACCAGCCTATCTTCGTGGCTTGATGCTGTTGTCCCAAATTCATCCGCCCATTATTGCGGCAATCGATAGTGGGATTGGGCCTTCCTATACTGACCGGAACGCAATTGCGCGCACTCCGCTGGAGCGCCAACGCGATGTATGGGCCGAGATCTGGGCGGAAAGCGCTGACGAAGGAGCAGATCCGGCCGACTATGAGATGAGCAGGGAAGACGCCACACATTTCGACTGGTCGGAATTTGTAAGATATCTTGATCAGGTCGAATTATATGCTCGCAACTACGAGTTTGACGACGAGACTGCAAAAGAAGCTGGTGTCGTCTGGGAAGAAGATCTCTTCGGGCAGGGTGGAGAAGATAATCGATACTGTACCCAATATGCCGCTATGTTTAAGGCGCAGCAGATCTGGGCTGAGAAAACTAAGCCTGAAGGAACCATTTACCTCCAGAGCAACGAATATGGGGAAGGACTTGCACCAGACGGATACCGGAAGGTGGGTTCCTGGGAAATGGAATCGGACGGAGATATCCCGGCGATCTGGGTTAACCCACGCACACTGCAGATTCAAAAAGGACGGCTACGCGAACTGGGAGAACACTCCACCCGCAGGACAGAAAATGGCTCCCTTTCTTTACCGTCAGCCCAAAACCCCGAAAAACCTAAAGAGCGTGCTGATATTTCAGGCACAGGGCTTAAAATTATCGGGGATGTTCGGACACAGGCTTTGCGTCAGGCGTTGGATGCAGCGCGAGAAAATGCAGATCCCTGGGATCTGGTTGGTGCTTTCATACTGGCTTTGAGTGCCAATAACGTAAAAATCCATGGTGATGATACATATGAGCCTTATGGAAGTGTTACTGAGCGTGACCTGGCTGTCGCCCGCATTTTCCCGAAAGGTGTGTTGGTTCGTGACCCGGATCTTCTCAGAAACGCAGCATTGGGTGTTCTCAGCACGTTCATGAATTGCGGCCTTAGTCAGCATAGCGGTAGCGGTTTGCCCGCCCAGATCCTTGGGGTGTTGTTTGGTGCGGACGAGTATATGCCCACAATGGCCTTTGAGGAATTTCTTAAAAGTTACAGTAAACCGGGAATTACCAAAGCTGTTCAGGCTGAAGGTCTAGAAGAAAAACCTACTGGTAAAGCGATGCGCGAAGCACTGATGGCCCACGTTGGCGAAAAGCGATGGGTGCCGGAACCTGCTACATTTGCAGCAGGGCTGTCTGAATGGAAATCCAGGTTAGAGAACCAGGCTGCTCGGGTGGCAGATCGGGCACGGTTTGCGGCGCAGATGGAGGAAGAAGAAGGTGATGCCGATACTGACGTCATAACTGATAGTGAAGAGGAGGATACCTGTGAGGAGGGTGGGGAGCTTGACGAAGGCCAGACTGATCAGGACAGCCTGTCTGATGGTGATGACAGTTCGCACCACGACACTATTCCCGACGATCCACGCATCCCCAGTGAACTGACAGAGCTGGCCCGTGCGATGCCTGAACGTCTTGAAGTTATTATGTTCTGAGTAATAAGGCGATCCGTCCCTACGGGTCGCCTTATTTGTAATGTCCTCTGATCATTCGAAAGGTCATTCAGAAAGTTAAGAAAATAAAAGGAAATATTTGAAAGAGAAGGGCCATAGTCTGGAGGCTGAAGCAAACGGTGGGTTCTCTCCATGCTCGACCGCGGAGCGGTCTGCGCGTGGCTCCGATCCCGGTGCTTCGCACCGCGTTTGCCTCAGCCTCCAGACTATGACGGCCGCTCTGGTATCAGAAAGTGTAATCTTAAAAAGGATGCATTTTCTGGAAATAAACCCAGATTACGGAGAGTTTTATGTCCGATATATTAGAACCGACACACGCTCTTACATCCCAGGCCCTCGCCGGATTTACAGGAACAGTGAAATATTACCGCTGGCATAGCGGGCTCATTCTGACTGATGGCGCGCGTTATATCGCAGAAAATGGTGCCGCGTGGCTGATTGATATACTGGCAAGCGTTCAGCATTTGCCGACTATGCGTGAGGAAGATCGACAATTCTGGACCTTGAAGGTTGATTTCGAAAAACACACAGCCGTTATTATTTGCACCGATGGAGATAAGACAGGGGAGGGGGAGGTCGAACTCTATCGTCAGGACATCCCTTATACGGATTTCCCTCTACAGGAAGCCAAATTATTCGCTTTCAGTGAACCCGGCATAGGGCGAATTGTACTGCTTCCCAGCGAATACTGAAAACGCTGACGCTCTCTACTGTAAGGCCGCCCTGAAGGGCGGCTTTTTTTATATCTGTCATCCAACTGCACCACAAAATACCGTGGGATAGGGACGTTTTGAAATGTGCAAGACACTCGATGTGACACGACAGACATGTGGTCGATATGTTGTGGAAACGTGCCTTCGGCCGGATGGAGCCGTTTTTTTACGCACCCCGGAAATATTCCCGGTCAATGCCCGCAACTGGCATGGTCCGTATGAAAATATGAATGCTGCGATAACTGATTTTTTGGACCGGACGGCAATACCGAAGATCACACGTAAGAAACTCTCCTCTCTGCGCGATCACGGCTATGCCGGGGATGTTGGTGGGAAGGAGATGATCCTCCATCTTGATCGCTGGACCGGTGCCACAACGCTCAGTGATTTCGAATTGGTCGAGGAGAGCATCCAGACCTGATTTCCTTTCATCCGCATCCCTCATAAATTTGTCAGGAGATTGATCTCATGTTGAAACACAGGATCGTTTCTGGAAACCACTGGCCCCGTCCTGCAAAACCGACCCGATGGATCTGTACAGATCAACCGGTCACATGTCGGCGGTGCCATATCGAGTGGCTGGACGGCGACCCGGCATTATCCATTGAGTGTCCTGGCTGTGGTGCGGAAGCTGGCTATCCTTGTCAGCGCCCCCAGGGAGGGAATGAACGTGTCTGTTTCCAGCGTGACCGTCAGGCTATTCGCAATGGTCTGCTGATGCCATGCGAAGGATTATCGTGGGATGGACGGCACGATAAGCGCCTGATGATGACGTCACGTCCTCACCCTCACGCCATTCCAATTCTGAGTGGCGCGCCAGTAAGCCGATTTACTGCGTAAGGGATCATCTCACGTGGTTCAGGTGTGTCCAATATGGCCACACTTTCAGATTTTCCATGATGAGGAAGAAGTCTTTCCTAACATGAAGGATGAAGCACGTCACGTCCTGTTTGAGATGTAAAGACGAAAATCAAATCAAAAAGAAAAAAGAGAAAAACAAGAACAACAAAGAATGAGCACCAGAGCGCCGCGGCGGGGGCAAGAGGTGGGTTCTCGCCATGCTCGACCGCAAGCGGTCTGTGCGTGGCTCCGATCCCGGTGCTGACGCACCGCTCTTGCCCCCGCCACGGCGCTCCGGTCGCGCGAAGGTATCCAAAAGGAAAAGGACACCGACGATGCGCGATACGAAACTCCCTCTTCCCACAACAGCACGCGATTATCTGGAACTGGCAGGTTTCCTGCTGGGGACAATTCTTCTGGGACTGACACTTATCATCCTGATCTGCGGACCAGCCTTCGTGCTGCCCCACAGCCTGACCTTTGCCGGTTTGGGTTAACGCCTGAGAAGAGGAATGGATCATGACCAAACATGAACGTGTTGATCTCTATCAGGATGTGACCAACCGCATCGTGGAGCAGTTAGAAAACGGAGTGGCCCCATGGGTGCAGCCCTGGTCTAATACTGCATCAGGGCCGTCACTGCCACTCAACGTCACCACAGGTCGCCGATATAGCGGTATCAATGTGCTGCTGTTGTGGGGAACCGTGCAGATGTGCGGTTTTACCTCCCAGAGATGGCTGACATTTAATCAGGCACGAAAAGTTGGCGGCAGTGTCAGGAAAGGTGAAAAGGGCACGACCGTTTTCTATGCTGACAGATTTGTGCCTGGTGGTCAGGAGGCAGATGAGGAGGCGCGGGCCATTCCCTTCTTGAAGCGCTTTACGGTTTTCAACATTGACCAGTGCGAACACCTGCCCAAAGACATGACAGGATCAGTCGCATCGCTACCTGAGCGCGAGATTGTCCCTCATGCAGACGCTCTGCTGCAGGCCACAGGTGCGGACATCCGAATTGGTGGTGACAAGGCCTTTTATGCCCCGGATCCAGACTATATCCGGCTTCCTCCACAGAATGCCTATTATGAGCAGATCAACTGGTATCGCACGGCTTTCCACGAAACCGCGCATAATGCCGTAACCCGGATTATGCCGCATGGCGTCTGCTGGAGACTGTTCGGTCAGGCATCGGCCACGCGGCAGTTCGGCATAATCAGAGCCCTTCCAGGAACGCGAGGAGCTGATCATCAGGCCGGAAGCGGCTCGACGGCGTGGCAGGGGCGGCCACGCGGGCGAGTGCTTTCTCCTTCAACCTCATGTCGGCATGGATGTAGATCTGGGTGGTCTCGACGTTCTCGTGACCGAGCCAGAGTGCGATTACCGCTTGGTCAACGCCGTGGTGGAGCAGGTCCATTGCCGTGCTGTGGCGCAGCGTATGCGGCGTGATCCGCTTGGTGCCGATGCTCGGGCACGCGCGCGCAGCCGTCAGGCTGTGCTTGCGGACGAGGTGTTCAAGAGCGTCGCGGCTCAATGGTTCGCCCCGGAGCGAGGGGAAGAGCGGCCTGTTCTCTTCGTTGTCGCCGATCCATTTTGCCAGGAGCTTGGCCGTCTCGCGGCGAAGCGGGGTGGCACGTTCTTTCCGCCCCTTACCCACGCAGCGGATATGGGCGCCGGTTCCGAGCACCACATCGCCGCACCGGAGGCCGACCAGTTCGGAAGCCCGCAGACCCGTCTGCACCGCAAGCAGGAGCAGCGCATGGTCACGCCGTCCGGTCCATGTCGTGCGGTCGGGTGCCGCCAGCAACGCAGCGATCTCTTCGCCGTCGAGGAACGTCACCGCACGGCGCACATAGCGCTTATTGGGCATGGCGAGGATGCGCTGGCAATGCAGCAGCCAGGTTGGATCGCTCATGGCGACGTAGCGGAAGAACGATCGGATCGCGGCCAGCCGGGTATTGCGGCTCCGTGCGCTGTTACCTCGTGCGGTCTCGGTGTGGACGAGGAAGTCGCCGACGAGATCAGCATCGATATCCTCGATCGTCAGCTTGACCGGCGGCTTGCCGTGCCGGGCACTCGCATACCGCAACAACAGGCGGAACGTGTCGCGATAGCCGGCGACCGTATGGCGGCTCGCTTCCATCTGGACGCACAGCCGGTCGGTGAAGAAGCGCTGGATCAGCGCAGGCAAGGCAAAAGCACTCATTGGATCGCCTCCCTGCCATCATCGCTCGCTCGCGCCATCGCCAGATCGAGCAGTTCGGGGACTGCTTCTAGATACCAGTATGTGTTGGAGGGACTGGTGTGGCCCAGATAGGTCGTCAGCCGGATCATCTCGCGCGCCGGGTCTTTGCCGGTGCGATACCAGCCGAGCATCGTCTTCACCGCAAAGCTGTGGCGAAGATCGTGGATGCGCGGACCCCGGCCATGCTTGCAGTATGGTTGATGGGTTCGCAGCCCGATCTGTTGGCAGGCCCGCGCGAAGTTGTAGCGGGCGGAGCAATCGGTGAGGCGTGTGGCCTTGTCGGTGACAAACAGCGGCGTGGCCGGATGGCCGACCAGCCGGTCGCGTTCGGCAAGATAGTCGACCAAGTGCCTGACGACGCTTGGATCGAGCGGCAGCAACCTCTCTTTGCCGAGTTTGCCTTGCCGCACGCGCAGC
>VNJM01000163.1:0-24384 GCA_008042475.1 Drosophila kanapiae | reverse complement strand
AAATTTATCTACCTTTATTTGTAGTTTTTCGGCTTTTGTCTTGCCTTGAATATAGGCAATAACATCGTCAGATGTTTGATCAGGGGAAAGCCGCGAAACAAATATATGTTTCGTAGGGGGTACTACTATGAGTGATTTTGGCATCACAGACTGATTGTCTATGTTGCCAGCTGGAGCCGGTGGTCCGGCCCTGTCACTCTGGGGAGTTTTCGATACTAGGTTCTGCGGGGTCGTTAATTGTGACCCCTCAGCGGACAATACGGAAATTACTGGGGTCACACCCCCTCCCGCGACACATTCGGATACCGAATCTTTTTTCGCCCCCGATCTCAGCGTCATTGAGTTTGTCACTGAGACTGAGGGCGTTGCCGAGGGAGTCTGCGGTTGACTTACGGGGAGCTGTAGGGATCTGCCTGCCTGCGGCATGCCAACCGCGGTTTTTTTGCGTTTAGGAGACTCATTTAATAGCTTAAGGCCATTAAATTGAGCATCCAGCGCTACGAGCACATCGTTCGTTTTACGAAAACTACTAAATAGCTCCATAAAACCGCTTCTGGTTTGCCGCATGAAAGACCGCATTTCCCTTTCAACATCGCGACAAGTCTCACAGCAGTAGCGCAAACCAATATTTTTTGACATATCGTCAACCGTCCGGGCCGTACAACCAATGCACTTGGCGTGCACAATCAAGGTTCCACCACTGGTATAACCCGAATATTCATAGTATCGACTGCTTTGGAGTGTAAGTCTGAGTTTAATTGGTCCGTTATTTACATGTGCAATTGCATTTTTCAATTGCAATGTCATGAATTTCTTTTTTAACGACTATGCTCCTTTATATTATCCGTCAATCGCAAACAAGCCTCCTTGAGTTAATAAAGAGTTCAATGTCTTTTTTCAATTAAAATATTGAAATAATTCTGGTTCTCAAGCTGTCTTATTTCGCTATTTAATTTTTCAGCTCAGTTTATTTAAAACTTGCCATTCGGTTCAAACCAGAGCTACTCTTACAAAATAACAAAACCTAATCTTCAGTCCTTGTCATTTGGATCTTCAACGTGTTAAACCAGTTTATGCACCAGGTCCGATTACCAAGCTGTGTACTTAGCTACTGTGCCGAGGCCTTGTGCAATCATCTTCTACAACCAACCTTTTGGAGCTCACTTCATTTATAATAAAGGGCTTCCAACAAAACTTTCAGTCAGATGTAATTTATACTGATTTCATTTGACTCTATTAATCACTCCCTTCTTGTTAGGAAACTCGATTTAATGGGTTTTCCGGTTGATCTTCTTAAATGGATCTCAAGTTATCTGATTGGCAGGACGCTCCCGCAAGGGAGCCATTTGTGTCCCGTATTGTTTACATTATTTCTTAATGACCTGCGAAAAGTTTTGGCTAACTCCAGAGTGCTCATTTACGCAGATGACGTTAAGCTTTGTGGGCAATATAAAGACAGCTCTTGCCAGTCGGATTTATAAATAGAACTCAATAACTTTCAAACATAGTGTCGTGTTAATTTATTATTTTATTATTCATTATATTTTCATTATATTATATTATATTTATATTTATTATATTATTCATTTATGACAGTTGCGCCACTATAAAACATCGTATGAAATGCATGAATCCTTTAAAGTTTTATGTGGAAATTAAAGCGATATGTAAATTAGCAATATTTTGCAGCCGCTGGAGTCCCCGGTTCCTCGCTGCAGTCGCCGGCTGGATTGCCGGCTGATTCCGATTGTTAAAATAGAAAGTTTATGATAAGAGGGACACTGCCTTCTCTTAACTTCTGATAGCAAGAATTGCTTCGAAGTTATATGGCGATGGACGGATTTATAGTGCGCCGACGTAATGGTCAGAAGGAAGCGTAGGAGGGCAGATTCAGGTTGCTTACCACCAAAGGAGATTAACTTAACACTAGATATGCATCTAGGTATATTTATAACTGAATTAACTTATGACAAGTGGCTAGGAAGGACATAATAAAAAGGTATGCCAAGTGGCTAGAAAGCAAAATGGTAAAAATTTTAAAAATATGAGGACATAGTTACGTTTTGATTATCTGAGGTTCTCTCTGTGGTCCCCAGGTACGCATGTACGTTCTTTTCTCGTATTGGACTTCACTAGAACCTTTTCTCAGACTTCAAACACCCTGTTTTGAAGAGAAACATTTTATCTGGCTCTGGGCGCATTTATGGTTATTGAAGTCTGCTTCAGTGGTTCTATGGATCTAGACAAAATGAGCTTATCGACGGAAAATTTTGAAAATTTGTCTACACAGGTAAGGAAATATTTTTTGTCTGTGGAATAAATGCTATGTGGAACATTTTTTCTATATGAGACGTTATAGGTGTCTCGCCGAGCTCACGTTTTTTCGGACCTGTCGTGTTCGGACTTTGTGCATTTCGTACAGTTAGGGACAATTTCGCTTTAAAATTTGGTCATATTTGGGAAGTTGTACTCAGAGAGCACGTCATTCAGATTTTTCTATGAGGCCTGTTGTGTTCGGCGGTGAGGATTTCCCTTTCTCTTATCGACCACAAATATGTCCGTTGGAACCTTCCTTTTAATAGGGAACGCTCCTCTTCCAAAATTGGAGGTGGACCCTCGGCAGGCACCACTTCTATCCGGGCCTCCTCGGCTTCCACCAATTGCGACTTGTTTGAGAGCTGAGTGCTTAGCTTTCTGCTCGCCAGGCTGGCTTCTTCCACCGAGGATGCGGTGCTTATTTTTCTCGCGGCCGCTGCAAAGCTGGCCACACCCTCGGCGGCCAATATACTGGCGCTGGAAAGCAAAATGGACACTTGCTCGGCCGATGCCTTGCTGCCTATGGAGAAGAGCTGCTTGCGCTTCTGCAGCAGTCCAAAGGCCGCTGTCTTCACCTTACTGAAGTCCAGAGAGGTCTCCTTGAACGTAAAGTCCACACGGAATGGTGCAATCTGCTCTTGCAGTATGAGTAGATGCTTAATTTCGAATAGTTTGCTATCGATGGGCGTTTTGGAGGCTGCTATCTGGCCGGCCGCATGCGAAACGCTTTGGATGCACAGCTTAAGGGCCTCCTGCGAGAGTCCCTGGAAAATGTGACGATCCACGCAGCGATACAGGCGAGAGAGGCAGACCAGGGTGCGACGCACTGTGGGGTACCACATGCCATGCAGGTCGGCAGGGGAATTCATCTTTTTGACCCTGTAGGCCGTGTCCACGCTTTCCGTCTCCACGGCACTGGATACACTGGATATCATGGAGCCACGCGTGTCAGAGCGATGCAAGGGAGCAGGTTCTTGCAGGGACAAGGCAATGCTCTCCATAATTTTCAGCTTTTCCGGATAGGCCAGGTCTCCGGATGAGGGATTAAAGTTCTGTATATCCGATTGCAGATACAAGTTGGCTCGAAAAACCAAACGCTCCTGCACAACAGGCAGCAGTTGATGCGCAATGATGGCAAAGGCTTCCATAGCGGCAGGATTCTGTTGGACGTGCTCCTCCAGCATTTCTATCCGCAATATAATACGTTAGCCTATTACACACCCTTCCTCGCTTTCATTGGAAAATATGACAGCAGACAATGATCAGGCAATTGCCGATCTTATTGCTCAGTTTTTTCAAATCGTTTTTTCAGTCGATTCATGCCTGACCTATTCTGACAAAATGTCCAAATCGAACCTAATTTTCAGTACTAGTTTAAACTACAGCTCTATTCTTTTGGATCTTCAACGTGTTAAGCCAGTTTATGCACCAGGTCCCGATGGAATACAAGGCTGTATGCTTAAGAACTGTGCCGAGGCCTTGTGCAATCCCCTTCTAAAATTTTTTACCTCATCCTTAGAAACCTCCCACTTTTCCTTTATTTGGAAGGAATTCCTCTTCACAAAAAAGGTACCAAAAAGGATGCCAACAATTATAGAGGAATCTCTAAGTTGTCAGCCATCCCAAAACTCGTATTTAATCGTATTTGTACGTATTTGATAACCATCCGTGTTTTATTATTGTGAAAGGTAAGTCAAATAATACGCAAATAAATATATGAATATATATATGTATATATATATATATATATTCATATATATATATATGATTCATATATTCATATATATATATGATTCATATATTCATATATATATATATTTATATATTTATATATTATTTATATATATATATATATATTCATATAAATGAATATGAATGATGAATATGAAAAATGAAATGAATTTAAGTCGTCGAACGGTCAATTCTACAGCCGCGCGAGATAGAAGAGCAGGAAGATCAGGCGAACAAATCGAAGAAGATAATTTGAAATATATTGATAAAATTAATAAAGATCAATTTATAAACCTAAATAACGTATAGGAAATAACGTAGGTAGCTTTAGTCGAGCCGGCACCCATATCATTGTGAGATAATTTAAAGGCACATGTACATAGCTAAATGACTTTGTCTTTGGTTGAAGGAATGGAAATGTTGATAATTGAATGAACATGAAAATATGCTAATGACTGCATTAAATTTAATACAAAAGTACTGGGATAGAGTAGGGGTAGATAGAATAGGGGTCCATGGTATATTTCAAGATATAAAGTGAAATTACCATAATAGCAAGCAAAACAAAAAAAAACATTACAAATGTTGGAACTGTGTGAAGCACATCTACTAGCAAATTGTTGGAGTGTAGTGATATATTTGCCTGAAATGATTCATCAATTACGTTTAGTTGAATAAGATCTGGAGAAACAAAGAAAAGTTCATACGCTTAAAAGTAGAGAGAACTCAGCAACGATCACAAACGATCAACGATATAGATCAAGCAAGAGCACTAAGGAGGGGAGCAAAAGCGCATCGGGACAGCAGCCAGACAAAAAAAGCGGACAACCCAAACCACCGCAACCCGGTGTGCGCGAAGGGACTGCCAAAAATAAAAAATTTCTGCTTTTAAATTAGGAGTTTTTAATTTCTTCAGTCACTTTTCTTTATTATCCATGGCCTTGTTAGAAGAACGACTAAACAAAAAATAACAATTTTTTAATCAGTGCAGAGGTTGCGGCTAACGGCGCAATATAGTTTTTTGTGCGTGGGCGAAGACACTGTATTTGTTGTTGCAAACTCGACATCGCGAGCCTCGCGACCTTTTTTGTGTCCTCTTTGACTCCTATTTTCAAAAGATATTGTTGTTGCATTTCTTTATGGATGACTGGGTACGCGCGACGGTCGTCTTGTGCGACTTGCGACACCAGGATATAGATTAAAGGAAAATCCATCTGATATAGGAAGCAGGGGTTGGTAAAAGCTGGGCTATGGTAGAACAGCAATGACTTAAAAAAGTATAAAATAAATTAAGAAAAAGTTGCATAATTCGTTGTTAAAGTTGAAGAATTTTATAAAAGAATGAGATAGACTCCAAAAGTAAATTGGCACTGTTACACGCGGTGATTATCGGATTAGGATGAGCGAGTATAGAATAAAACCGTTCCACCAGCCCCAGCAGCTCCAATTTTCAAAATTATTATTTTCACATCTTTACTACCATTTCATCTGAACTAATCCGCGACCTGTAATAGAAAGTATGAAGTATGAATTTGAAAACTTTCGGTAGAAACGGACCGACTCTCCTGTTGCTGCCTTACTGCGTTGCAAACTTGTCACTAAAAAAATAATACACTCTGCTAGGCATTAGGCTTTACATTCATATGTATCGTGTGTTAGCTGTAGTTAATTCACATTATTAGTTTATTGCTTTGTAATTAATATAATGCTTAATTGTACCATTTCTCTCATTTTAGGAAATGCGAAGACGATAAGAAACGATAACAGTTCAAGGTTTGGTAAATTTATGCAAGTATGTTTTGATGATAACAACTGTATAAAAGGATGCATTATTCAAGATTACCTGCTTGAACAATCTCGAATAACATTTCAAAGTGAAGGGGAGCGAAACTATCACGTGATGTATCAATTGGTGGCTCAAGGGCAGACCAATTTTGATGTGGCAAAAGCTTTATATTTAAGACCACCTGAATTTTATAAATATCTTAATACATCGAAGACTGAAAGATTAGATGTGAATTTAGAGTCAACGAAGTTTAATGCTCTAACAATGGCGTTTACGGTTTTGCAAATTCCTCAGTTTGTAATAGATGGTGTATTTAAAGTGTTAAGCTCAATACTTTGGTTAGGTAATATTGAATTTATGGATATTGACGGAGAACGATGCGATTTTTCAAAGTCTGATCTTGAAGCTATTTTCAATGTTTCTCAACTTCTTGGATTAAAAGTTTGTGATCTGCAAAAGGTCCTATTAATTCGCCAAATTAATGTTAGAGGTAACATTACAGAAATACCTTTAAAAATGCAAGAGGTAAGTATACTGATTAAGAACTTTCTAATACACTTTGTAAGTTACTGTGTTCTAGGTGGGGATATGTCAAAGTCTGGACAGGATCACTTATCTCGGTATCCACATAAATGTAGAAATTAAAGCCGGCGAAGGCTGGGCGGGGAAGTATGTGTGAAGAAATAAGGTTATAGGCTGAGTGTAAGGGCATATAAAGTTATAAATCGTTGAAGAGACTGAATTTAAGTATTTCAATCTAATTTTGTTTACAGTTTCTTAATTTAAATAAATTACGGTTATATGATTCGTAACGGTTAAAGAAATAATAATCGTAACAAAATATAGATCCCCCATTATTTGTTTCTTAATTGACTTTTTTATTATTAGGAAATACATTTATAACCACGTTTGCATTGTTTTTCAAATGTATTAAGTGGTTCTCTAGTCGATTTCCATTTCGATAATAATAACTGCGGGTTTCTATCGCTTAGGGGACTTATTCACAAGCTTCGGCCATTAAACTAAGCATCTAGCGCTAAGAGCACATCGTTCGGTTTAAGAAAACTACTAAATAACTCTATAGAACTGCTTTGCCGCATGAAAGACCTAATTTCGCTTTCAACATCGCGACAATTATCGCAAAAGTAGCGCAAACCAATCTTTTCTGATATATCCTTAACCGTCCGGGCCGTACAACAGCCACACAATGTTGCTACAAAGCCAACAGCGGAACCTAAGATCGCCAATAGAAGAGTGAAGAAGAGCAAGAGAGCACCTGCGTGCAGAGAGCGGGAGAACGAGGGAGTAAGCATGCTTGAGAGCGGCTAGCTGCTATTGCGACGACGCTATCAACGGTTTAGCGAAAGAAGCTCAAAAAGAGATGCAAAAAGATCCAAAACTAAGTTGTGGAATTAAATGCAATTAATACACAAAACTGTTGATGCACTACAGTGACCCTTGCGACACCGAGCACGTTCTTGTTAGGGTTAAGTGTTAGTAGGTGCGTTTGGAAAAAGTATTAATTAAAATTAAATTAAATTAACTACTCGCGTGCGTCAGCATGTTTGTTTTCATGCGTAGTAAAATGGTTAAGATTAAAGTTCTTAGTTTAATGTTATAATTAATTTGCACAAAAAAGTCTACTAAGTTTTTGCATATCCTTCGATGTTCTAAAAGTAAAATGTTCTTCAAATTGATTCGATTTGTTTTCTGTGCACATTATATTGTGATTCCAATCGCAGGATCCATACACTTAGGTAGAAGGATCTAATGAAGTATTTATATTGTAAGGTTCGAATTCGTTCGTCCACCACTTGAGAAATCCAATCCATGGGTGTCCTTGGCTTTATTCACCATGCACGAAATATGATCGCAAAGATTAACTTTGGAAGAGATTCTTTCATGTGAGCGACACGAGAGAATGTCACCAGTTGCACTTAATGCCATTTAAGCTTAGTAAAGGAACACGACATCATGTTTGAAAGTTATTGAGATCTGTTTATAAAACGGTTTGGGCGGAGAAATATATATTGGCCTTTAATGGCCTTTAAAGTTCTATGGCGTTCAGTAAAGAGTGACTTCAGCTCTAGCCACGTGATAGATTTCTTGTATTGTTCCAATAATAAGAGCGTAAGCTTTGAGGACTTCGTGGATCACAAATATACCAGGAGACTGTCCCTGTTTCAGTATTCAAGCCGAAAATTTGTAAAGATGTAAGACAACTCTGAATGGTAGCTTGCAGCTCCTTTAAGGCTGCTGAAGTATCATGTGCAATGGATTGCACATTGAATAATCTTTTTATTAAGTCGGTCACCAACGATCGTGTTTTTGAAACGCTCATTTAGGATCCTCCAGGCTGAACGGAAGACTTCAAATACTTCAAAATTTTTATTTTTTCCGGCTTAACTGTTGATTGATTTTGTGTAAAATGTATGTTGTTTTTGTGTTTTTTAGTTAAGATTTTGTAGTTTTACACATTAACATACATTTACGTTATTTTATCCTTGCTTCTTTATTTGTTTCCTTGTTTAATTGTGTGTATAAAACGCTTTATTTGCTTTTTCGTTTAATAATAATTGTATTTGTACGACCATTTTTGAATTAAATAAATATATACTGAGTTGAAAATGAAGGAACTTCATGCAGCAACAAAATCTATTGAAAATAGGCGTCAAAGAGGAGACAACAACAAATACAGTGTCTTGGGCCACGCACAAAAAAATAAATTGTGCAGTTAGCCGCGACCTTTGCACTGAGTGAAAAAATTTTGATTTGTTTTTTAGTCGTTCTTCTTTGAAGGCCATGAAAAGTGACTGAAGAAATTAAAAGTTCCTAATATAAAAGGCGAAATTTTTTATTTTTGGCAGTGTAGGCCCTTCGCGCCCACAATCGACCTTTTTCATGATTGCGCCGGTATGCGGTGGTGGGGGTTGCCACTTTTTTTGTTTGCTCCCTTCCTTAAATTTTTTGCCCTTGCTTGCTTTATTTGAATGGAATTGGAATTATATACAACTATGGGCAAAAAAAGGGTACATTTTTAATTTACTCTTCGCGGAGCTAACATTTCGGGCTTTTTTTTTCTTGAGTTCTTAACGACTTCTGGGCCAAATTTAATGTAAATGTCATTATAAGTAATGAATTTACGATTGTGTTTGCTAAACGACCAAGAGTGAATTTTTCAGATAACTTTTATTCCTCTGCTATAACCTCAACTTCAGAAAGGAGGCTGATTATTGTGGTGCCACTTATTGGTCGTTTTTTGGTCGGTTTTTGTTTCCCGTCAGATGATGTTAAAAACTATCTCTCTCAGAAGCTCGGTGTCGCTCTAAATGATATATTAGTATTTAGATTTTATTTTGAACAGAAGCGTATATTTCGTCCTTTAATTTAAAATTTGCTTTCATAAATTTCTTCATACTCCGTCCCTTACCAAAATCCCAGCACTGGAAAGCATATTATTTCAAAAAACTAAGCAAGCAACTCAATTCATTCTCAATACACTATTAGGACGCAATTAGCCTTTTTGATAAACTACCTCAACTTTAAACAGGTTACTCTTTTGTTTTTTATGCTATCGCTTTTAATGAAACCTAGCTTACTCATCAGTCTAAGATTATAAAATTTTTGTACATAAATACTCTACATACCGGATGGATCGTCCAACTTGTTCTGATGGTAACGAATCCATTTGTAACGAATTTTCCTTATTATTCGACCCATACATAAATTAAATTAAATTAAAATAAAACTGACTTTTCTATTGTCGCAACTGCATTAAGTTGTTGACCGGTTACAGTATATTGAATATTAATTACTCTGCCTTAGACCTTAATGTTTCAATTGAATCCAACAAAACCTACTTGAGGAAAGGTTGAGGATGTTGAGGAAGGTGATTCTACAATGTCGCAGACACATGGTTATGGGTGGTACAAAGACTTCAAAGAGGGTCGAGAACGTGTTGATGACTTTGAGCGCTCCGGATGACCACCGACGTCGGTTGACTTTAAGAGGCCTAACTGAGACGTAATCTGTGGAAAAATATTTTTAAAATATATTTATTATATATAGATTTTTAATTTTGGAAACAAATTCATACTTTCACCTCACTTTTACCACTCTGTATAGTAATGCAATTCGATCATCTTATTATATTATCATTTTGTCAAGTGGGTTTTGACACGATATAAAAGCGCATTAATAATATTTACTTTATTTATTGACATTAGACTTAAAATAGTTTCTTTCTATTTTAGGCTATAGAAAATCGACATGCAATGGCAAAAGCCTTGTACTCAAAAACCTTTGCTTGGCTTGTAACGAAAATTAATAACTGCACAAATCCTGGACAGGATGGTGGCACATTTTTTGGAGTGCTAGACATATTCGGATTTGAAAATTTTACTCGCAACTCATTCGAGCAACTATGTATAAATTATACCAATGAAAAGTTGCACAAATTTTTCAATCATTACGTCTTTGACTTAGAGCAATCAATTGTAAGTATTTATTTATATTATATATATACATATTTTTTTATTTACTTAAAAGAAAGAATGAGCATCCTCTGCTCACCGAAAATATGTTCTGGATATACTTAGAACTCGTAGAGCCAGGGAATCATTCTGCCATTAAATATAATGATCTTACGATAATGGACTTACGATTATTCTGTTATAATGATCTTATTAGAATGATGATCTTATTAGAAGGTAGGAAGGTAGGTAGGTATATACTATATTGCTCGGCATTGAAATTCAAGGAATCGAATGGCATGTGGAGCTTATAAAATAATAAAAATTCATCCTCCACCAGAATCACTTTACACGCGTGATAATCCGAAACAATTTATGACTATATACTCCGTAATATTAAAGCATTTCAAAATAACTCTTTTAAGAGCATGTTCACTGGTACGAAGTTTTATGGCCCTGAAAATTATTGCTGGGCTTAAAGGTCGATATTGTGCCTTGAAAGAAAATCTTGGTGCACAGATAGTTTATCATTGTAGTCCGCTTATCAGATTATGATTTAGAACAGACATGGAGACCAAATATAACAGAAAGAGCAACTGCACAGCGCAACTACCACCCCCGTCATCAGGCAGGAAATACAATGCCAAAAATAAATCGCTGCTCATATTCGGAACTTCCAATTTCATCCATAATTTTTCTGTTCTTTCGTTTTAGCATAAGAAGAACGACAAAAAGAACAAATCACAACTCTTTTACACAGTGCAGCCTGTTTTTATAATCTTGCATTCCACCGCATTCCCAAATTGGCTAGAGTGAAGTTTTAGAGAAGGACCTTATGTCTAGACGAAGGGGCGATCGAGCGTTTAAAATAATCTGCTGGCTTTGAGTTTATTATATAGTTTCTTGCATTTGATATGTCTCATGGTGTATTATTTGAAGTTAAATAAGCGATTAAAAAGCGATGTAAAACAATATCACGGGATTCCAAGTTTTCTCCAAATACAACGATAGCAACTTCATCAATAGTTGGTGCATTAAAAGTCTTGTATTTTGACCTGCAGGTGTTTTATCAGCTCTGATTACAATTTTGTGATTATCGGATGGCATCAGATTCAGGGCAGTTTTAAACAATATAATCAATTGATTGTGTTGATGAAATAAATTTTGTAATTGTTCTACAATACACCTCTTTACTAAATTGTTATGTGCACAACGCAGATCAATTTCTTGTGGTGAATTGCCCATAAAATAAATTTGCAGGAATTTGTTGTTGCTATCTGACACTGGTAACAGTGAACCTGCTCTGTGATATATTTGCCCTTGTATCTGTAAATAAAAAAAAATATTATGGTGTGGTAAAATAATTATGAGTAACTGCTATAATACATACCTTGAAAGTTGGCATAAAATTTTCCCGAACTACATTTGTAGAATCTGTTCCTATTCCTGAAACAAATGAGTACAATGGTTCTACTGGTGGATCCAATGGTATCAATTTCACTTTACCATTTGCGCAACACAATCCATTGGCTTCGTTTTTGTATTTTAATGCCTTACAGTGTGAACAAACAGATTTCATAAAACCAATAACAACACATTGGTAGTTAATGTAGTCAACTGACACATCGTAACTGAAAGCAGCTCGATTTAAACTTGCGCGATTACACTTCACGCGTTTGTGATATCCGGTAATTAGCTTGGTTTGTAGCATTTCTGGTTCTTCTACTTAAATTGCTTCGTCTTATAGGAGGCATATCAAATATAAATTATTTGTTCACTAATCACGAACAACGCGAGTTTTGGAACGCGACTTTAAACTCCTCCAACTATGTATTCTGTGCTCCAACGCACAAACGCACATTGTTTTGATAGATATGATCTTTGACGTTAGGAACATAGCAAGCTCAAATTGACTACAAATCATTTGTATGGGAAAAAGAAAAAGGCAATTTTGAGGATTTGTCCAGCAATAATTCTAAGTTTTCTCGCCGAAAAACCATCCTTGAACTTCAACGAACATTTTAAAAAAAGATTTGGCCGAATTGGTCCAGGCGTTGTTGAGTTATGCGCTTACCAAATTTTGGGATTCATTTTTATATATAAGATAAGCTTGGTATAAGCATTAAGATCTCTTGCAACTGTGTACGATCACAAGACTTAAAAAAAAACACGGATACGAGGTCTGGAACTTTCCGATTAAAATTCGAGAGGAGCACGCTTTCAGTGCGCGCAAGAAAGAGTGAGCGATATGCTAGCAGACTATTTGTGTGACCGGGTCAGCAAATTTCGCGAAGCTTAATTCAAAATTAAATTTCTGCACTATTTCTGTTTTCTTTTATTTTTAAAATACGACATAAGACAGTGCTTTAGATGCTTCCAATTGGACCACAAGCTTATCTACTGCTTGAAGAAGCCTGGGTGTCGGTGCTGCAGTGTGGATCACACTACTGGTTTGCCCCAGTGCCTCTTAAGATAACTTACGATCTCCACTGTGTTAATTGTAATGGAAATCACGCTGCAAATGACCGTTTATGCCGGATATATCTCCTCAATATGCGACAAAATATGACAAAGATTCCTCTGGCCAAATCGGCGAATGTAAGTCATCAGCAACGTCCCCGTGCTGCTTTTTATATTCCGACATCATTTGTACATCATGGCGTGTTCTTTGCTGATGCGTCACGCGAGTCTTGGCAAAAATCTCGCCTTCTTGCAGTATGTATCGTGGAGGGTAAAACCAAGCCTTCCAAGTTCTGTGCCTTTTACTCAACCCAAGAACTGTGCTGACGCATCGACATGGGATTCGCCCCAGATCATCAACATGGTGTCGGGTCTTAATAATATTGTGGATGAACTTGTAGTGACCATGTCAGCAATCGCCTCGATAGTTACAGACCTTCGGCGGGAATGAAGTACCCCTCATAATTCCCGCCAGAAATCTTTATAAAGTCCTTTAAAATTGGAATTTTAAATGCGATGGGCGCATACCATTGCCAATAGGTATGAACTTTTGGTATTCTTACAAACCAATTAAATAGACATAATGCTCATATCTGAAAAAATTCTTCAGTATTTCGGATTTCTTCTGCTACCGAGCGGACTTCTCAGGAAATATTCATGAACAGCCTGATTCACTTCCACCATATTGCGACTCGTCTTTATATCGTCCAAGAAGCTGAAACCACAATCATCACGTCTTTACGGTAGATTAATTTAGCTGCGTTATACCTCCCCCGCAGCTGCCCTGGCCACCAGGGTCCTTTGAGGATTTCATCCATCAATGCGGTAAAAAGTTTATTATTGGCAACGTGTTTCCCATGTAATGGAGGCGGGCCTTCCAGCCTGGACTTTTTACAGATGATTCTGGGACTCCATAGTGTCTATCAAGGAGTACTTTGAGCTGTGTTCTGACCACCTCTACCGATTCAACTGAACTTTCCGAACACCTCTGCCCCAACCATCGGACATGTTAACACTGCATAGGACCTCGATGCCACGATTCATCTCAAATATTAGAGAGGCAGCTGCTTCCGTCATACCGGCATATCGGACTCGACAGCGAAGTCAGCGCAGCAAACGCAATCCAATCCCGAGTGAGCTACGAGCGCTGCTTCAGCTTAAGCACCGCTTAAGAATGGAGAATGTACGAAAATTGGTGAACAGTGAACAGGGCCCATCGCAGCTTGGGAAATAGAAATAAACAAAACTGTGAATGCTTACTGTTTGGTTTATATTTACCCTCAAGTTCCTGATCAGATGGGCTGACGGATCCTGGGTACGCTCTCCTCTTGACAGGTCAGAAGCTTTTGCAGACTGTCTTGAAGATCACCCTGTCAAATATCTTCCGCTGAGAGAATTGACAAAATCTCTGCAATCATTGCAGCTCAGCATCAAATGAATTGGCTATTACTTCTAATAGCTCATGGCGTAACCAAAGGTATGATAAAAAAAAGCCGTATGATGAAGTTATTTCCGTACTGTTTTCCTGATCCTTCCGTTCCCCGGACACTTCCCGAGGATCTGGAAGGCAGCAAACGTGGTTATGCTGCACAAAAGTGGGAAGCAGAGAGTTTGCTGCCTGCATTTGGTTATGGTTTTGAAGGTGTCTTTTCTCCAGCGGATAGGTCCAGAAAGCTAACCCGAGGCACCAGATTTGCTTCTGAAAGAGCCACGGAGCCCCTGAATAACTTCACCGTCCGTGACGGGCAGTTTATCTTCAATAGCTTCCAGGACAAGGAGTATATGGTGGCCGCCTTTCTTGACATTTACCTAGGGCTGCTGTACAAACTTAAAATACCCTTTTCGAATTTTTCTGGATGGCGTGTCCCCCAGAACAAGACCCATCTCTGCAGGATTCCTGCAGTGTAGTGTCCTTCCATTGGGTTTTTTCTTTACGGCGCTTTGCTACACCATGAAATGGAGAACAAGTACCTTGGTGTCTACAATAGAAAACAACTGACCCGTGTCCGAAACAAGCTAGAAAAATACCGGCCACGTTTTCATTGGTTAACAAGTTCCTCTCCTAAGCTCAGCCTGGTCAACCAAGAAAGATTTAGACTGCGATACTGACTCCAATATGGCACAATGCGGAATTTCAGCAAAAACGTATCTCAATAAGATAAGAGTTTTCCTAATACATTACCTTAGGAGAATCACTGGTGCCGATTAGTATATCCGTAACGCGGACTTACACAGAGATCTTGGCATTCCGTTGATGATGGACTTCTGGACAATTATACCCACGTAAAATTCATTAAGATCCGAAAAAACCGAAAAATTGTTTCCCAAATAGTCTGGTTAAATCATCAAGCGTATTTAAATATTCCGAAATTATAAGATTATTATATATTATACCTAAATCACAAATCGTTGAGACAACACCCGAGCGCATTATAGAATGTTTTATAGGTTCTGGAGCCATAACGCTCTTAATGGCGGGAAATACAAATCACACAAATAAAATTAAATCAATTGTTGAAGAATTGATGCATACTTAAAGATTACGCTAATTTAGTCTTTTTTAATGATTTTATAACCATCATGTCCGTTGACAAGTCTAATCATATAAAACGATAAAACAAATTTTCACCAGGATTCTTGTTCAATACAGATGAAAACCTTAAAATACAACAAAAACATGTAAAAATGAGGTTAACTCAAAAAAAAAACACAGAAATGGTAATCAAAGAAAAACTAAGGCACGCTGAAAACTAATAAAACTAATAATTGTATGAATAATACTACACTAAATATGGCTAAACGGGGTATTATTAATGAAATAAATTATCCCGCGCAAACATTCTCTACGTCGCAGAGTTATACCAAAAGAAATTAATTCATTATGGCAAGCTGACCTGGTACAAATGGGAAAGAACTCCTCCTCAAATAATGGGCGCCGTTACCTTATAACAGTAATCGACACATTTTCCAAATTTGCCTGGAGTGAGGCAACTAAATCTAAGAGAAAATATTCAATTCTGAACGTGGAGTGCCTAGGAATAAGTTTTGACAGAAAAGAGTTTTTGTAAAACTCGCTTTAAGGAATTGATGTCTCAATAAACAATCAACCATCAATTGTTAATAGATCAATTATTAATAGAACATTAAAAGAACTCACTTGGAATGAGTTTTCTTACAACGGAACCTATAAATGGATTGATATGTACAAAGAGTAAATTATCGTTTACAACAATAGGAGGCATAGACAAATCCATAAAGGAGATGAAAGATTCAATGATGAGTGAATTTAGTTGTCAATGTACGAGATGTTACAACTGTAAAATTAGAAGACAGGTGAAACAAATTTGAGGAAGTTAGAAATGGGCCAAAATCTAAATTATATATTTAGAGTATTAAGAAAAACATTATATCGAAATATTGTAAAATCTTAAATTGCTTTTACTAACTTTTTAAATATAGGAAGGAGAGGTATTACTAATGAATACGAAAAACGCAAACATTTTCTTCGTCGCAGAGTTATTACAAAAAGAACAAATTGCTTATGGAAAGCTGATCTGCTGCAACGTGCATCGCCACCTGCTAACATTAAACGATACACTTTCCACATTGCCTGGGGTGAGGCAATTAAATTTAAAAAATAAAATTCACAAACAGATGATGGTAAAGAGTTGTTTAACGCTCAATTTAAGGAGTTGATGTTCCGATCACCAATAGATCACCTCTAGCACTCTGAAGACCATAATTGTTGATCAATTCAACAGAATATTAAAAGATTAGAAGGAGAGCTTAGGAATCCACAAACAGATGATGGTAAAGAGTTTTTTAACGCTCAATTTAAGGAGTTAATGTTCCGATAACCAATAGTTCACCTCTAGCACTCTGAAGACCTTAATTGTTGATCAATTCAACAGAATATTAAAAGATCAGAAAGAATTTTCTTACAATGGAATAAATAGATATAAAGGTTAATTTACGTTTACCACAATAGAGTACAAGCTAACACATGTAAGGGTAACTTATAAGTCAGTTGAAATCTAGGGTGATTCTTGTATCACCCTAGTGTCTTTACATGCAGATTGAGCATAAAAGTTTTTAGGGGCCGTGCCTGGTTCTCATTGATGTGGTAAGTTATGCTCTTTTTGCAAGTGTCAGCATTTTCCTTTCAACTTGCCCACCGATGCCTCAGCAAGCGGGGCGGTCCTGTCTCAAAATGGCAGGCCGAATATGATAATATCTCCCACATTAAATGAGTGCGACCTTAGCAACGCTACAAACGAAAGAGAACTGTTGGCCATTGTTTGCTTTATAGGGAAGTTACAAAATTACTTATATGGCAAAAAAAATATCAGAATTTGTACCATGCACCTCTTACTTTGGCAGAATCTAAGAGTAACAATAATGTAAAAATTTAACAATGGAAAGCATTCATTAGCTAGAGTGAACTGACCTACACGATTGAGTCAACGGATAATCCGGATAAAACTGGAATCAATATTCCTGGAAGAAGCAACGCAGAGATTACGTCGACATTTGATAGTTTTCGGGAGCAAAACGCGCCACATAATCTATTTTAATAATAAAGACTCTCTGCTCAAATTCCTGAATGTTATCACAGATACAAACAAGCAGATAGAAATAGTAACTTGTGAACACAACAGCGCCCACAGGCCTCCTACGGAAAATGTGAAACAGGTTTTTCTCAATAGGTCTAATCTCGCAAATGAAATCGTCACAAACTGCGAAACATGCACCAAGGCGAAAAACAGCAGACACCCCAAAAAGACTCCAGTCCTCTGCAGTCCAGTATGCAGGAGTAATGATGCATATAGACATTTACTCTACACATAACAAGTAATTCTTAACATGCGTTGAAAAATGTTCAAAGTTATCCATAGTACAGCCACTACTTTTTAGGGACTTAGTAAATGTGAAACTAGTGAATTGTTCCCCAAAAGTCGTAACCATATACTGAGAAGTTTAGGCATCCTTCAGCGCGGAGACCATAATTTAATTGCTGAAAATCATTATGACAAAGACATCGTTAACTGCGCCCCCTCTACACAATATCTCGATTTTAGAGCACTCGAATGGAGATAACAAGATATACAAAGATATACAAAATATAACAAAAGGTAATCCTTAAAAATAAGAAAAGGTTAGTGAATAAAAAGGAAAGGGAGGGTTTCTATCTGATTCACAAACCCCTACACTTAGAAATATTTACCTATAAGAGCCAAAGTAAATTTAATTTTTCGCTTTCGTTCAGGATCGCACAGGATGACGTAAGCTATAGTTAACGCAAAAGTGACAGACTACTCTCACGCCTAATACATCATGGTGTGGAAACATAGACATTTGCTTCGTCACTCAAGCTATGATATGATATGATGAAGGAACTGCTAGGTTGTCTGGTTTATTCCCAGAGTTGCATATGCAAAAGTTGCTAAATGTCGACCCTGACAATAGTAAAAGGTAATTGTTAGTATTAAAAGAATACCAAAGGATTGCCAGGTACCTCGACATATCCACCGGTAGTAAGTCTCCTACCTTGAAATGCTAAAAATGTTCGAGTCACGTCTAATGGAATCAAATAACAGGCAAAACAAAATTACAGAGACAGTTAACAAAACTAATGTTGCAAAACAAAACAATATTGTTGACACTTCACACTTGTACCATTTAATGCTCATGGTCACACTTGATATATGTAATATTACCCAGCCTTTTTAAACAACGATTATATCTGTATTAGTTGATCACTCCTCAGAGATCCCCATCATAAGCCTAATAGAGACATCAAACATTAATGTCCTTCAGTCCGAAAGTATTATTCATGTGCTAGTATTATATCCTAATATTAAAGTTACATGTAAAAAGGTCACAATCTTTCCCATATCACACCAACACACCAATCTGAAACTACAGGGCAGTAGTAGCCATAATCAACAACGACGGCCTAGCAGTCACTGAATGCATATTAACAACTTGCGAATCGTTCTACAAGCTGGCAGCCCAAGATTTGTACGCTCGAGGCCTACATGCGGAGGACACAGTACAATGCGAAAAGCAGGCCAGCCATGTAAGCCCCATTACACTTTTAGACGACGGAATACTAATATTCAACGAGTGCACAGCAAGAGTCAGCACAGAAGATTGATAACTTTTGTACTTGTACAATAGTGCACTACGGTCAATACACTCAAGTAGCTCTTGCGATACCAAGAATGTGCTTTTTAGGGTTAAGTGTTGGTCAACCTATCAAGCCTTTCCAAAGAGCATCAGTTCAGCGTGAAGGTCTCTCACACATGAGAGAATGTTACCAGCTAGAATTAGACAAAACTTTGGGCAGGTCATCAATGAATAATATTGACATAGAAAAAACACTGATCTACAAAGATTCGGCAACTGGGGAGTGATTACTTTAAAAAAAGTTTTGGTCAATGTTGGAGTGTAGTGATATATAGTGTATCTGATATAGGAACCAGGGGTGTGCAATTGGACAAGTTGGTAGAAGCTGAGCTATAGCGGAAACGACAGAAATGGCTTAAAAAAATATAAAATAAATTAAGAATAATAAATAAATAATTAATAATAATAAATTGTATAATGCCATTTTTGCAATTTGGTTAACTCTATATCTTTTGTCGAGGGCTGAGCGACCGGACGCGGCCGGATTTTTATACTGGTAATGTGGGGCTTGGAATGGTTGCAACATCCTGGAAAAATCCGGCAAGCAAATTGCTGATTTGGATTGTGAAGGATTCTTACTGACGATTTCGCGACTTTGGGCCCGGCCAGCGATCTTTTTTCTTCTGGCTCATTGCAAATGATGTTGGGAAGGTTATCTCTCGTGGCTTGAATCAACTTTGCCGAGAAAATCACGTCCGTGAGGCTGAGTTTAAGTCCCGAAATGAATACGAGCATAAAATCTTTGCCGCCGATTCTTCATATGACTTATTGGTCTTATTTGTGAGTAAAGTGAGCTTTTTCTCAACCTCATTGTAGTAAAGTCATAGGGTCAGGCCAGGCTGTCTTAGAGTGCCTACTCCCGTTTGTCAGTATATGTGAAGTCGAGACGATTTTAAATAGAGTCGAAATTCAATACTGAGCCAAACGAAGACAACACGGTATTAGCGGGGACTCTAATTTTCCTCTTAATAATAAATACTGCTTTGTAGTGGCGTAAGCTACCATCATATCACTACCTCGGCTGGTGCTGGTACAGCGCCCACTGCCGCTACTCGACTGGCCAATTCTTTAATAGTGCGGGCAATTCTTGCTCCTTCCGCTGACTTTCAGCGTCCTGTTCTGCTAGGGCGTTGTTGCTGGCAGCCTGTACTAGGGCTCTGAGTTGTTCGGGGACCAGAACCTTATCTGTGTTCATTGGGGGTGCTATGGGCACGCTTTTTGGTGTTGAATTCCGAATAGTCACTGCGTTCTCAGACTCTTAGTCGCTATGGTATTGTTTATTGTTCTTCCACTGTAGGAATAGAGAGCTCATCATCAGCAGCAGGATTCGGCTGCACAGCAAGAAACCCGCGGAAGCAGTCAAAGGCAAACAAATACCACCATGGAACAAAACAAAAAAAACAATAGAGAAAGGAAAAAACAAACAAAGACATAGTCGGGGGACTGCTACAATTTGTATAAAATAAGTGAAAAATAGAACGAAAGAATTTAATGCAAGTTATATAATACAAATTAAATATGACAATAAAAGGTGATATTCAAAATGATGTGAGAGCTACACTTCTTTACTTACGATAAACTAATAAGGGTAAGTTCAGCCGGGAGTCAATCAATTCATAATTTTTCATCAGCTTGAAGCTTTTTAATTTTGATCAGTCACAACTACGATATAAATGGAGCTGCAGTTTTATTTCGTAAAAATTTCCCGCAACTTGAACACATTTAATGCAAGTAAGGAAGCATTTGGATAGAAGACTCACATGATTTCTTGATCATCTCTTTTTTTTCTTGCACGTTGATGCACTACGGTCAGTACACTCAAGTGGACCTTGCGACACCAAGCACGTGCTTGTTCGGGTTAGGTGTTAGTAGGCGCGATAGTAGAAAATATAGCTTAAGTTTGCGAGGAAATTAACTACTGGCGTGCTGCCTAAATGTTTAGTTGAATACCTACTAAGTTATTTAAGATTAAAGTTAAAAAGGCACAAAACTCTAAAGGGTTTATGCATTTCATAAGATGATCTACAGTGGCCCAATACTAAAGGTAAATAGGATCTAGTATTTCTACTCAGTATGTGGAAATTGATCTGACGTATCAGGTCAGAACTCTCTACGTCACCACGGATTAAGTTATGAATGAAGGTAATACCTAGCATAGTTGTATGGCTGGCTAAGGATGGGAGGTTAATATCAGAAGTCTACTTGTATAAGAGGGTAACCTTCGGTCTGAATCCCAGTTAAAAACGCATAGAGCGAAAAGTAAAAAGTAATTTTGAACTGATTCGATTCGTTTTCTGTGGACATCATATTGTGGATTCCAAACGCACGAGTCATACTCCAAGATAGGACGAACTAATGAGGTATATAAAGTTTTTGTTACATAAGGGTCATCGAATTCCTTCGACCACCGCTTAATAAATCCAAGCACACCCCTGGCTTTATTTACCATGCACGAAATATGATCTATAAGTTTAGGATCCAGGCGGACGCCCAAATCGTCGACCAGAGTGATTCTCGCCAAAGAGCAGCCGTTTAGCATAAAAGTTGCAAGCATGGGAGTGACACGAGAGAATGTCATTAGCTTGCACTTAGGGCCATTTAAGTTTAATAAATTAACATGGCACCATGTTTGAAAGATCTGTTTGTAAATCCGACTGGTATGAGCTGTCTTTATACTGAACACAAAGCTTAACGTCCTCTGCGTATATGAGCACTCTAGAGTTAGACAAAACTTTGGGCAAGTCATTAATAAATAATGTAAACAATAAGGGACCCAAATGGACTTATGAGCTCACAGCTAATCCAATTCTATACTTATACACTTCGCAATAGGACAGTTTCATTCGTCGCAAAGAGCGCAACTAGAACTGGGTAAGACTCTGAGTAGATAGCAAACTAACCAGTAGTAGCAGGGGTAGCAGGGTGCGAGCAAAAGTCTCCAGAACAGGAAACGATGTTGGTGTGGCAGAAAGTGAGGTCATTATGTAAATCGTGCAGCGATTATGGATATACAGAGTCAATTTCGCTGTTGTTTTAAATATTCTTAATAATAAACTTTTAAACTTCTTTCTGCTCTAACCAGTTAAATTCACAGCAGTGGTTCAGATGTGGCCCAAACCCACAAATTATTCGCGTCTAATGTCAGTGGGTAATAGTAAGTAAGTTGCTTCTGGTCTTTGAACTGAATCTTATTATTTATAAGGGACGTTATATATCCATGCTATTTTTGTATTTAGATCTTACCACCTTTTATTGTCTTTATTTAAATTCCCTGTAAGAGAATGTAGACTAGAGGGAATAAGTTAGGTAAATACTGCAAAAGGGGTCTATTAAGAAAAATTAAGATATATAAATAAAAACTTCCTAATTTAAAGGAATTGCTGTAATTCGAATACTAATGCTCCAGACTTCGAAAATATGTGAAAGAGTACTGGGATATAATTACTTGTTTTTAATAAAGGGTTGCATTCATTTTGAGCTGCACCTCGAAGTCTACCTGTAAGGGAGTAGTGATCTCACACTCAATCATTACCCAGAATACCCTTAAAAATATTACAATTAAGAGAATCATCAAAGACAAATACGCCCTGTGGGTTCATCAAGATAGTGACCACATGTTTTACATGATTTTTATACAAAACATACAAAACAGACAATAAACTATCAATAAAAGGGCGACTTATATTCCACTCACTTTTTTAAACAATCTTATCTAAGCCTAAATTATGTTCACTTTATTTAGTAAGCATACGCAATAAATGGGATCTACAGTTGTCGATAGTCCTAGAGGATCAAGTCTCGGCCGCATTGGGATTTGGTGGTTCTGTGACGATGTTGCTGCATATATCATATATCCTCGTTCGCTAAGTAGCTCAATTATTTTTTTTTGCAGATAAAATGCCTGTATTGCGGTTTACCCATTTGTGATTTTAAATAAGATGATCTCGATGATCGTTTGCTCCTCGTGTTCACATTGACTAGTACTATTTTTCTGTAATTAGTTCTGTTTGTTGGACGTTTCTTTGAACAATTGTTGCTGTTGATGAAATTTATGATGCGTAATTTGTTTTCATTTTTTTTGTTTTTAATTTTCTCAGTTAATGACTTTAACACTTTGCGGCAATATTGCCGCATCATTAAGATATATATCTTAATAGATAAACGAAAAGTGAAACCTAAGACTGAATGACTCTGCAGTATTTGGATTATATTTGGCTTACAAATAAAAGGGTAAATGAAATTTTTTCGGGTTATGGACATATGCATGTGTCTTTTCAGCCATTACCCCACCCCTTATGTGAGTATGGGATCCTAGGTTCACAAAAATTGATCACCTGATTTTCCAGGATTTGTTTTTGAATTAGATTTGGTAAAGGAGATTAGAAAGAATCCCTTTTATTTTCTAAAAAGATGGATTGCAAGTGACACGCTTGAATGCAAACATTCTTTTATCAGAGGTAAAACCACAGATACGTTATCGTGATATGTACTTCGACCTACCCCTTTTTTATGACACTACTTACTACTTACTTACTACTTACCTAATACCATGAATACTATGGTTGCTCGTTTTGCTTCTGTTGTAAAGCTCAGCCGCCTATGCGGCAGCCCGCTTCAGCTGTTGCCGACTGTCGTTTATCTGACCCCAGATTTGTGTTTTCGCAGTTGGAGTTAAAACTCACTGATTCTGCTGCAGCAGTTCTGCTTTTTCTCACTTTGATATGCGTTGTTATGTTTTTGCATTAGGATTCATTGTAAGTACCACAAGCTGCTGAGGAAGGTCACGTCCACCAAGGCAAAGATTCACTATAACCGAGTTAGCCGAGATTCAAATAGGGTAAGGTTATATTCGTCATTTCCCGAAGTCTGAAATGATTCCCTCCTTATCCCTGCTCGGAGTGAGCTGATGTTTGTAATGAGAAGGAGGTGGGAAAATGCTCTACTGCAAGATACACAACGTTTCACTTGAATAGCACACAAAATTGTTCATATTTACTTGTTCATCTCTCATCAATTGCTTGATCTAATGCAATAATTGTTGATCCTTTTTTTTCGTCTCCTTATATACTCTCTTCTAACAAAAATTGGAAGCCTGGAAATGTACCGTTTAAATTTACCGTAAATTTCTTTTCAACTTGCTCCAAAAGCTGGCACCTTTTTTGTTTCACTTGAATAGCACATTTTAGATTTAGTGTCATTTCAGCAGCCAAGGAGATTAATTCATAAACTTTTTTTGATTCATTTGTGAATTTCAAACATAGTTTAATCATTTTGTGCAATTATGGGTAGTGGATGGTCATAAAGTCACAAGGAACAGATCCAAATACAAAGCTATATTGATTGTGACCTTTCTGTAGCTAATATAGCGAAAAAAATTGGAAGAAGCAGAAAAGTCGTACAAAATTTTATCAAGAACAAACAAAACTATGG
>VNJM01003037.1:0-11465 GCA_008042475.1 Drosophila kanapiae | reverse complement strand
TATTATTAGGAGGCTCTGGCGATGCGGATCCAAGGAACAGTGGTGACCTGGAGTCAGTAGGACCAGAAGTTGCAGCTGCCGTCGGAATATCGTCTTCGTCACCAGAGACAGCGGAGGGACTTAGCGGCGAGATGGGAGACGAAAAGCCTGGAACTTTTAAAAACGCATTAGACTGGGTGGTTTTAGATGGTAGTGTTAGCGAGTCACTTAACAGCTTTCGGTGCTTAAAGTTCGATTCCGCCTCCTGAAAACGTCTTAGAAGGTCGTTAAAACCAGCACATAAAGATTGATATTCGAGATTTGTCTGTCTTATAAAAGACATTATCTCGATTTTTATACGTTGGCAGGTGGGGCATGTCCAATCCAGGTTGCTGTTGGATTTTGTACGGTCAGATATAAGGGCCGCATTGTGACCAAAATCAGCACATTTCGCGTGGGCGATGTTATCGCACAGCCAACAACAAACTGTAGGCTGCTTAAGGGTAATTTTTGCTTTAAGTTGGCAATCAGCAATGCAGCAGTTGGTCATTGTTTATTGTTTATGTTTTTTTTTTTAGACGCGTCGGAAAACACTAACAAGCGGTTATTGCAAAAAGCTCGACAAAGTTGGAGCTTTATTCTTCTTAGTGCGGATGATTGTACACGACAAACAAGAAGAGCGCAACAATAACAACGCGATGTAAGTTTTGCGGTAAACGTAAGCGAAGGCGAAAAGAAATAGAGGATCAAAACGAAATGTGGAACAATTCCGCTGGTATTTATGTTTTGCAAAAAAATATAAAGTTAATGTATATTTTATACATCCACAACTATACGCGTTGATAAAGATCACTGAACAACGGACCAGATGTAAGAAATCTGAATACGATCGGTGATTTTTATGTAGAGAAAACTTGATTTAAGGGTGGGCGATAAAATACACGTCCGACTACGACAAGAGCTTTTAGCTTTTAACCCATAATAATAATGATAGATTAATTGTTAGATATGTTACATTATATCTTTTTTTTTGTATATATAAATGTTTTTCCCATCGTGCATCTCTAAATAAACAGCGTTGCTGCAACAACATCAATCAGGTCCATACGTTGTAGGATATTTGACTCTCTTTCGAATCGTCTTTCAGTATAAAGTACGATCAAAGTATTAATGTTTACATACATAAAATCCTACATTGCTCATAGCATAAACCTCCTGGTCGCTGTACTGTTTCCATTTCCAAAAACCGAACACGTATACATCACTTTTTTGAAAAGCTAGTTGTAGATTTTCAATTTTCAGATATATGTACATATGTATGTATGTACATCGGTATGCATTCAAAAACGAATCTTCGTACATTCTTCTTCAATAAAATGGTTTCCGATTGCAATGAATCAGAATTCGACGTTGAGCATACATACATACAGTGGCTCGCAGCTTATTTCGTGCAGCTGCCTAAAAAAAGTTCAAGTCGTTATTCCATCTAAACTAAGAAAGATAACAGAAAAATTGAAATGCAGTATTTTAATAGGGAATATTAACATGTTTATTAAAAAAAAAAACAATTTTCCTAATTATAAAAACAAAACAATTATTTAATAAAAACAAAATTTTCGTCCTTCTGACTAAAAATGGTAAAGACGAGTCCAAATTTAACATTTTTAGTCAGAAGGACGAAAATTTGTGTGGCGGCGGCCAAATTCAGAGCTGGAAACAAGCACCTGAAACCTACAGTCAAACATTGCGTTTGGGCCTGTATGGCAGCTTCTGGAGTGGGCAACCTAATTATTTTTGATGGCATCATGGACGCTAAAATGTACCTAAGCATTTTAAAGGATAACCTGCTCCAAAATGCTATAGAACTAGGCATACGCGATCGTTTTCGATTTTACCAGGACAACGATCCGAAGCATTCAGCGGGATTTGTGAAGGCTTGGCTTGTCTCGAACTGCCCTCATGCCGCCAAAAAGCCAGGACAGCCTTCAGATTTGAATGTGATCCAAAATGTATGGCAAATTTTGGACGTCGCTATAAGGAAGAGGAAGATTTCGAACAAAAACTACCTAAAAAGTGTTCTTATGGAAAAATGGCCAAAAATTCCAGTGGAAGCTACTAAAAAATTAGTTTCATCCTTGGGAAATCGTCTCAAAGCTGTCCTGAACCAGAAAAGAGGACATACAAAATTTTAGCTGATAAATTACCAATAATAAGTTAAGAAGAATGAACTGCACGAAATAAGCTGCGGCATGAAAAAAGCCTGTACATTTAGTTTTTATTAAATAATTGTTTTGTTTTTATAATGAGGAAAATCGTTTTTTTTTTAAATAAACATGTTAATATTCCCTATTAAAATACTGCATTTAAATTTTTCTGTTATCTTTCTTAGTTTAGCAGGAATAACAAAAAAAACTCTTTTTAAGCAGCTGCACGAAATAAGCTGCGAGCCACTGTACGTCTTAGCTAGGATTAAAGTCATACATTCTGTCGCAAATAGATTTTAAGTAATTGATTTGATCAGTATAAGCTAAAAGCTCTTGTCGTAGTCGGACGTGTATTTTATCGCTCCCCTCTAAATCAAGTTTTTTTCTACATAAACATCACCGATCGTGTTCAGATTTTTTACATCTGGTCCGTTGTTCAGTAATCTTTGTCAATCCGTATAGTTGTGAATGTGAAAAATAAACATTAACTCTAACTTTTTGCAAAACATAAATACCAGCGGAATTGTTCCACATTCGTTTTGCTGCCCTATTTCTTTTTTCGTTCGCTTACGTTTACCGGAAATCTTACATCGTGTTGTTATTGTTGCGCTCTTCTGGTTTGTCGTGAACAGTCATCCGTACCAAAGAAGAATAAAGCTCCAACTTTGTCGAGCTTTTTGCAATATACAGCTTGTTAGTGTTTTCCGACGCGTCTAAAAAAACATTAACAATGACCAACTGCTGCATCGCTTGTTGCCAACTTAAAGGAAAAACTACGTTTAAGCAGCCTACAGTTTGTTGTTGGCTGGGCGATAACATCTCCCACGCGAAATGTGCTAATTTTGGTTACAATGCGGCCTTATATCTGACCGTACAAAATCTAACAGCAACGTGGATTGGACATGCCCCACCTGCCAACATATAAAAATCGAGATAAGGTCTTTTATAAGACAGACAGATCTCGAATATCAGTCCTTATGTTCTGGTTATAACGACCTTCTAAGTCGTTTTCAGTAGGCGGAATCAAACTTTAAGCACCGAAAGCTGTTAAGTGACTCTCTAATAATATCTAAAACCACACAGTCTAATGCGTTTTTAAAAGTTCCAGGCTTTTCGTCTCTCATCTTGCCGCTAAGTCCCTCCGCTATCTCTGGTGACGAAGATGATATTCAAATGGCAGCTGCTAATTCTGGTCCTACTGAATACAGGTCACAACTGTTCCTTGGATCCGCATCGCCTGAGCCTCCTAATAATACTGGTTTAATATCCGTGGTCACTCTTCCTGATGTACAATCCAACGTACAATCCCCAGGCCATGCAAATGTGTCGAATGTTTTAGATCCGGTTCCCACTAAACCCATATCGAGCATCGAACAGCGGAAACCGAACGCAATTTTTAGAATTGCTCCTCCGTATCGATGAGAATAAGGATGGGCTTGTCAATCTGTCGGAGCTGAAGAACTGGATCGCCTACACCCAGCGGCGGTACATCGAGGAGGATGTGAATCGCGTGTGGAAGCAGCACAATCCGGAGAACAATGAGACCATCAGTTGGGCCTCCTACCGGAAGGGCATTTACGGATTCATGGATGACTTGGACAACGATGAGCTGGAAGCGGAGGACAATGGCGTCAGCTACAAGAACCTCCTGAAACGCGATCGCTATCGCTGGGCGGTGGCCGATAAGGACTTGGATGATTGCCTCAACAAGGAGGAGTTTACCGCCTTTCTGCATCCCGAAGATCATCCCGACATGAAGGACCTGGTGCTTCAGGAGACCTTCGCTGATCTGGACAAGGACAAGGATGGCAAAGGGTCGGTGGATGAGTACATTGGCGACATGTACCGCCCTTCCGCTGACGATGAGGATGAGCCCGAGTGGGTGGCCAATGAGCGTGAAGCCTTCTCGCAGCATCGCGATCTCGACAAGGATGGCTACATGAATGAGGAGGAGGTGAAGCTATGGATCACGCCCCAGGACTTTGATCACTCGGAGAGCGAGGCAAAGCATCTGATCCTTGAGGCCGATATCGACCATGACGAGCAGCTGACTAAGGCGGAAGTTCTGGACAAATACGATGTTTTCGTGGGCTCCCAGGCCACCGATTTCGGCGAGGCCCTGGCACGCCACGATGAGTTCTAGAGCCTAGAGATTAAGAATGATTATGAATGATCCTACATCATCTGTATGTAAGAATCTCCCACTTCGAATGCCAAATAACCTGTAAAACTTCCCTAGACGATAAGACGATTGAGAGTACATTATACACTGACTTGAAAGCGAGGATCCGGGGACTAATTGATTTGATGTGATTTGTTTAATTGAAAGGCGTCCACGTCAGCTCCCGTTGAGCATCAATGGCCACGTCACTGGAACGGACACACACACATGCTCACACTCTTTTGACCCCTGCCCCCATTTTTCCCGGTCCTCGCCACAGATACGCCACCGCATTTGCCTGTGTTGCATACATACATAAACATAATAGATTTTCGCTGTTGCCTCGATTCACTTCCAGCTGCGAGAACATTCCCAATAACGTACACAGCCATAAACATGACCATATGTGTGAGCGAAACAAGAGAGTACACTGGAAACAATTGTGGAAGTTCGACAAAAACTTTAAATGAAACTGTTCTATTTTGTAAATCGTTTTTGGATTTAAATAAAAATAAAGAAAGGCCAGAGGCAAGTGCAACAAAACATTTGCAGCAGTTTTTGCATACAAAAAAAAAAAAAAAACATCTTTATCTCAAGATTAAATCCGGGCGCGACACCAAACGATTTAAAAGCCCACTTCAGCAAAAGTTTAAATGCTTCTGCCTACGAGTTTGTTGTCACTAAATTTAATTTCAAACAAATGAGAAACTTTTCATCTTTTAAGGTCTCTCTTCTAGATACACTTTTTGATAAAGCTGTTGATCCTTCCTTCTGGCCTGACCATGCAATTGTGCACGAATTTGTAAATAAACCAAATAATGGTAATAGAATCACCGATAACTCTGCCGCTATTCGTTCAAAAAACTAATTCCACCTTTCACCATACACTATCAAAACCTTCGTAGCTTATTAGGGAAACTTAGTATGTTGTATCACCAACCAACCATACAGCATATAGAATTCCCATTTCATACAACGAAAATGGAACCAAAAATTTTTAACGACAGGCCCCAGAGAGCCGTATGCGACAGGCCCCGCATTTTCGGCTATGCTCGGCAATTTTGCTCTAGTGAATACGCCATATTGTTACGGTACCAAGTATGAAAAGTAGCAAAAGACCAAATCTTGCTGGCTTCGAAATAAAATAACCACGCATACATGCATCCGTGTATGTGAATGCATGAACACGCACACATACAAAGGCCAAGTCAAGCACACGAATGTGTTTCCGTTCGTATTTCACTACATAATGATTATATATATATTTCTTGTTCGTACATACCGCCGCGATCAGATACCAGTGTTTATTTGCAACACTTATCCCTAATTCAGTTTATTCACTCTAGTCTTCGAGATAATGATCATCTTGTTGTCTTGGGTGATTTTAACATTCCCTCTTTGGGGTGGATGCCTTTAGTTAATTCAAACACTTTAATTCCCACTAGTGATCATGATTTCGCTGTTTGATCTTGTCTTCGCTTCTAGTTTCTCTAACTCATGCGTATATAGGATCGAACCACTTTTTAAACCCGAGGACCATTATCATCCTACTCTCGAAATAGTTTTCGAAATATTGTCTCTGCCTGCAGTCGATTATGTACCCAGAACAACTCGTTTATTTAGGAAAACCAACTTTGTTGACTTAAATCATCACCTCCAAGAATCTGATTGGTCTTTCCTTGATTCTGCTCTTAAACCACTCATTGTAATAAATAGATTCTATAGTCTGCTGAACTCTGCGCTAGACTCGTTTGTTCTATCCGGAACTTGTTCCATCCGGAACTACAGTGATTTCATATAAGCCTCCTTGGATTACTCGACAACTTACATATCTGAAGAACATAAAAAATAGACGTTTCAAGAAATATAAGATTTCGGGATCAAACTTTTACCATTTAAACTATTTACGTGCCAGGTTGGCCTTTTTGCAACATAATTCTGAATGTTATCAAAACTACCCTTCTCGCTGTAAGGTGGAATTTAAGGATAATCCTAAGCAATTCTATTCATTTGTTAAATCTAAAAGGAAATCATCGTCTTTGCCACCATCGCTTCATTTTAACACCCCTGTGGCCAGTAGTGATTCCGATATCGCTAATTTATTTTCAGAGTTTTTTCAAACCACTTACTCGTCAAACCCGCTTATTAATTCCACTTCTTACCCCTACTCTCTGCCTTTTTCCGACAATATTTTTATTCCAATTATAGATAAAGATATTGCGTTGGAAAATCTTAAGCTGGTAAAATCTTCATTCTCTGCGGGCCCAGATCAAATTCCTTGTTGCTTTCTTAAACGATGTGCCACCGCATTGTCAAAACCTCTTTCCACAATATTCAATTTGTCTTTACATCACAGCTATTTGCCTACAGTCTGGAAAGAATCCATCATTTTAAGTGGCAGTTACCAGATAACTTTCGAACGAAACCTCACGGAAACATTCCTCTTATATTTTGGCTTGAGCATTTAGATCAGCAAAAACATAAATGAATTATTTTTAAATAAAAATATTTAAATATCAAATATTTAAATTGCAAATGACACATTTTATTTCATTCTATGATGTTTCAAGAACATTACTGCTTTATTAAGGTAAAATACTTGATTAATAAATAATTATTTTGTGGTGACGCCTCAGACTCAATTCGATTATAACGCCGCAACTGCTCTAGTTTCCGAAAGAAAATAAAAAAATTTATGAAACGATATCGTTAGGGAACCTTTTCAGCAACTTCGGCACCTTTTTTCCAAAATTTGTTTATACTCTTTGTGAATATTTCACAGCACTGCGAATAAAACAACTAACTGCAATTAAAAATATTTTAAATTGTTTATTTATGGCAGTTTGCAATAAAATAGTACTTCTTAATGCCCCTAGGTTGGAGAATACAGAGGGACAAAATTGGATCAGTCCATTAATAGCAAGACTAAGACAAAGCAGACTCATTTGGGAATAAAAGGGCCTCCGCCAATGGCATGCTATCATCGTTGGCCTAACTTTATTACAATATTATGACGAGGTGTAGAAAAAATTAACCTTAATAACCAAAAAAGGAAAAATGAAATACAAAGAACCGGCAAAGCGTCTAGTATTTTTTTTGGGGCTAAAGCCCCAACTTACGAACGTACTTTTTTCGCCAAACCCGAAGGATATGCCGACAGCTTTAGCATTCACAAGAAGTGGAATTTAGCCACGAAAGATATAATTTCGCAAACACGTTTGCAAAGAGCCAGGTGGAAAAAAGTTCGCAGGGTAGGTCCAAAGACACAACATCGTCAGCAGGATCCTTCAACAAACAAACCAGCTATTTGGTGCCGGTAAGAACGCGCATTTTAGCAAGCAACACAAACTGCACTTCCCCCCTGTACAGTGCAGCGCGACCCAAGCTCCGGCATATCAAAACTGAATGCCATCCTCCTTTCATTGCCATTTGTAAATATGACTCCGGTTTTTAGGGAACATCCCTGATGCCCGTCATCAGACGAAGAGTTTAGGGGGCTGATATGAAATTGAAAGGCGTCCTTCCAGTACAGTCTCCATTTACCATATATTCGATTGATGGCTTTAGCACGTTCACAAAGAAATGCTTCGTATTCAATGCGAAAGCTACGTTCTTTATTTTCCGGACTTATCTTCATTTGATAATTGGTCTCAACCTGTTAAAGCAGACAGGGACGTCACGTTGCGTAGCTTTCGGCCAACTTATATTCGCCTTATACACCCAGCATTAATTATATTAGTTTGGAAACACTTTAACATTACTGAGACTGAATTTGGGCTCTAAAATGGGGGTTAATTTATGCAGAACTTTCTTACACTCTTATTTTTAATAAAATCATACATATATTTGTTAATAGTAGTTTCATTAGGATTAAATTATTCTACATCCGCCACTGAGGGAACTTAATACTATTTGATGCTAATTTTTGCCTATCCAATCGGTCTCCAATATACTTGCGTATAGTAACTACTTGCATTTAGTAGATCTAGGTGATTTGTACATATAGTATCTGGAGTTATTTGGCCTACAAATGAATTATATATGCCTTATATACTGCTATATACTCATTGAATTGGTCTACAAATGAATACTTATATACTCTGTTAACCACAGCACAACATGACTTTATAATGGCTTGGACATAGACTATCAGTCTGTCTTGCCAAAATTGTTTCTTGTAGTAGAATCATTGAAGTTTTTCCACTTTATACAGGCTGGATCGGCATATCCGCCGATACTCCACACTCAAGTCGGAATTATTAGTTATTGAGGAATACAACGATGTTGTATTCCATTGTGTAAAGCTATATGTTAAAGGTAGTTTCGGTAGTGGGAACTTCCTATTTATTGGAACCATCATTCCGCTATCCAATCGGTCTCCAATAGACTTTCGGATAGAGACCATTTAATAGCTCTTGGTGATTTTAACATTCCGGGAGCTACTTGGTCAGCTACCAAATCTTCAAATAATCTTTACTACCGCACAACATGACTTTATTAATGGCTTGTTCGACATATCGCTGTGTCAAGTCAACCATGTACGAAATTCTTAAGAAAGCTTCCTTGATATCCGCTTAGTCTCTGACCCGGCAAGAGTATGTTTGTTTCCGCCATAGAAACAGCCCGAAGATCCATATCATCCTACGATCGATGTGACTATCGATATTGACATTGCTTGGAGTGTACGTTCGATGTGACTATCGATTATGGGATTACTGAGGAGTGTAAGTCTGATCACCCAAAAAACTGGGCTGGTTTCGCAGGGAAGGCTGGGCCATTTTATATCAGATTTGAATTGGTCCGATTTATATATGTGCACTGAATGGATATTTTGTGCAATGCCATACACTCCTTTTTTAACGGATGTGTTCCATAAATCTTAAGCAAGCCTTCTTGGATTAATAAAGAGTTGACTCGTCTCAAAAACATAAAGTCTATAAATTAATATTATAAATATCAATACACCGGTTCTAAATCTGTCTTATCTCGCTAGATAGCTTCTCGCTCTAATTTTGCAGTACTTAATGCAGTTACTTAACTATTTAACTCGTTGCTGGGTAAAGTTTGTAGTGGCGCTTGTCACGTCAAAAAAAATAATTCCCTAAAAGTAGGCAAAAGGTTTGTCTGACTCGTAACTATAGGGTGAGTCACCGACATAGCTGCACTACGCCAACGCCCCCTATCGTGTAACTTATGCACCAAAAGAGTTAGTCGATTGCGCTTGCCAATGCAAGCATACGAAATCGGCAACTCCAGAGGTACATCGGTACCCTGAATCGTACCCTTACTCTCTTTCACATCCGATCGCCAAAGTATATAGTCGCGTTTAAGTGCCAAAAAAATAAAATTCAAGCCCAAGAAGGGTTAAGTTGAGAAAGTGCGACCCTATTGGCAGACCTAAGCCATCGGGAGAAGAAAAAAAAAAACAGAAAGAATTATTCAATTGTGGTTGTGCCAGTGTATGGTAAATATTTTACTAGAGTTTGTGATATTTTTTTTTATAGTAAAAAATTCGGTCTTAACCTAGATCTGGCACCATGTGATATGCCGGAGTCCCAGTAACCCATGGCAGACATTTCCATGCCTTTAATCATCGGGAAGGCAATTCTAAAATATCCATCAGGCAATTTTTCGTCACCAACGTAATTATTATAAGACTGTGCTAAAGCCGCAACCGCCGCTGTTCCTACTAAGCACAGTCAGCCAACAACAACCTCACACCACTGCTAAGCCGTTGGCCGACCACCTGCTACAACAACCAGCAGAGCTTTCGTCTGCGAAAACCTACAGTGAACAAAAAAAAAATGTGACGACCTTAAGTTTACAAATAAGAAATAAAAGAAAACTATATTCGCCCAAAACTGCGGATGCAGTAAACTACAGTGAACAATCCACGTGAAAGAAAAATAAAATAAAAGAAAATGTAAAATCCAACCATGCGGTTTCAAAGTAAAATTTTTCTTAGTGCAGCCTATAAAGATTAAACACACGTGTCAATGTCACGCGACTGCACTACAGGGCGAGAAACAGATAAAACTTCTCTTGAATTTATATTAAAATTGTGCTTAAGTTATATCTTATATATATATAATTAATTCAGTATAGGCATTTGTTTATAACTTTATAAAATGTGTTAAGTTTTTTTATTCCTAATTTTTTTTATTTATTGTATCGATCAGTTTATTTTAATTCTTTCTTCTTTTAGTGTACTTAAATATAATTACATATGCAGCAATACTGCAGGCGAAATGAATAGCACCTAAGACACAAAAAAAATTATAAGAAAATAAGTGAATAATAATGCATGCACAACATTAACTCTTTAAAATTTTTTTTGTTTTATCTTTTATAATGGTTGCTGAAAACTTTTAATACCCTAGAATTAATTAAATACACTAAAAGCGAATATGATGAAAATTTTTATAAATATGAAGTTTTAATATTATTAATTAAATATCAACATTGTTTTTAATGTGAACTAGGATAAAATAAATTAAATAAACACTATTAGGAAATATTAAAATTATGAAATAACTTTTAATATTATTAAATTAATATTACTATTAATAGGAAATGCAATAAAAAAAAAAACATTAATTAAATTAAATGAATTAAATAATGAAAAACAAAAAAAAATGAAGCAAAAATAATGTTAGGAATTTATTAAGTAAATTTAGGTATGAATAAGAAAGAAACCGAATTAATATAATGTATCGAATAAATGTTATCAAAATGAATTCCAACTAAACCTTAATTTCGGAAATCATGAGGGACCGTAATGTAACTTCGAGAAGTTTTTAGAGTAAAAAGCGACATTTAAAGGGATCACTACTCAAAATAGAGTGAACATAGCAAGAAGTGATCATGGTAGGGTGGGGTAATCGGCCACTAAATTCCATCTTAGTGTGCCAAATGTCGTTGAAGGAGTTTGTTAATTGTTTAGTTTCTTTCCTTCCTCGTGTTTCCGTATTCATAAATCCCCCTCTCTCTTTTTCCTCTGTCCAGTCTAGTTGTTAGGCATTTCCCAATCCCTTCCCAATAAGTGTTTTTCTTCTAACACGCGAATCTTTTTTGTTATTAAAGCATAGTGAGCACGTGAAGCTGTAGTCTTCCCAAGACCC
>VNJM01000211.1:0-16513 GCA_008042475.1 Drosophila kanapiae | reverse complement strand
GATAATGGTCTGTGATCTGTTTTGATTGTAAAATGTTTTCCACAAATATATGGTCGATAATGTAATATTGTCCAGTGTATTGCAGCTAATTCCTGCTCAGTATTTCAGTTATTACTCTCTCCCTTAGTAAAAGCTCTTGATGCATATGCAATGGGAAGTTGAAGTCCATTATGGTTTTGAGTTAAAACCGCTCCACATGCTTGCCCACTTGCATTAGTAATTATACAAAATTCTTTGCTAAAATCGGGTTCTATAAGTTTTGTTTTTTAATATTGGAATGCGTTTTGGCATTCATTTGTCCATTCAAAACGAACAATCTTTTTGCATAATCTTGCTATGTTCCGTGCATTTTTTTTATTTTTTATTTTGTTATTGGTTAACAAATAGTTTGCTGATAACATTAAAACTTAATATTAATCTTAGTAAGAACATACTAATGGAACTATTGATTTCGATCAATTCTTTCAAAGGCTTGAAATGTAAGCCGACTTAAAGTGGAACTGTGGGAAAATATCTTTAAACATGTTTCAATAGATTATTTCAAACAAATAAGCAATAAGATATTAAATACATTGAGACTTAACCCGGGGACATGAAAAAGTAAAAAAGCTATTACCATGATGAACCAATACAAGGAGGTCACATTGGCATTGCAAAAACCTTGGCCAGATGAAAAGACATTATTTTTGGAAAGGAATATCCAAATATATAAATATATTAAAGACTACATCAAAAAATGTCCCAAATGCCAAAAAGCGAAAACAATCACGCACACGAAGACTCCATTAACTATTACAGAAACGCCACAAACAGGGTAATTGTGGGTACGATCGCTGCCCTACCTAAGTCTGAACAAAGACCTTGTAACCTTGTACCTTGCAGCTATACCAATGCCGAAAAAAAGTGCAAAAACAGTAGCAAAAGCTATATTTGACGTTCATTACGGACATGGGAACAGAAAATGAAAATTCAATAATTGAAGATTTAAGTAAGAATTTAAATATCAAAAACATAAATTCAACTTCACACCATCACCAGACTGTTGGAACAGTGAAGCGAAGCCACAGAACATTTAACGAGTTCATATATTTCAATTAATAAAACAGATTTTGATATATGGCTACAATACTTCGTATATTGTTTTAACACAACCCCACATGATCATTGTCCATACGAGTTAGTTTTTTCAAATTTGCCAAAACATTTCAATAGTATAGATAGAATAGAACCACTATATAATAAAGAAGATTATGCTAAGGAATTTAAACTTAGATTGGAACAGGCATATAAATGAGCTAGAGTAATGATAGAAGATAATAAATTTAAAAAATAAAGAACTATGTATGTAGATGATAAGAAGACTAGAGGTATTCAACTTAAAATAGAAGATCAGGTTTTATTGAAAAATGAAACAGGACATAAGCTAGATTTTAAATATACAGGCCCATATACTGTTAAAGACATTTAAGAAAGAGATAACATCATAATCTCCGGAGATAGGAATAAAACACATCAGGTACAAAGGATAGGTTAAAAACTTTTAATTCTTATAAATTCTTTCAATCATAATTTTTAAATAAAGCAATGGTTTGGTCAACCAAATAAGTTAAAATATACTCTTCATATGTACATTTTATACAGAAATATAAAATAAAGAAATATCAATTATTTCGCTAAAAAAAAATATATACATAAATAAAAAAATACAATAAAAAAATGATCAAAATTTCCAAATTTTATATTTTTAACGTTATATTTAAACATACTTTAATTTCATATATATGTATAAGCAATATAAAATAACTCCATTATATTACATTATTTTTCACAAGGAGGGTGATGTAAGGTATACATGTGCTTGTATTGAGCATTCACTGTACTCAAGTACAAATTACTATTTGTTGTAGTATGCATACAAGCAAGCCAAATGCACATACAGCATAAGTGCATCGTCAGCGTTCCCACGTTACCGCATAGGCTCACTGTGCGTTCCCCTCCTACTAATATATATAAGATATGTATATAGCTCTCTGCTGCCGACTGTGGGAAGTGCAGCAATAAAACTTAGCTTTCATTAGGTCTTAAGAAATAAGGTAAAATCAGTATTGAATGAAAGGCGGAAGCAGCACCTGGCTGCTCCTCCTATAATAAAGAACTGCTTAAATTATATTCCGATATATTCGTTTGTATCCCAGGTTATTGTGTTCACGTTTCCCTGGCTTTCGTGGTTAAAGCCGCAGATCCTTAGCTCCTAAGTTTTTTTAGCAGTGTACGTTTTATACAGGCTGGATCGGCCTATCCGCCGAGTTGGTGGTGTCCTCATAGCGGTGATCTACACTCTCAAGTCGGAACAACAATGTTGAATTCCATTGTGGAAAACTAACTAACTAAATGTAGTTTTATTTATATTACATGTTCCTATATTCCTCCGTTGTCGGGACTTCCTATATATTGGAACCATATTTCCGCTATCCAGTCGGTCTCCAATAGACTTTTTAGTAGCTCTAGGTAATTTTAACATTCCATTAACTTTAAACTGCTCCACATCATCAAAAATTTTTTTACTAGTGATGGATGTCTTTTAATATCGTTATGTTTTATTAAAATTGGCGAGCAATTATGCCCAACCTATTTGGTTAATCAGACCATTGCTACTTATTTAGTTGAAAATTATGATTGAAAATTCTTATCTCTTTCTCCGATGTCTTGTACAGTGTAGGGCCCTGTATATTTGAAATCCAACTTATGTCCAGATTCGTTTTTAAGCAAAACTAGGTCTCCTATGTTGAGATGAATATCTCTAGATTTCCTATCATATAATTCATTATTTTTAGTATTATTGTCTTCTATCATTATTCTAGCTCTTTTATAAGCTTTTTCTAATCTAAATTTGACTCCTTAGCATAGTTATCTACATTCTAGAGTGGTTCTATTTTATCTATCCTCTAAAATTGAATTGGTAAGTTTGATGCCTTGCGGAAAACTAGCTTATATGGACAATAATCATGTGCATAGAGGGTGTCGTATTGAAACAGTATACGAAATTTTGGAGCCATACGTCCCAATCAATTTCCACTGAAATGAACGAATTCATTAAAGGTTCTACGTCTTATTTCGACTGTTCTAACTGTTTGGTGGTGGTATGCTGTAGATGTTATATTCTCAATTTATAAATATTTGCACAAGTCTGTAATTATTGAGTTTTTATATTCTGTTCCCATGTCCGTAATGAACGTCTTCATTGGACCGTACCTCAGAATAAATTGTTCAAAAATAGCTTTAGCTACTGTTTTTGCATCGCATATGAATGTTACTGCGTATTCGTTGCCATTGTTTGATTTTGGTAGTGGACCAATTGTGTCCACATTTATACCTATCGGAAAGCTCTTTGTGGAGTTTCGGTTATGGTTAATGGGGTCTTAGTGTGTTTGGTTGTTTTAGACTTTTGACATTTAGGACATTTTCTTATGTACTCTTTTTTATGTCTTTAGACATATTTTTCCAGTAATAGTGCCTCTGAACCTTGGCCAAGGTTTTTGTAATGCCTGTATGACCTCCTTGTAATGGTTCATCATGATATGTAAGCAATATTGCTTCATTTTCTTTAATATTTTTTATTAGGGTCACCGGGTTGAGTAGCGCTACTCTCAATGATTTAAATATTTTATTGCCCATTTTCTTGAAATTATCAATTGACCAGTCTCAAAGATATTTTCCCACGGTGCCACTTTGAGTTTGCAGATGTTGTTAATACCGGCCTGCTGTTCAAGCCTTTGGAAGAATTGACCTAAGTCAAGGGTTCCATTAGTATACAAATCGCAAACATCATATCTTGCTGTAATTTTCTTTCCGTGTTTAAATAAACACAAATTGTTTACTTCGTCATTGGTAATAACGTTGTAAACGTTGGGCTAGAAGCTTTTTCTATAGATTGCTAAGGCAATTCTATTTGTTCTTTTCCTGCTCAGGATTTTTTGTCTACTAGGATTTCTGCTAGTGACTTTCAGAATCTTATTATCTCTTTGGATATTTTGTCCTTGATTGCTATTCTGGACAGTGCGTCCGCAATATGGTTGTCTTTTCACTTAAGATATTCAACTGTAAAATCGTACTCCTCTTAGTCAAGTCTCATTCTGGTTAATTTTAAACTTGGGTTAGTCATTTAAAATAGATACGTTAGTGGTCAGTTTTAACTGTAAGTGTTTGCCAAAATATAAGGTTTTAGGTACTCGAAGACTTTTCGACATTAATCTGTCCATTCGAATATCACATTCTTTTTACATAATCGTTATATGTCGTCGAAAATCGGAAACATTTTTAATAAATCTTCTGCAGAATGCAACAAATATTCTAGCGCTGTCTGCGTCCGTTGGGACTGGGTATTTCTCTATGACATCATATCATATAATTCCTTATTTTTAGTCTTATTGCCTTTTATCATTATTCTAGCTCTTTTATTAGCTGTTTCTAATCTAAATTTTGATTCCTTAGCATAGTCATCTACATTGTAGAGTGGTTCTATTTTATCTATCCTCTAAAATTGAATTGGTAAGTTTGATGCCTTGCGGAAAACTAGCTTATATGGACAATAATCATGTGCATAGAGGGTGTCGTATTGAAACAGTATACGAAATTTTGGAGCCATACGTCCCAATCAATTTCCACTGAAATGTAGGATCGAATGAATTCATTAAAGGTTCTACGTCTTATTTCCACTGTTCCAACTGTTTGGTGGTGGTATGCTGTAGATGTTATATTCTCAATTTATAAATATTTGCACAAGTCTGTAATTATTGAGTTTTTATATTCTGTTCCCATGTCCGTAATGACCAGTCTCATTCTGGTTAATTTTAAACTTGGGTTTGTCATTTAAAATAGATACGTTAGTGGTCAGTTTTAACTGTAAGTGTTTGCCAAATATATGGTCGAAAATGTTTAATTGCCCAATGTATGGTTGCTAATTCTTATTCTGTCGTGTTTTATTAAATTCGTGATGCGTATGCTACTGGTAGATGCGTTCCATTATGTTCTGGTGTTACTTGCTTGTTTATTTGCATCCGTTGTTATGCCAAATTCTTTATTAAAATCGGGATTTTGTAGTAAAGTTGGTTTCATCAGTTGTATTTTTAGGTACTCGAAGACTTTTTGACAATAATATGTCCATTCGAATATCGCATTCTTTTTACATAATCGTTATACATATGTCGTGGAAAATCGGAAAAATTTTTAATAAATATTCTGTAATAATGGCAGAACGCAACAAATCTTCTGGCGCTGTCTGCGTCCGTTGGGACTGGGTATTTCTCTATTACATCATATATCTTCTTGTCTGGTAGAATATCTTTGTCAGTACACTTGTCAAGCGATGACATTTAGGTCTTCCATAAACAAGAATGCGAAGGTTCAATGTTCAATACCTGAAAATGCTATTGTCATCATTCTTTGAAAAGAATTTGGCGTTTTTTTTTTAACCATAAGGTAATCGCGTGAAGCGATAGGAGCAATTGCTCGTGGAAAATTAAGTTATACCTCTGGAATTTTTTTCGAGTTCTCTTTGAGGAAATCCTGACATCAGATCTAAACATGAAAGTATTTAGCTCTGCCTAGTTGATTGAGAATATCGTCTATTCTTGGTAATGGGATAATTGGCAATTAATGGGATACGATTTTCTTATTAATTTGTCGGTAGTAAATTGGGGTAGTGACTTTTTTGGTATTATTAATAATGGAGACTCAGACTATTCTGAGACTGAAGGTTCTATGATTTTATCTTGATCAATTTATTTACTTGTTTGTCTACTTCTTTTTGACTGTGAGGAATTCTGTAGTTTTTAATATAAACTGGTTCATCATCTTTCATCCTTATTTTTTGTTTGTAAAAATTATTTGATATCGTTTGGTTTCTATTCCGAATATGTCCATGTAGTTTGTGCATAATTCATTCAGTATTGCTTTAAATTGGGATAAAAAATATTAATATTGATATTACAAATAAATTCAAGTTTTTTAGTGTCTGTATTGGGTTTTTTTACTATTTCGTAGCCATCTAATGATTCTATTTTTATTTCGTTATTTTTTAATTTTTGATAATTTCGTTTATTTTTTGTGCTATTTAAAATTCGGACAAATGTATTTTTTGAATTGCAATGGAGTTTCCAATGAATACTCCGTTTTGGATTTCTTAGTGTGGTATGAACCTGGCTGATGCGTTTATAGCCATTTTTCGGACGACTTTAGATCTTGCTTGTAGAATTGTCAAATTGTTTTCGAGTGTATGGTTTATTAAAATATTAATGGATTATAGAGGTTATCTGGTCTTGAAATGAGCCAATAATTTTCTGGTTTTAAATATATTTGACAATTGTATTTTTTCATAAAATCTTTGCCTATAATTCCATCACATGGAATAGGAAAATATGATGCTACTATATGAAAATTATGTGCTATAGCATACTTGTTTGAAAGAAGTTCTATTGAATTCCTTTTGAATTGGTTGTTCCCTCGCCAACACCTGATTGAGCAATATTTTTATAGTAAACATTGCTAAATGAGTCTGAAGTTTCTTTTATTAAAGAGATGTCTGCACCTGTATCAACTAATAATGTATATAATTTATTTGTGAAACAAAAAGGTTAAAGTTAAGGTTGATAGTGTGAACCGTATTCTTCACTGTGTTTTGTATCTTAAGGGGGTTTATTGGTCTTCCGACGTAGATTGAACTTGTTGGACATTATTTCCATTTGTGTGGCTGATGTTATTGTTGCTGCTGTTATTGTTGTTGCCGTTATATATATAATTTGACTGTATTGTACTTACTGGTCTGGTTTTTATAATTTTGGTTATATCCGTTGTTTAGGAAGTAGGCATTGTTTTGGTAGTGACCTTTGTACTGATAGTTACCACGGCCATATCCTCTACCACGAAAATTACCTCGGTAATTATTGCCGCGATAAACTAGTCCTCCTCGGGCGTACAACATTGTAAGTACTTTGTGCCACCTTCATTCATGGTAGTAAAGTTGCCTGCTTCTTAAATTGTTTTTAGGCGGCCACGCTCACAATTTGTAACCATTGTGGTAATGGCTTACTTTGTGCTGAATTTATCAGCATGTTCAGCTGATAAACCTTCATTAATATACGAAGATTTAAGTAGTTTTCGAAGGTTGTCAATTTCAGTTGTGAATTTTTCGGAGGTTTTTCCTTTTTGCATTGTTTTAGCCATTTTAGCCTTAACAACATTGGATATTTCGCCTACGATTGTGTCTTGAAGTTTCTTTACAATTGCTTCAATAGTTGTCTCATTTTGGACCTTATAAAGGGTTGAACCTCCTATTTTGGATTTTATAACTTCAACAGCTAGCTCTTCGAAAGTGCCTTTTGTTAAGTTTACTAACTTCAAAGCCGTTACGAATCTTTGGAGATGGATTTTCTGTCCATATAATTCAGGGATAGCATTTGCTTTGTCCTTGATGTAAGCCCCTTGGTCGGCTAGGTCTGCCATAATGATATTATTACTGAATTTATTTCTCTATTACACCTGAACTAGAAACAGAATCTGTATTATCATCCAGATCCGACATTAAAACTGCTGGAATAGTAAGGTTATTAAAATCTTGCTCTTGGGGTTGTTTCCAACTCTTCTGACTCTCTTGATTCACAATGTCAGCCAGTTCTGTTGATTCCGGTTCATCACCAGTTTCAACTGTAACAGCAGTATTTATTATAGAAGGGAGTGATATACATATCTACATTTTTTGTAATTGTTATTAAATTCGCTCTTAGTCTTATCACAAATTTTGATATTTTGGACAAGTGGTACGTATTTAATTTCTCTATTTGGCCATATATTAATATACGTGCCCAATTAAAGCATTTTACTATTATTTCAGTATGTTTTTTTATTGTATTGTCTTGAATAGGTCTATTTTGGTTAAGACCCTTGTATGATCTATCAAATTCAATGTTTATTTTATTTAGTTTTTTATATATATAATTTCATTCAATTATTTAAGGGAATATTATTTATTTCTTTGAAAACATATTTGTGATCTGTATTATTTTTTTTTTTTTTATATAAATTCTCTTTTTTTATACATATATGTATATTTGCAGCCTGGATTTTCTAATGGCCCTTTGCAATCTGCTGGGCACTTTGGTTTCCTGGCTTCTTTTAAATCTTGCTTATTCTTATAAGCTTCTAATTCTCTATAGGTACTTTTTAATTCTTCGCTAATTTGGATATTTCTTTCCCATGGTACTGGGGCTATTAATGCAGTGTATAACTGCCTGTTTAATTTTTTTTTTTTTAAGGTTGAGGAAGTTTTTCTGTCCTCTTCTTTTCTTTTTCCTTATCTTAATTTCATAAGACATTTAGTTTATTTTTACTGATTTATATATTACAATTATATATGTCGGAGATGTATTAGAAGAAGCATAATGTAAATAGAAATAAGAAAGAGATAACAACATATAATAAAAGAAACGAAGCAATGAGTGATTTGTGGTTCCTTTTCCTTGCATAATTGCTGAGAGCGAGGATTGAGAACTGGTGTTAGTTGTCTCTGAGCGAGAGAGAGACAGGGAGATCTAAAAAGAAATGCACAATTGAATGAGGCAATACCGCATAGCGCGTGCCATGGGAAGCGAGAGAGCGAGCAGGTCAGTTTGCTCGGAGTTTGTAAACGGAGAAGTGCTAGTAGACCGCGACTCACTGCGCATCAGCGACAAACATGCAAGAAGAGGAAAACCAGCAAGTGTCTCAGCCTCTGACATCAGAAGTGGGATCGGCTTAAGCCCACCGTGACGGTGAATGGCGATCTTTGTTAGAAGCACATTTCTACGATTTATCGAAATTTTAAAAGCAATGCAGCTGCCTGCTTCAAAAAATACAAGTGAAAAATTGGTCAGACTGCCAAAGTTCAATCCAGACGTGCCTGAAGCTGACGCCAGCGCGTGGCTCAAAACAGCCGATATGATTTTCACGGAGCATCCCCTGGAAGGCAGTGCGCTAGTTATTTCGCTGAGTGGAGCACTAGAAGGGAGCGCTTCCCAATGGCTGGCACAGATCAGCTATGCTGGCATAACCTGGCCAAAATTCCAAGAATTATTTGTTCTCCGCTACGACGACTCTGAGTCGCCGGCCGCCATCTTGTTAAATATTCTCAACGGACGGCCGAAAACGGGCGAGTGTTTGTCAGTGTATGGGAGCCGATTAGTGACGTAACTTCTAACGAAATGGAAGTCGATGGACATCGAGGAGATAGCTGTCTCTGTCGTGCTGGCACACACGTCGCAAATCGACACTAGACTGCAGCGTCTACTGTTCACCACCAACATAACGAACAGAAATGTACAACAGCAGCAGTTGAAGGCGTATGCATATAGCAAGCAAAGTGAGCATCTGGCTTCAGATCACTCAATCGGCCCCGACAGGAAGAGGTTCAAGGCACACACACCAATAAAGTGCCATCACTGTGGAATTTCCGGAGCCCAATAGAATTTTATATCAATTTGGTGAGGCCTTTCCATTCTTTTTCGACTCGGGCGCCAAGTGCTCCTTGATTAAGGCAAAGCTGGCAGACAAATTCGCTGGAAAAAGACTTAATAATTTAGTCATTCTGAAAGGAATTGGTACAAATACTGTACACTGTAATTTACAAATACTGTCCACCATACAAATTTGTCAATTTAATTTGGAAATCATGTTTAATGTAGTTGAAAACGAGTATCTGAAACATGATATAATGATTGGTCGTAAAATCTTGGCACTTGGCTTTGGCATAACGGTGGAAGCTGATAAATTTAACATTTTCAAAACTAAAAAAATCAATATCTGATGAAACTATTATAAATTATGATAAGCTATTTGATAAAAATTATGATTTAAGTGATAATGATAAGTTTAAATTGAAGAACATTATTGAACTATACACTATATATCAATTTTGTTTGTGAAATAGAAAGATGGCAGTGATCGTTTGTGCATAGATTACAGAGAACTATATGCAAATACAGTAGCTGACAAATATCCCTTGCCACTAATATCAGATCAAGTGAATAGACTGCGTAGGGGTAAATACTTCTCTTGCTTAGACATGACTAGTGGATTTTATCAGATTTCAATAGATGCATAATCCATAGAGCGAACCGCTTTTGTGACCCCTGAGGACCAGTATGAGTTTGTATCTATGCCATTTGGGTTGAAGAATGCCTCTTCGATTTTTCAGCGAGCTATAGCGCGAGCACTAGGTGACATTTGAAAGATTGGCAGTCGTGCTAAGGGTTCTAACGGAAGCAGGATTTTCATTTTTTATAAAAAAATGTTCTTTTCTGAGAACCGAAATAGAATATCTTGGGTACTTGGTCAAGGATGGTAGTATTGAACCAAATCAGCGAAAAATACAAGCTCTGGCTGGACTATCGCAACCAAAGAATGTTGCACAATTGAGACAATTTATAGGTCTAGCGTCGTACTTTCGTAAATTTGTCCCACAGTTCTCTGAACAGATGAAACCGTTGTATCAGTTGACTTCCATAAATAGTAGCTTCGTTTGGAAACCAGAGCATGAAGAAATACGTAGGAAGATTATCTCAGTACTAACTCATGATCCGATTTTAATCATCTTCGATCCGCAATATCCCATAGAGCTGCATACAGATGCTAGTGCAAGTGGCTATGGCGCCATTCTCATGCACAAAATAGATGGCAAGCCTAGAGTGATCGAATATTTCAGCAAGTGTACATCGCCCCCAGAATCGAGATATCATTCTTACGAACTAGAGACCCTCGCAGTATACAATGCTGTAAAAAGTTTCCGCCATTACCTTAACGGTCGAAAGTTTGTAGTATTTACAGACTGTAATTCATTGAAAGCAAGTCGAACCAAAGTAGAACTAACGCCGAGAGTACACTGTTGGTGGGCATATTTACAATCATTTGACTTCACTGTAGAGTACCGCAATGGAAACCGGATGGCGCACGTGGACTTTTTATCCAGAAATCCGATTATCACTGAATGTGAGACAATGAATAGGATCCCCGAAGTTCGCATCGACCTGACAGAGGTGACAGACAACTGGCTTGTAGCTGAGCAGCAGCGTGATTCGTGCTTAAGGGAAATTATAGCCCAGTTGAATGATGTAGAGATGCAGGAGAGTTTAGCGAAGACGTATGAGCTAAGGGTAGGAATTCTATATCGGAAAATACAGAGAAACGGAAAGACACGCTGTTTACCTGTAATCCCAAGAGCCTTTAGGTGGTCTGTAGTAAATCATGTCCATGGAGCAATCATGCATTTAGGGTGGCAGAAAACGTTAGACAAGGTTTACGAGCAGTATTGGTTCTAGCATATGTCCAAGTAAGTACGAAAATTCGTAGAGAACTGCATAACATGCAAATTAGCAAAGCCTTCAGCAGGGAAAATTCAAATGGAATTGCATCCAATTCTGAAAGTTGAGATACCTTGGCATACTGTGCATATCGATATAAGTGGAAAGCTGAGTGGTAAAAATGATACCAAGGAATATGTTATAGTACAAATAGACGCATTTACTAAATTTGTTCACTTATATCATACTATGTATTTAAGTGCAGAAAACTGTATTAAGGCTGTAAAATCAACAATATCATTCTTTGGGGTACCTAACCGTATCATAGCAGATCAAGGTAGGAGTTTCGCTTGTGGAAGATTTCGTGAGTTCTGTTCAATGCACAAAATAGAATTACATTTGATAGCAACAGCTGCAAGTAGGGCCAATGGACAGATATAAAGGGTCAAGAGCACGATGAAAGTATGCTGACAGCTGTAGAGATAGGTGAGCGTTCCTGGCAGGATGCACTTAGTGAGGTACAGTTAGCCATGAATTGTACGACGAACAGGGTGACAAAGTTTAGCCCGTTAGAATTATAGATTGGAAGAGAGGCCAGGCCAATGGGCTTAATGCCAATAAATGAAGAAACTAAAATAGATTGTAAGCAAGCGAGGGCCCAGACCAAAGATAGTATTGAAAACACAAGGTTGGGGTTATGTCTTGTTTAGAAGTGAAGAGCGGCATCAGACCAAACTTGATCCTAAGTTCAAATGACCTTTTGTGGTTACCGAGTTGTTGGAAGGTGATCGATACCTGTTAAAATCGTTGAATAGCAAGCGAACATATAAGTAATCACACGAGAGTTTGAGAGGGCTGCCGGATGAGCAGATCTCTGATGAGACTATTGAGAGTGACGGTGGTGAAAAAGACACTCGTCGTGAGACATCAAACACAGGGGCTAGATCTGATCAACAATAGTCATGCCTGGTATGGATGATATTGTGTTTGGATCTGAGTAGATCGTGGCACTAAAGGTGCAAAGCGTCGTGTGAGGCGGCAAGAGCCTGCAACTGTGGTTTGATAACGAGGATAGCGGGTTTGCGCAGAAGAGTACGAGCTACTGAGAGAGAGTTATACCAGGTCAAGCCGAAGGCACAAGTGTAGAACCAGGAGTGTTCTGTCATGGCGTGTGGCGCGGTTGACTGGTGTGGCGAGTTTGAAATGACTGACTGCATGATGTGAGAAAGCGAGATAGCCTGCGAAACCGACATTTGATGATTCAGATTACGATGTTGTGCGTGAGACTATTTGCTTTGTTAAGAATGATGTTGAGAGAGAAATAGATGAAAAGAGAAATGAAGCAAGAATGATACCAACCTAGTGTTACAGTACGCACACGAGGACGTGTGAAAGTCTGGATGGCCTTGTCGGAGATCTATTAGAAGAAGCATAATGTAAATAGAAATAAGAAAGAGATAACAACATAGAATAAAAGAAACGAAGCAATGGGTGATTTGTGGTTCCTTTTCCTTGCATAATTGCTGAGAGCGAGGATTGAGAACGAGAGAGAGCGTCGTCTCAGCCGAGTGTGGCGCGGTCTGGTGTTAGTTGTCTCTGAGCGAGAGAGAGACAGGGAGATCTAAAAAGAAATGCATAATTGAATGAGGCAATACCGCATGGCTCGTGCCATGGGAAGCGAGAGAGCGAGCAGGTCAGTTTGCTCGGAGTTTGTAGACGGAGAAGTGCTAGTAGACCGCGACTCACTGCGCATCAGCGACAAACATGCAAGAAGAGGAAAACCAGCAAGTGTCTCAGCCTCTGACATATACATATATGTCGCAGATTATTTTGAATATTCAAATTATAACGAATTATTTGTCGGTATACACTTGTTTTATTTCTAACTGTTTCTCCATTCTTTCGTGCGAGGAATTCTGTCAACGTAGTTTGGCCGTGGGCATGAGTGAGACAGATAGTGATCACTACACTGTGCGTGTGTATTGGAGGTTGGTAAGGAATTGAAATTAGTTGTAGAGTCAGTCTAGTTGTGAAATTCGAGCATCATGCCACGCGCCAAAAAACGTTTCGCCGAAAGTCCGGTTGAAGACTATGACATCCGCCTCCAGTCAATGATGCAAATCTTTTCTCAATTTTGGGGTTGCAAAATCGTAATTTCGCTGAGCTAATAAAACAAGTGAGTGAAATCTTATCAGCACCACAAGTAAAAAGAGTCAGGGCTATGTCTCACATGGAAAATAATGCCAATTACGATAAGGCTAGATTTGATAAAGATAAGGCTACTATTGTAAGACAAAAAGTTGGTGACCACAAAGTTGCTTAAAAACGAAGAGAGAAAAGGGGATTACCACTGAGTTGGATGTTGAATGTGATGATGAAGAGATCACAGAAGTGAATGATGAAGACAGTAATGAAGATGCCACAGATCAAGCCGGTGAGGTCTGTGATCTTGAAATAGAATAATGACATTGTAAACGTCCGGATCTGTTCCATGTTTTATGCCTTTCTGTAGAGGTGGGTGCCCGAGTTATGTGGTTCGCCACTTGCTGCATTGATGCAGCAAATAACATCTGTTATTTGGCCGGCTTATAAACTAAACTGCGAACTTTTTGTGATGGCCGGTTTGTCTGGATAAAAGCTGTGGACTAAATTAACTTGTTTGATGACTGGCCAGTTTATTTTGTGAATGACTGTGTGCAGATGTTGGCATGATTCTTGTAAATGATTCTTGTATATGATCGCCTTATGATGGAGAAGGCTGAATAATTTTGATTGTTTGGATTCAAGTTGGTGGTAGTCTGGATCTCATGGCAAACGTTGTATTAGAGTAAAAACAAAGATAAAATGAAATAAAATAAGGAGAATAAAAGAAAGAGATATTTTGTAAAACCTTTATATTGTAAACTATTTTAAAAGGGGATTGCACAAGAGATCGGCACAGTACATAAGCACACAGCCTGGTTTTCCACCGGGACCTGGAGCATTAACTAGCTTAACACGTTGAAAACCCAAATGAAGAGAACTTTCGCTTAAAATAGGACTGAAGATTAGGTTCGATTTGGAAATTTTGTAAGAGTAGGTCTGGTTTGAATTGAATGACGAAGAATAGGTAGTTTAGAAAATCTGAGCAAAAATACCTGATCACTGTCTGCTGTCATATTTTTAGATGATGTGTAATAAGCCTACGTTTAGTGTTGACAAAATTATAAAACTGTTTCGGGTCCTGCGAGAACTGATTGAAAGATAGTATAACATAACACAGTCGTTAAAAAATGAGTACATGGTTGACTTGAGACAGCGAAATGTCGGACAAGCCATTAATATTGTGCTGTTGTAGTATGTAGAAAAATAACTAATACCCACTGTACCAAGAGTACTTAAGGGATACACACTGTAACACTTTGTTGCAGTGTTTACCTACATAAGGCATGGTTCGAGCTGACCGTAACACGATCACCCGAGCTTTGCCTTGACGATCATAAATGCAGAAGTCAGCAATTCTCATGACTTGACTTATAAACTTGCAACATATATGACTTATACACTTATACCGCTGGCAGCAGCGAGGAGCACATACGTGTGCGCTGCTGCCGACGTTCTCAGAGGCTGTAGATATAAAACATTTCTGCAACGCAGAATAAAATTGACAATTGGAGCGGCATCATTGCTGCCCTATTTTAATAAAACATAACGATACTGAAGACATCCAACATGGCGACCGTGACAAAGTGAAGAACGGCAGGTATTATATTATATATATATTAAATCGAAAGTGACTTTATATAATACGTGACCGTCGGAATAATGCCGGTGGATATATGTGAGCCAGAGGAATAATACGAAAATTTAAAAACAAAGAAAAACAAGATAACAGTTAAAATAAATAAATATATCCCTCCTTAAACTATTAGTACATTTGTACTTGAAAATAATGCCTTTATATTGAGAAGAAAAAGCCAAGCAGTGTGAGTGGCAATCAGCCCGTTACACCTCCGATGAAAAGTATACCGAAACTATACCTATTCTATGACCAGCACAGGTACCGCCTGAGCCCATAGGACCCGGATTGAACTAAACAAATACAGGAACTATACGTGTGCGATGACCAGCAGCGGTACCGCCTGAGCCCATAGGCCCCGGACATCAGCAACAGGACTGCAAGTGTGGGAACACCCAGCCCCTGCACCGCCGGGGGATTATCGTCTCAATGTGACTGGAACGTGCAGCTTAAAACAAAATTTTTGACGAAGATTCATTCTCCGAGTCTTCAACCGGACTTTCGGCGAAACGTTTTTTGGCGCGTGGCATGATGATTGAATTTCACAACTAGACTGACTCTACAACTCATATCGATCCCTTTTCAATTCCTTCTCACCCTCCAATACACACGCACAGTGTTGTGACCCACGACGATCACTATCTATCTCACTCATGCCCACGCCCAAACTACGTTGACAGAATTATGTGTATATGCCTAGCAGAAACACAGTTAAAAGAAGGAGAAACAGTTAGAAATAAAACAAGTGTATACCAACAAATAATTCGTTATAATTTGAGTATTCAAAATAATCAGGGACACGGCCTTCCTGGCCCATCTCACGGCCTCGTGAGTTTACAATATAAAGGTTTTACAAAATATCTCTTTCTTTTATTCTCCTTATTTTATTCCATTTTATCTTTGTTTTTACTCTAATACAACGTTTGCCATGAGATCCAGATTACCACCAACTTGAATCCAAACAATCAAAATTATTCAGCCTTCTCCATCATAAGGCGATCATATACAAGAATCATTTACAAGAATCATGCCAACATCTGCACACAGTCATTCACAAAATAAACTGGCCAGTCATCAAACAAGTTAATTTAGTCCACAGCTTATATCCAGACAAACCGGCCATCACAAAAAGTTCGCAGTTTAGTTTATAAGCCGGCCAAATAACAGATGTTATTTGCTGCATCAATGCAGCAAGTGGCGAACCACATAACTCGGGCACCCATATATGTTGCAAGTTTATAAGTCAAGTCATGAGAATTGCTGACTTCTGCATTTATGATCGTCAAGGCAAAGCTCGGGTGATCGTGTTACGGTCAGCTCGAACCATGCCTTATGTAGGTAAACACTGCAACAAAGTGTTACAGTGTGTATCCCTTAAGTACTCTTGGTACAGTGGGTATTAGTTATT
>VNJM01003295.1:0-42346 GCA_008042475.1 Drosophila kanapiae | reverse complement strand
AACCTGGACGTATGCGATCGAAGTATGGGGCACGGCGTCCAAGCACCAGCTAAACAGACTGAGGGTAGTGCAGGCACGCGCTGCTCGACGGGCATCCGGACTTCCCTGGTACGTGACCAATCAGGCCATCCTAAATGATCTACGCCTTGTTCCTGTGGGCGACCTCCTCAATCAACACAGCAGACGCTACTTGGACAGGCTAAGGAGTCACCCTAATTCACTGGCTAGCAGGCTGGCTGACCCGCAAACTTTTAGAAGACTTAAGAGAATACACCCCAGCGATCTGTCTTCCCGCTTTGTGCAATAATTAGAAACAATTTAAACACATGTACATAACTGTAATATTGTAAATAATCGTTTATAGGCCCATATGTTCCATACTCACCCCTCCTTCAAAACGCCCGGTCATGTTCTAATGGCTTTGAACGATTCCGGCGACAATAAAGAAATAATAATAATAAAAAAAAAAAAAAAAAATTTATAAGCAACTCCAGCAAACCGCAGTAAAATATTTTATTATTTCAAAACTGTCTGAATCCCTAGGCCACCCTAGGCCCTAAGAGTGAAAGAAAGGCAGTTATTCTTCCAGCGTAATCGTTATTATTTTTCAGTAGAAGGGAAGCACCAGACGGCCTTCTCCAGTGTGCGAGTGCTGTGAGGAAGCTGACAACCAACTAACTGTCGACCAATTCATATCTGCCGTGCTGACTATCGACCAACCCGCCACTATCTGCAAGTGCTGCGTGGAACCACCTTCCGCGAGCTTGCTGTCTACAGGCACCAACCATACAGTATATAGACATATTCTCACGGTACCAACTATGAAAAGTAGCAAAATGAAATAACCACGCATACATGCATCCTTGTATGTGAATGCATGAGCACGCCAACATACAAAGGCCAATTCAAGAGCACGACAACCTTCTTCGAGATGAGCCTCGTTACGAATGAACTGATCTGAACGGTCGATGAGAGCGAGAGTGTAAAGAGAGAGATCAAAATTGCCGAGCATTGACGAAGCTGCGGGTCCTGTCGCATACGGCTCTCTGGGGCCTGTCGCTAAAAATTTTTGTGTCCATTTTAATTGTATGAAATGACTAGTCTATATGCTGTATGGTTGTTTCTACAGGGCAACCGGTCACTTACCTGTATTTAATTATTTACAACAAGAAATACATTCTGCATCTCCATCTAATATATAAAATTCTCATGTCACGGTGTGTGCCAATATACTCCTCCGAAATGGCTTGACCGATTTTCGTGAAATTTTGTGCACATATCCGCTAAGGCTGAGGATCGGACAACATATATTTTTCATCTTTATATTAAGATCGGCTCACCCCTACTATTTTTATTTTATTTTTTAAAGATTTTTTGTTTTTGTTTTGTATCAATCGATCAGTTATCCCAGTCTCCAGTTGTCACTCCGGTCTCCTCCTCACTAAACATTTTTCAGACATCTTGTATTGTGTATCAATCGTAGCAGTGACGGTTATACGTATTACTTTCATTTTTGTCTCCACACGTGTTATTATCTCTCGCCAACAACGGCCATTAGCGTACTGGTATATATATTTTACATAACATTTTTTTGATAATAGTTTGAAACACAATCGAAAACGTGCATGTATTTGATAACCATCCGTGTTTTATTATTGTGAAAGGTAAGTCAAATAATACGCAAATGAATATATATTCTATTAATATTTTCTATCTACAGTCAGCAATGCCAAGAAAACGCAAAGGGGCCAATTTGAGTCGTCGAACGGTCAATTCTACAGCCGCGCGAGATAGAAGAGCAGGAAGATCAGGCAAACAAATCGAAGAAGAAAATGAAAAGAGGCACGAGATGAACGTAATCAACAAAGACAACACCACCTGATCCATTGCGCGGTTTACTTCTCGGTACAGATCCAGATTTTACCCTGTTCCTGAAGTCAATTCGTACATTCAATTCATGCTTCCAAATGACATCGTTTGGAACAACAGAAATAGTTAACAATATTGCTGCAAACGGTCAACATTTCAATTCCACGATTAAACACAACGTTTGCCGGGTCATCTAGTTGTAAATACAAATATTTCTAAATAAATATAAATACAATATATTATAGCAAACTCATATATTGATTGACCACTTAGTTAATATAAACGTCGTGTTATTGTTGCGCCATATTTTTTGCATTTAATAACAATTTTCTATATTATTGGAACTTTGTATTTTCCTTATACCTCTTAGCTAAACTTCTGGTTATTATTGTTGTATTTATATCCACACATCACTTTGCGAACACAATACAGGGCCGCGTTTAATTGAGCTGCAACTTTGTTTAGCTTTGTTTGGTTCGGCGGCGGAAACTTTCCACGCAGTCCCCTGATCAGCCAACTTTGTTGAGCCTTATGGTCGTCAGATGGTTGTTTGTGCATAATTGCTTGAGCATGCATTTCCTTATCAGTGCGATTTAGCAAAGATCCATACGTTTCTTAGCGACAAGCAGCAGTAGCTGCGTACTCCACTCTCAAGTCGGACTTATAAGCTTTTGCGGAATGCAACGATGTTGAATTCCTTTGTGTAAAGCTAGGAGACGGAGGAGACACCGAACAGCACATTGCCGCCTGCCCTACGCGACCGCATCCTAAGCCGGATAGCGAAGCCCACCTGCCGGGCGATACGGTTTTTGGATGAGGAGGGCGACCAGGGGTTCCGGGTCCAGATAGGCAAGAACGGGAAGATCAGGGTCTCGCTTCACCCAACCCGGAAGGGTTGTGGCAAAGTCACTTATGTCGGCCACAAAGGTGAAGAGGCTCAAGAAGAGCGGCGTAGGGAGGGAGGCCTTAACATTAAGACTCCACGGGGTAAAACAATAAAGCCCTAGAATGTAAGCCCACGAAGGGAGCTATAAGACCCGCTTAGGGCCGGGTGTGGCCGACGGCAGATTCAGAAATAAATAAATAAATAAAGATGCTTAAGCATAGTTAGTTCCCTCTCGGGCGCGATTTTCCAGAGATTGAACTTCCCCTCTTCCTCGTCCGCACGAGGACTACGCTGAACGCTTGTGTCCTTGTCCTGCCGTCTATGAAGAAAATAAATGTTCTGGAGAGGAGCCACGCCGTCGCTAGACTAAATATAAGGCCATCAGCGCGTCTCAACGGGTTAGTCGCTCGAACCAAACCATCGAACACAGTCGCGCCCGGAAAAACAAAACATAAATAAATACTCTAATAAATAAATAATAATAATAAATAATAATAATTTCTCCACATGCGCCATCGGGATACGTCCTTCGGCTATCCGTCACCAGCATAAAACCGTAGTTTACAATAACAAACGACTACGACCAACAGGATCGTGGAAGTCACCTGGATCCGAGCGCCGGTTCGACATCGACATGCCCCACGTCACTAGCCCCAAACAACGCTTTTGCTACCAAGGAGCTCCTCTCCCTCAACAGTGCGACGCCTAATTGGAAGAGAAAAGACCCCTCGCATGACGGTTTCCCGCCTCGACGCGAATGTCTGCGCTGCCATGGCCGTTAAAATGACCAAGTGGGGCCTTTCGTTTGACGGAACCACGGATGCGCTCGGATGAGGAACGAGCCGACACCAACCGGATCGATCGTATGTACATCGCCCACTCCGTGGGGGTGCTACTGGTCGGACGGGCCGCAATCTGATTCCGGACCAGTGGACTCCGGGAAGCAGGCTGGACGGAGGAACGGCGAGAGTTCGTTGAGTTCTTCCTGCCGCCGCGGTATTTTCAGCAATTTAAGGACGAGATCCGGACGCACTTCCAACGGCCGAACGAGCCCATCAAGGAGTACCAGGTGGATCTCCGGTTTCAGATGCGGCAGGCAGGGTTCTCTCCAGACCGAGAACATGCTGTCCCAGCTGTTCACCCGTCGGAAGAACTTTCCCACCTAAGCCGAGTAGACTCACCTCGTAGTCAGCTATGAGGACACCGGACTCGAGCCTCTCGACTATCCAGAACCGTGGATAGAATTCCTGAAGCCAGGAATTGTCGGTGTTCAACACGCTCTCTGGAATATCCACCATCGCCGAGCATCGGATACTTATGAGTCACGATCAAGCAGCGGAGAGAAGTCATCGAACGGAATCTCACGAATGCTATCAGCTTGCTAATTGGCTAGCAGGTTCATATCTGTAAGAAATAAATTAATTATTTTTAAATACAATACGAGGTATATTTTAAATGACAATTGTATTTCATTCTTTGATGTTTCAGGAACATTCATGCATACCGGTATTAGCTAAAGATAACATACTTGATTTAAAAAAGAATTATTTTGTGGTTGAATTTGTGATAATTTGTGTTTATTTGAGCCCGCATCTTCTTGTTCACTTGATTTTTTGCAATATATTAATACTCCTTTAATGTCCTTAGGGTGGAGCGGTCCAAATTAGGATAACCCCCTTACTAGAAAAACTTTGACAAATCATTTGATAAGAGCGGCCAGTAGATTTGTCAAAACCGACCAGCTCTAATCAATTCGGAATAATAGGGAGAAAAAAAAGTCGCTTAATAAATAAGGGAAATTTGTGTATGTATGTTATAGGGAAATCCGAAAATGATATCCGAGTATAAACTGGAACAGGCCTGAATATGAGAAATGAACGAGCAAGATATAATATTACTCTTTGCGGGCATTTATCAATAAAAATTTTATGTGGTACTCTCTTGAATATCCCCAAGAAACACTGCATCCCGCAAGAATAAGAGCCGCATCTACTTCACTTTCAAAAGTTCGTGATTACATAAAGTCCTGGCTAAGAAAGTTTGGCTTGCTGTCGTTTATTTGTGAGAGCTACTACTTAGACTCCCTGGAAAATATTTTCCGGCTCGATAAAATAACAGCTAATTTCCGAAAGTCAAGGGAAGAGGGATTTACAGCTGTTTAGAATTGTTTCGATAATCAAAGCAACACTGTGTTTGCGCCTTACCGCACTAAGATCAGAGTAGGGCAAATGCTTTTTAATTGTTTGGCTCCCACTCTGCTACAGTTCTTATCTGTCAGTTCTCGCGGGAGCGAGAGTGTAGCTATATTTTAATGCTATAAAGTAATATATGCAAACACTGTTTTTCGCTTTTAAGTGTTTATGTGGTTACTTCTTATTAATAAATTTGTGGAAAATATTATCATTGTACTTAAAAAAAACCAAAATACAAAATTTCAATCGAGGGATGGCTAATTTTAATTGATACCATGCTTTTTATTTATTTTTTTTTATAATTTGAACACTTGTTTTTTTATTTAACCAAACAACGGGAAATATATAGAAGGAATAAGATTATTCTGGTTGAAGATGATCTAGCAACGATCAGCACAGGACTATCGGTATGGAGCCTTTCGATGATACTGTTTCGTTGTCCAGCCCTTACTTTACTTTACTTTGATTTTATGATAATTTTTTTGTTGAGAATGTCGTCATTTTAGTGGTGATGCCAAAACTACTACTCCAAAATTGATGTTGGAATTATTTTGAGATAATTTTGTACAACAAATTCATTTGCACCATTATGGACGGTGGATGGCGAATAGTGGATTGACTATAATGCACAGTTCCACCTTTTTCTCTGCCGAATAACAAAATCCTCCTTTTGTCACAAACGTAAAGTACCTTTAGTGAAAACTGGGCATTAGCGCGGAATAAAAAGGGTTTGGTACTTATCGATTTTATTGGAAAAAAATTATAGTTAGGTGGTATCAAATGGTAGAAATAATAATTTCGTTGTAAATTGCAAAGAGACATAGTTGAAGGATGAAGTCTGAAGAAAAGTATATTGAGGAAAAGATAGGAAAACGATTGGATCGTTGTGTTTCCGATACACTAATTAAAGGATGTAAGTAAATCGAATTATGTAAGCAGCTGTAGTTCTATAATAGTTTGTTAATATATAATTTGAACATTTATATGTATGTATGTATGTATGAAATAATATTAAAGGGAGAAATTGACTTAATATACACTTACCAGGGAATATGTGCGTACACACTTTACCCTCAACATTGATGTTAAATAAAAATAGGTGTATTGAAGATATTGCCTTAATTTTTTTTCTAAATTATCGACACATCTATTTATAAAAATTAACATCAACAACTTATTTAATTAAAATTAAAAAACAAAAAGTACACAGGTTTTTGGACACAAGTCTGCGTACAAAGTTAAATAATTAAAAAAAAAAACATTAATTGATAAGGCATTACTGAAATTAGTACGAAGTAGGAAACCCCTTCCTATCTATTGTCTCATTCAAACGTTTTGGCAATGAATGAACCATTTTTTCGGTGAATTCAGGTGGTATTTAGCTCCACTGATCCAAAATCACCTCCTTCACCGTATCCTTCGACGCTATTGACGAATCCTGCACTCCAGAAAATCCCATAAATGCTCTATGGGGCTTAAATCCGGCGACTGAGGCGGTGAATGCAGCTGATGTTTGGTATTATAAAGCAACCATTGCTCAACATTATACACAGTATCCTTGGGGTCATTATCCTGTTGGAACCAAAAATAATCTGCCAGACCCAATTTTCATGTGCTTTGGTGCAAGTTGTCTTTAAGAATTTTCATATAAGCCTTGTGGTCCACGGTGGAGTCAATTAAGACCAGGTTGCCAACTTTACTTGCCGCCATACACCCCCACATCATCACACCGCCACCACCGTGCTTCACTGAAGGCGCAAGGTCCCTCACATCAAGGGCTGTGCCAGGTTTGCGCCTCACAAGTTTTCGCCCTTTTATGCCAAATATGCAGAATTTTTGTCATCACTGAAAATAACTTTGTTCCGTAAGTCTAAAGGCTCTTGGATGAATTTTTTTAGCAAAGTCCACGCGCTTCTTTTTATTGACCGGCAATAAGAGAGACATTTTCCCCGCAACACAGGCATGAAAGTCCTCCTTTTTCAAAATTTTGCGGACTGTGTCATGATCTAATCCTTCTTATACTTCTCCTTTATAACCTGGCTCATTTTTGCGGTCGTTAACCTAGGATTACGTCTCACAGCCTACAAAACGTCCCGCTTTTGTCTATCAGTCAGCTTTGGCGGCCTACCAAAACGTGGATTTGACCGAATTGTACCGATTTAATCAACTTTTTTTTAGGACTTTTTGAATAGTTGAATGCGTTTTGAAAACAAGATTGCCAATTTCCCTTGTAATGCTTTTATGACCGTTATTTAAAATCTATCGGTACCTAAAGCTGCATAAAGAACTTTTGCACGCTGATTGAAAACATTGTGATATTTTTGTGAAACTAGAACCTATGTTGGTTCTCTGGTTAAAACCTATTGCTTAATTATTCAATGTCTTATATGTATGTGTGAATCTGTATAGTTTAGCGGAAAAGAACAGTTCAGTTTATTCTACTTAGAAATATACGGTACCAAAAACATTCTTTCAACTTTTTAGAAAGTCACATTTTTATTTTGAAGTGAAGAACAAAGTGATCATCAAGATTGCTTATGCAAGATCGAAATAAAAAATTACATTTTAATTGCTTGAGTTTTAAACTCAGCAACTTAAAGAAACAAACTTAAACATTAAACAACTTACAGCAACATTAATTTGAGGATTAAAAAAGTTTCGGTTTGTTCCTTAAACACGAGAGCACAGAAAAAGTAGTAAAGAAATTGAAAGTTCCGAATTTGAGATGAGATACAGTGGCTCGCAGCTTATTTCGTGCAGCTGCCTAAAAAAAGTTCAAGTCGTTACTCCTGCTAAACTAAGAAAGATAACAGAAAAATTTAAATGCAGTAATTTAATAGGGAATATTAACATGTTTATTAAAAAAAAAAAACGATTTTCCTAATTATATAAACAAAACAATTATTTAATAAAAACAAAATGTGCAGGCTTTTTTCATGCCGCAGCTTATTTCGTGCAGTTCATTCTTCTTAACTTATTATTGATCATTTATCAGCTAACATTTTGTGTGTCTCTTTTCTTTCGTCGGTGATGTCGGCGATTTATGATTGTGATATCTTTTTTTACAAAATTAAATACCCTGTTAGGGATTGCAAAGGTGTTTCAGTCTGTCTGAAGAGAAAGTGCTCTAAGTGCCCTAAAGCTTCCACAGAAGTCATAATCTGGCATGGTGGCCTATCAGCCAGTGTCCCGTCTTTCCGTCCGTTCGTCCGTGTGAAACAAAAGATCTCAGAGACTATTAGAGGGATAAGTAAGATATAATAGTGCATTATTGGGTCAAAACAACAGCTAACATGCCATCAGAGATGCTTATCTGCATTATTAGGACAAAATGACAGCTAACATGCCATAAGAGATTCTCATCTAGCTATAATGCCATCCGAGATGCTCATTTAGCTATATTGCATTATTAGGAATAAATGTCATCTAACATGTTATCAGAGATGCTCATCAAGCTATATGGCCATCAGAGATGCTCATCTAGCCATATTGCATTATTAGGACAAAATTACACCCAACATGCCATCAGAGATGCTCATTTAGCTATATTGCTATCAGAGATGCTTATCTAGCTATATTGCCATCAGAGAGGCTCATCAAGCCAGATTGCATTATTAGGACAAAGATGGAAAGATGGAGTAAAATCTTTTTTAACATGGACGTTGCAATTGCGCAGGATAAGAATAAGAAAACCTAAGGTCCTTAGTTTTTGCTTTTAGAAGACCCCGTTAGTTATAATGAGCTAATCTGAGCTAATTTGAGCGGCGAATTATTTTCAGAACTATAGAGTACCGCAAAAAAAAATTTTAATATAACACACCCACAGTCGAGTTTCTTGCTTGTTCAAGTGCCAGATTCAGCAAGAGTAAGGCAAGACATGTCAATATATCAATATATATATATATAAAAATAATATATATTGCAAAACGTCTATATAAAATTGATTTTAATTGTATTTTCTTAACTATTTTATTTATATAAATTATGTCAATGCCAATATATTACATTTTCCATTTCACTTCCATTTCTCATTAACTAATAATATCAAAAACTGAACACCTGACGATAATGAGCAACATCTGTCCATCTGTCACCTAGTTTACATATTTTCGATTGGCTTTTTCATTTGCCATTCGAAAAATCTGAGGAGTTTGCAACGGAGTTAGGGAAGCATCTCCGACTCCTTAAAGTGTATAAGTATATTCTTTATCAGCATCACCAGACGAGACAATTTAGCAATGCTCGTCTCTCTGCCCGTTTGGCTACGGCCAAATTTACTGGCAACGTTTTTATATTAAATAATTTCTTCTCTTTCAGGTGGAGGGCTTCTTATTGGATCTGCGGTGTCACTATTATTTTTTAGACGACGTTCATGGCCAGCATGGCTTGGCGCTGGATTTGGAATCGGAGTTGCTTACAGGACTTGTGAGAAGGATATTAATGTTTTGAAGTGATAACAAAAATATAATAAATAAACTCGGACTGTTGCGTTGAGAGAGTATGTGTTGACCGATTATTAATTTTGCTGGGTGTGGAACACGGTCGAAATTTTACCCCTATAATTTAGGCCAACTGACAATGTACAAAACGATAAATGTCATTGAAAATCATTTATAAGTTTTATTTTTAATAAGAATAACACGATTATTGTTTACGCTTTTATTTTATCATATTGTAAGGGTGTGTATTAGCTATACTTATGAACTAAAATCAAAACATATACCAGCATAACCAATGACAAAAAACTACAAAAACATAAAATAGGCAAATATTACGCTGTCAATTAGTTCTTTGCAAAATGCAAAAAGATGCTAGAGAGAGACAAATTACAAGCAAACGCTAAATCAAATTCGTAGAAAATTAACTTGTGCGTCTTTTATGTACACCTTTCCCTCATTTTCACTACGATTTTGGTTTCTATAAGGCCATTTAGGTCATAACATTGAGGAATTTTCTTCCATTCTTTTTTGATTGCAATTATCAAAGAAGTTTCATTTGTAGGTCTATTTTTAGCCACCTTCAAGAAAGTTCACCAATTTTCGATGGGGTTAGGTCAGGACTCTGGGCCGGTGTGTCGATCACTTTGGTGCAGTTATACAGCAGCTAGGTCCTGAACAGCAACGATTTATGATTGGTGTCATTGCCCTGATAAAGCTTGTATTGAAGTTTGTTGTTATTTTCTGGGCTAACAAATCAAAAATTCATTACGCTTTTTGGTTAAATCTGTTTTTAAAATGTCAAAAAATTACTTTTTCGTACTTACATCGTTAAATATCCCCAGCTCTCCAAAACCTTTGGATAAAATACATCCCAAAATATAACATTATTTTAGTCTCATCACAAAAAATAACGTCATTCAACTACTCCGCTGAGTTATTCGCATTGGAAATAGCAAAGTTTAACCGCCGCCGATGTTGCTCGGAGAAAGCAACAACAAGCCTGGCTACTTGCGATGAGTATCTGGTTGTGTTGACCCATCCAACTACAATTGCGTCTGGATTTGTGTAAATGCGGCCGGTTTTTTTCTATACTCGATTTATAATGTTGTATATTGTCCTTAATTTAATTTTAAATGCTAATTCCTTCCCCGGTTTATCATTATAATAGTAAACCAACCGAATTCTGTTTTCATCAAGTCGTTTTCCAGGCATTGTTTAAAAAAGGGATTGCAATTACTTCTGCACTCGTAGAGAAAATGAGAGATAAGTATACAAATCAAACACGATGGTTATTTTCTTTTGAAAAAATATATCTTCGGACACTTGTTCCGTTTTTATTTAAACAGAAATTCTAACTAAATTATTTTTTAATATCTATGACATATTTATACCATAAACTCTGTCACTGCCTGTGCCGACGTCGGAGCTTTGCACATGTCTTCGCTGCTGCGGGAAGTGGAGCAGACGCTGCAGTCAGCACTTTCTAGGTGCTATTGACCGAAACCGGAAGGTTGCCCTTGCACTTTTATTTGTTGGTGCAATACCGGATGCGCGTGGCCAACATCGGTTGCAAATTCGGTTTGTGTTAACTTACATAAAAGACGCATAAGTTCATTTCAAACGAATTTGATTTACCGTTTCCTATGTAATTCGTCCCTCCTTAGCATTAGTCTCTCTCTGTTTGCATTTTGCAAAGAATTAATATTTGCCCTTTTTTTCTTATGTTTAATGCTGATATATGTTTTGTTTTTAATTCACAAGTGTAACTATTAGGCACCTGTACAATATTATAATATAACAGAAGTACTTAAATAAATCGTGTTATTCTTATTAATTAAAAATAATTACTTATTATTATTATTATTATATTATCGTGTTATCCTATTATTCTTATTTTTCGTATTGCAAAGAATTAAGTGACAAACTGTATACAACAGGGAAAAGAAGGCATTTCGACCACTTGAAGTATATACAATGGCTCACAGCTTAAATTAAGCAGTACAACATTGTACTAGTTAATAACCAGTACAATCATAACTGTTAAACAACCTTTTTAACCAATGAAGATCACATTTAAAGATAGGCATTTTAAATTAAACAACACAATATTCATATATTTTTAACGATTTTTTTTAACGCTTTTAACAAATTTATAACAAAAATACTTTTTCCATACAACACATTATTTGAACCAGTTTTTAAAAACTTTTTTTTTTGTTTTATTTTTTTTTAAGTTGAATGTTTGTATTTGGTATGTTTCTTTTTGTTGCTAACAACCAGTTTAAGCCTGTTCGGGACAGAATCAAAAACTTTTTGGTTATTTCTGTCGAAAATTTCTCCCATTCCTTCATTCCTCCTCCATTTTAGCCAGCTTGTCCAGCAGTCAATCACGCTCCTTGCGCAGCTGCTTGATATCCTCGCGATTCAGTCGCTCCACCTGTTTTTAGGTCAATTTTTTTGAATATTTGACTTTTTCGTATGTTTTGATCCAGTATTGCCCACAAATTCTCATTGATGGTCGGGAGACTATGCGGGTGAATTAACCAAATTAGCCAGCTTTGAACGAGCGCCGATTTTTGTAAAGGGCAGTACACTCAAGTGGCCCTTTCGACACCAAGCACGTGCTTGTTAGGGTTGGGTGTTAGTAGGCGCGATAGGAGAAAGTGTAGGTAAAGTTTGCGAGGAAATGAACCACTGACGTGCTGCCTGAATGTTTGGTTGCATACGTAGTAAGTTAGTTAGGATTAAAGTTTTTAGTTGGGGAAAGCTGTCTACGTTAAAGGTTATTGGGTACATATCATTGTAATTAGCGCACAAAACTCTAAAGGGTTCATGCACTACATGATCTACAATGGCGCAAAACTAAAGGTAAAAAGGATCTAGTATTTCTACTCGCTACGTGGAAATTTAGCTGACCTATCAGGTCAGAACTCTCCACGTCACTACGGATTAAATTGTAAATAAAGGTGATACCTTGCATGGTTCTACGGTTGGTTAAGGATGGTAGGTTTATTAGTAAAAGTCTACTAGTATAAGAGGGTAACCTTCGGCCTGAATCCCAGTTAAAGTTGCGTAGAGCAAAAAGTAAAAAGTTCTTTTGGACTGACTTTAGGACGAACTAATGAAATATATAATGATTTTGTTACATAAGGGTCATCGAATTCCTTCGACCACCGCTTAATAAATCCAAGCACACCCCTGACTTTGTGTTACCTTTAATAAATACCAAACTGCTTACACCACCGGCCGACACACAGGCCATACCATTACATGACCTCCTCTATATTTAACAATCGCTTTTAGGTTTTTTTTATCCAGTTCGGTATTAAAGTTTGACTCATCAGCGAATATTACTTCATTCCTTGATGAATGGTTTGTTTCGAGCCATTATTCTATTAAAATCGCGATCCTGAAGGATTCTGCGAATCGTTTCAGCTGCAGGTCCCAATTCATTTTTAATCTCAAGCGTTATTTTTGGAGCTGTTATTTTTGGGTTAGCCTTGATTTTACGTACAAAATTGCGCTCCTCTGCATCGGCAAATATTTTATTTGGGGCAGATCTGCCTTTGTCAACCGCACGATTTTTATTCACATAACGGGAAATTATATGCTGAACCGTAGAGTCTGGTAGATTAACGATTTCAGAAATGCCATTGTTGGATTTTTGTCGGCGCCCAGGAATTACCGTTATCTCATAGTTTAGAAGATATCGATAGATAAAGTGAGTGGTTCAAATAAGCTGTGTATCTGTTTTTAATCGCAAGTTGCATCTTTCTCACCTTCTTGCTAACGGTTAAGTAAATCTTTTATTAAATTTAATTTAATTTAATGACGTTAAAAATTTGTTGATAATGTAATTATTATAGGAGTAATATCAACTAATATATTATAAGTTGCTCTGTCATTTAAGCACTGTATATTCTTTATAAATAATGCGAGGAAATATACTCCTAACGCTTAATTTTTTGCTTGCATGCGTATAAACTTCTTATAACTAATACCTTAGGGTAGGTTATGTTTGGTTATGACGGCGGCTATATAGGTCCATTATGATATCGTGATATGTACTTTCTGTTTCTTGGAAAAACATTGCTTAAGTTTAAGCAGCTATGCTGTCTATTTTCTCTCTATGGTAGGACATGTCATTCGAAATACGAAATACTCGGAACCGTCTGAGGGGCACCCTAGTCTGGCCTGGGGAAAAAAACTACTTACAATATGCACAATAATTACCAAAAATTAAAACTCAAAAATATAAAAAACATTGGAGTACTAATTAAAATTCAAAAAAGCAATATACGACAAATGGGTTCGTTGGTTTGCACAACCATAAAAGTAAAGGTTTGCAGTGCGGGTTCCATAGTCAAACAGCTGGTTCGACTTCTGAAACAAGCCATACGACAGATTTTTATATACTACTACTCTTTGGTAATAGCACCAACCAAAGAGCATATCGACATTCATATAACGAAAAGAGGTGCATCTCAAGGAAAGTTGCGCTGCGCTTCAATTTGATTTTGTATGTGTTTTGATATGTGTATGTTCACTTACAAGAATATTTTGTCTTTTGCTAATTTTCATAAAAAGAATATGAGTTATATGAATATAATATTTTCTAATATTTCCGCATAGCTTTCATATTTGTTTGGAATACGTATCTGGAATAACAGTAAAATGTTTTGGATGTATATATTTATCAGAATGAATAAAAATAAATTATATGAGATGGGAACAGGGCATATCGCAAGCGGTGTCACTAAAACACCAAACTACTTTTAAACGGTTCAGAAAATCATCTGTTGTTGCTCTGCGAGCAAATGGGGACTGCATAGTTGTTATTACGAAATTTAATATTAAAATTTATTGAATTTTTTAATACATTTTTATACCCGGTACCCACAGTGTACTATGGTATTATAACTTTGTGTCAAAAGAATTGCTCTAACAGGCAGAAGGAAGCATCTCTAACCATATGAAGTATATATATTCTGTACCAGCATCACCTGGCGAGTCGATTTAGGTATGTCTGTCTGTCCATCCAGGTAAAACAAGTGATCTTAGGGACTATAAAAGCTAAAGGTCCTAAATTTGGTGATAACATTTAGATCTGTTGCACGTAGATCAAGTTTGTTTTAGATTTTATTTAGCAAAGCTTTAGACGTTCAGACATGGTTAGAGGGTGCAGGGTAATCGGATGCGACGATGGGTTTTGCGGACCAACGACAATGCGTTGCTTGGCGGGCCTTAAGATTTGGATTATCCCAGCTAGGGAGACTCCGAGGAGACCCAGAGAACGCATCTGGTTTCCAAAGGGGAAATCAATCTATGCAAGGGTGTTCTAGTGTCGTAAAGCCCGGAACGGGGTACGTAAGGCGAAGATCAGGGTCTTCCTTGCCAATTGAACAAGATATTGGAGGAGGACGACATGGTCATCGACAACAAACCCGACGCTACACCCACCAAAATTGATGCCGAAAGTCGTGCAGATTAACCTGAAGCGTAGCTCTCACGCTTCAGCGAATCTCACGATCATTCTTAGGGTGAAGGATATTGACATCGGGTTATTTCATGAGCCTTGGACCAGGGACTAGCAGTCTCTTGCCTGAAGCTCCTAGGATTCGCGCTGTTATACACGAACTCGTCGTAGTAAATCAGAATAATTTTAATGCTTTTCTCTGTTCCAATCTCAGCACTTCGTATTTGGCAGTATCTAGATTAGTATGCTTATCGCATCAGCATAGGTGTCCCACTTTGAGCCAGCTCCGCCAGAACCAGTCGGCAAGCTGATGCAGTGCGCGGAAGAATTAAATACAACCCTGGTGTTGGGATGGGACGAGAGTGCGAGTCATTCGCTCTGGAGAAGTTCCAACGAAAAACAACAACAAGAAACTCACCTCGTTTCTTTTCGATATTATAATTTTACATTTTGATCCTTCGAGACTCTGCAACTTTCCCCCCTGTGGTAAGAGGCTCAGAGTTATAAATCAGCACATAAATTCTTTATGTAGGGCTAGACACTCCCAGTTTAAGGTAGCAAAAACAGAAATATCTCTTGGTTTACCAAGATAATAAAATAAGAAAGCAAAAAGATACAAAAGAATCTTGTGTTTTTAATGAAAAGCACCTCGCAGTAATAAATAGCTAAAGGTAGCTTAAAATAATAATAATAAGGTGTTGTAAGGCTTGCATGAGGCCCATAACATCATCAAAATTGTGTGTGGAAATAAATGCAATTGAGCATATAACGCGTCGAGGACTTAGTGCCAACAAAATAATAATAAAGTGTTGTAAGGCGTGCTTGAGGCCCTTAACATCAGCCAAATTGAGCGTAAGAATAAATGCAATTGAGCATATAACGCGCCAAGAACTTAGTGTCAATTAAAAAAAAAAAAAAATAATAATAATAATAAAAAAGTGCAAAAATTAAAACAAAGCAACTGTAAACGAAGCCAACATCGAATCAAGAAGCCAACATAGGGTCAAGAAAACATCATCGATACGGAAGACAGCAGAAGGAAGCGTGAGGAGACACCGGAACGTGACGGAACGACACCAGAAACACCGGCAGCACCTTCAAATCAGCTTCAAAATTTCAGATAAGCAATATAGAAATACTTATTGAAAAAAAAAAAAAACAAATCAGAAACAAAGTTATTACATATTTCAAACTACCTATTCTTCGTCAGTCGATTCAAGTCAGATCTATTCTTACAAAATGTCCAAATCGATTCTAATCTTCAGTCCTAGTCTAAACGAAAGTTCTCTTCTTTTGGATCTTCAACGTGTTAAGCCAGTGTTAAGCCAAGTCCCGATGGAATACCAGGCTGTGTGCTTAGGTACTGTGCTGAGGCCTTGTGCAATCCCCTTCTAAAATTGTTTACCTTATCTTTAGAAACTTCCCACTTTCCTTTATTTGGAAGGAATCAGGTTATTCATCTTCGCAAAAAAGGTAGCAAAACGGAGGCCAACAATTATAGAAGAATCTCTAAGTTGTCAGCCATCCCAAAACTCTTCGAAAAATCGATAACTCCCCATTTGCAGCATCTTTGTAGATCAGTCTTTTCTCCATGTCAACATGGATTTATTAGGCGAAGATCAACAACAACCAATCATTTGGAGCTAACCTCATTTATAATAAAGGGCTTCCAACAGAACTTTCAGTCAGATGTAATTTATACTGATTTCAGTAAAGCATTAACGGATTAACGGAGTCAAATCACTCACTTCTTGTTAGGACTCTCGATTTAATGGGTTTTCCTATAGATCTTCTTAAATGGATCTCAAGTTATCTGATTGGCAGGACGCAGAAAGTCCTCTTTAAAAACAGAATATCTAATGTTCCCCGGGTTACCTCTGGGGTCCCGCTAGGGAGCCATTTTGGTCCCTTATTGTTTATTAATGATTATTTATTATTCATTAATGACCTGCCCAAAGTATTGGCTAAGTCTAGAGTGCCAATGTACGCAGATGACGTTAAGGTTTGTGTGCAGTATAAAGACAGCTCTTGCCAAGCGATCTTTATTAAGCGATGGTCGAAGGAATTCGATAACGCTTATGTTACAAAAACCTAGTATACTTCATTAGTTCGTCCTATCTTGGAGTATGGCTCGTGCGTTTGGAATCCACAATATGATTTCCACAGAAAACGCATCGAATCAGTTCAAAAGAACTTTTTACTTTTTGCTCTACGCAACTTTAACTGGGATTCAGGCCGAAAGTTACCCTCTTATACTAGTAGACTTTTACTAATAAACCTACCATCCTTAACCAACCGTAGAACCATGCTAGGTATTACCTTTATTTACAATTTAATCCGTAGTGACGTGGAGAGTTCTGATCTGATAGGTCAGCTAAATTTCCACGTACCGAGAAGAAATACTTGATCCTTTTTACCTTTAGTGTTGCGCCATTGCAGATCATCGTAGGAAGTGCATGAACCCTTTAGAGTTTTGTGTCCTAATTATAATGATATGTACCCAATAACCTTTAACGTAGACAGCCTTCCCAAAACTTTAATCCTAACTAACTTACTACGTATGCAACCAAACATTCAGGCAGCAAGTCAGTAGTTAATTTCCTAGCAAACTTTACCTATACTTTCTCCTATCGCGCCTACTAACATCTAACCGTAACAAGCACGTGCTTGGTGTCGAAAGGGCCATTTGAGTGTACTGACGGTTGTGCATCAACGTCCAACAAAAAAAAAAATTAATAAAAAAAAAAAAAAAAGATTAAAAAAGATAAAACTAGAATTTCACGTGCTTATACAAAGAGAAGGTTGCTAAACTCTCAGTAAGACTTTATTGTTATGTACGTCCGAACTCTTGTACGGTCTATATTCAACTGCGTAGCAGCTATCAGAAAGAGCTTAAAGTCTATTTACAGTGGATCTTATCTCTAATCTTGTGTGTATGTGTAGGTTACAATTAAGGGCATTAGAATAGTTATAATTGTAGTTGTAGTTATAGTTATAGTTATGTGACTATATGGATAGACAATTGTTGCCTATAGGCAACATTGCAGTAAGGACATAGCAAAGGACTTAGAATTTTGGAAATTGGAATGACCGTTACTTGGGGCTCCTATTAATCAATTATGGCGTTAAATATTTTCTGTGTCCCTGGTTCAATTTGGGCCTGAAAGGGTTAAGAAAATTGGTCAACGATACACTATTTAATGTTTGATTTTTTTACTTAAAGGTTGACATCACTAAGTAGTGTTTTAAGTAAAACACTTGCATTTACATACATATATTAAAAATGTTCACTTAACATTTGCCGCAACTGTATCCATGTTATCCCCGTAAACAAAAAAACACCCGTCTTGTCCATAACAGTTAATACCGCCTCTCCCTGTCTTATGTTACGTTTGTCCCATATACTACGGCCATCATTTCATGTTCACAGTGCCTGACGCTACTTTTTTTCCAGTATAAATAGAAATTATTAAACTATGTATTTGTAGGCGTAATGTGTGATCTTTTACCTGGGACAGGGTATCTGTCAGTATCTGAATTTCTCAGTCTTGCTGACGCCAAGTGACCGGTGTACCTTACTTACCTCTACTCTCGCAGAAAACCAAGGATTTCTGTCCACTTCAAACAGAAAATAAAGAAAACACAGCTTTAATTAATTTAATTAATTAATTTATTTTTTAATTTAATTAATTAATTTCTCTCGAACATTCTCTGAAAGTCTTGGTTTTGTATAACAACAAAAAGTATTATAAATATTGGGTATATGGATGTATGTATGTATACATACGTATGTATGTGGATGCGTGGATGTATGTTGGATGCGTTTGGCAATTAATATAGATACATACCTATATTAATTGCCAAACGCATCCAATGCTAAAAGTTTTTTTTATAGCATACATACATATGTACATACATAAACTTATGGGATAAGGTATCAAATGGAGGTGGAGAAACATCGATATTTGCGAACAGCTTTGTTCAGCTTTGCTGAATACGCGCTTTCTGACTCACACTATGAAGCGTGAACGCACCTAGACACCGTTATGAATGCTTCTTCGTTGTACATCTGAAATAAGATAAATTGTTGTTACATTTAAAGAAAAAATGTGTTACTTTTCGGGATGGTTTTCTTTTTCAATATGTTGCCGCAACTGCATCTTACCGTGATGACTGACCTTTGACATCTAGTTTTGATTTCATAAATGAAAATCGGGTAGGTTGGTGAGTGTTGGTGGTGCTGATTGGTGTCGAGGAATGGACACAAGGGTGAATTTTAGCTCTTCGTGCAAAGTTAGGTGCTCCTTCAGAGTTGTTCTGGCTGAGAAATACTTTTTTTGAAGAGAGAATTAAGTAGGGTTGCTATTCGTGGATATGTTTGTGGATATGGTAATAATCTGTCACGTAAACAATATCTTATAAAATCCAAGGCAATAGTTCGTTCCACTGTTTTAAATGTACAATCCCAACCATCTATTTTATGGTGTAGCTCGCATATGAAACTGATACTTTGGTTTTGGTCGAAACTGATTAAGTTACTTCTTTAAACGGTGATAAAAGTTGCGTTTCCGGTCATTTCAATACATTTTCCACAGTAATGACAACCTCCATGTGCCATTCCAAAATTTTTTTTTCTCCTTGACATTCGGCTGTCATTCAAGGAGCACCTCGAGTACGCCCAGCAGAAGGCCTGCAGGACCGCAGGAGAGCTCTCCCGCATGCTGCCGAACGAGCGAGGACCAAAACAGACCACCAGGAAGCTGCTGGCCAGCGTCGTCATCTCCCAACTGCTCTACGCCGCGCCGGTGTGGGCGGGGGCGGTGGAGAAGAAGTCGTACATTCGGGGAGTCGGGTCCGCGTACAGGCTATGCGCGATCCGAGTGGCGAGCGCTTTCCGGACCATCTCGGATGCAGTGCTAGTCATAGCCGGGCTAGTCCCACGGCAGGAGTTGGTCCGTGAAAAGGCCGAGTCGCGGGCCAACCATTCGACGGAAGGGGTCGGAAAGACCGATCGCATGAACGCTGCCAGGAAGAGGAGCTATGAAAGATGGCAGACCATTGGACGCCTCCTCTAAAGGACGTTGGACCCACAGGCTAATCCCAAACATCGAAGGCTGGATGACAAGGAAGCATGGCCAGGTGGACTTCCACCTAACACAGGTGCTCAGCGGGCATGGCTGCTTTCGCAGCTACCTGAAGAGGTTCGGCCATGACGAGGAAGAAGGTTGCCCGGAATGCGGGCAAGGGATCCCTGAGGACGCGCACCACGTCTTCTTTGAGTGTCGGCGATACGAGGAGGAGAGGACGACGCTGGAGGCGAAAGCAGGGGCGGCCATATGCGTGGATACGCTGGTGCCGCTGATGCTAGCGGATTCACAAACTTGGGACGCGGTGGCCGAGTACTCGGCCGGGATCATGATGTCGCTGAGGTCCCTCGAGAGGAGGAGGAAGGAGCGGATGGGCTGAGCTTCCCGTTGTGTGAAGCAATGCTTTGCGGCCGTACCGCATAATGCGGGCTCTTGCCCCGCACAGTTCCTTAACACTAGTGTAAATTGTTATGTTGTTAGCGTTAAATAAAGAATATAAAAAAAAAAAAACGGATGCGGAGAAGGCGATTATTAAGGCGAAACAACGAGAGACGGTGCGCCAGCGGTACTTACGCATTCTGCCGTTCTTCACTTCGTCGAAGAGGGGTGAGTGGGGCGTCTTTCTCTTTCCAATGGGGGCCCTTTTTCCTAATTTGTTCTTAGAGGGCTGCACTCTTGGCAAGGTGGCTGTTGCAAGTGAAGATGTTGCAGGTCATGCCAGCTGATCTACTGGACAGCTGACGCTAGTGCGCAAAAGCGCGAAATGCGCTTCAAAGCATCCACACTAGGACGTTTAAAGGGCGCTTTCTATGCCAGGATCGTAGATCAAGCGTCCGCTAAGCTTACATACCGGCGCTCACAGACAAAGGCCTGCTACGAGTACGAAACGTAGCATACCTATTCGGACGGCTGCCTGAATCCTATGGGAAGGAACCCCGAAAGCTAAGCACAGCATTCCGGAGGCGGTTAAGGTCAGGGAGCAGACCAACCGCAAACCCCACCGCTATGCGGCACACCTTGGAACGGGGCTCTTGTGACCGAGGCGGGGCGGTATAACCCCCATCGACGCAGTCGGGGAGAAATCCCCGGCCACCGATGGACGCCCGTACTTCTACGCTTTGAAGGCAACGCAGGAAAGCATCGTGGTAGAGACCGGCGTGGCCACCGCCACCCCCAAAACAGGCAAGGACTCACCTACAGCCCTCAAAGCTACAGACCGCCCGCCCGCCCAAAAAGGTCAAGTCGCCACATCTCCAGATCTAGGAGATGGGCAAGATCCTGGACGACGTGGTTGAAGGACCTCCAGGTGGAGTTGCAGCAGCTGGCCTCGGCTGCCCCTCGTACAGGTACGGTGGATTAGACAACCAAAGGGCGCCTGCTGTCGCCGAGCCTGTCCGAAGGGCGGAGAGATGCGCAGCACCTTGACAGTAGACAGTGGGACGCAAAGGCTGACGGTGCAAAGAAAGGAAGGCGCAGCTCAAACAGAAGGTGACAGAAGAGTCGAAGGTCAGTATCTTCGAGATCCGCGATCACGACGGAGAGCGAGATCCGCACCGCTTTCATGGAGCAGTACCAGCTCAGTGAAGGTACTACACCTTCCGTAAGTTCCGTAATATCTGCCACGGGTACGGGGAGTCCAAAACGGCGGTGACCAGCTTGCCGAACTCCATGGCCAAAGACGTCAGGAGGCTTTGTGTGGTCCTTCTTGGATGGACCAGATGCAGGGTGCGAGAGCGTGAGGGTCCCCCGCGCTGTTTTAGATGCCTAAAGCTTGGGCACGTTGCCATCAGGTGCGGCAATGTAGGGCACAAGGCAGCCGCCTGCAGGAAGGAGCAAGTGCGCCTCCCCGGCAAAGGGCTATACCAGGACCAACGCCAGAGGCCGGGCCCTGTTGGAGGCGTTTGCGTCGACCAACGAACGAGGGTCGCAGGCACACGTCCGTCAGAGGAGTGGCCGCGTCAATCATTGACCTCACACACGCGAGTACCTCGGCACACAAAGGCGTACAGACAGGACGCTCTGTGCACCCGGACCTTCTCGAGCGCGCTGGCTGGTATGGAACTCGAAGCAACGGAGGGAGCCAACGAGACTGCGAACCAGATGGCTACCATTCTGGAGCACGTTTGTGACCGGGGTATGAAGCGGAGAGGTGACTTCCGCGGAAACCACACGCCGGTGTTCTGGTGGAGCGACGCGATAGCCGACCTCCGGTCCACCTGCCTTCGCGTTTGAAGGCTACTGACCCGTTCGCGAGGATCACCGCTTGTCGGAGAGCATAGCGAGGCCTACAAGGCTGCGAGGAGAGCTCTCCTGCGTCTATGTGATGAGGCGGAAAAACACTGAAAGCGGGTAGCCCCGCCAGATCCAGAAGCCCTGAATGGCATCGTGCAGGCCCTGTTCCCGAGGAGCACCTGTAACCCTGCAACATAGCGCAGGGCTTCACTGCGAAATAGCAGAAAAGGAGGTACCCCGGTTGAGGAGACGAGTGCACCCCAAGAATGCGCCCGGGCCGGACGTGGTACCCATCCTAGCGCTGAAGCTGGCAATCGCTCTGCACCCGAAGGAGTACGCCATAATGTACTCTAGCCGAGGAAATATTGTATAGGCAATACCATTCATCATCCTTCTCTTCTTCATCATCAAACTGATCTGCCGTCTTGTATGAGCCTTCATCGGTACATTTAAAAAGACATAAACTGCCATTGGAAGGGGTTTCTTTTTGTTTTCTTGGCATCTTTTCTTTAAACATAAACTTTAAAGAAATGGGTCCGATGATTGTGGTCGCCGCCACACAAATTTTCGTCCTTCTGACTAAAAATGTTAAATTTGGACTCGTCGTTAACATTTTTAGTCAGAAGGACGAAAATTTGTGTGGCGGCGACCAAATACAGAGCTGGAAACAAGCACCTGAAATCTACAGACAAACATTGCGGGGGTCACGTCATGGTTTGGGCCTGTATGGCAGCCTCCGGAGTGGGCAACCTAATTTTTTTTGATGGCATCATGGATGCCAAAATGTACCCTAACATTTTAAAGGATAACCTGCTTCAAAATGCTGTAGAACTGGGCATACGCGATCGTTTTCGATTATACCAGGACAACGATCCGAAGCATTCCGGGGGATTTGTGAAGGATTGGCTTGTCTGGAACTGCCCTCATGTCGCCAAAACGCCAGGACAGCCTCCAGATTTGAATGTGATCCAAAATGTATTTGAAATTTTGGACGTCGCTATAAGAGGAAGATTTCGAACAAAAACTACCTAAAAAGTGTTCCTATGGAAAAATGGCCAAAAATTCCAGTGGAAACCACTAAAAAATTAGTTTCATCCTTGGGAAATTGTCTCAAAGCTGTCCTGAACCAGAAAAGAGGACATACAATATTTTAGCTAATAATTTACCAATAATAAGTTAAGAAGAATGAACTGCACGAAATAAGCTGCGGCATGAAAAAAGCCTGTACATTTTGTTTTTATTAAATAATTGTTTTGTTTTTATAATTAGGAAAATCGTTTTTTTTTAATAAACATGTTAATATTCCCTATTAAAATACTGCATTTAAATTTTTGTGTTATCTTTCTTAGTTTAGCAGGAATAACGACTTGAACTTTTTTTAGGCAGCTGCACGAAATAAGCTGCGATCCACTGTATGTACATACCTTTACCGACGATTTCCATATTCACAGTTTTAATTTATATGTAAGATAGAGTTATAAGGGAGGCCTAAGTTTAATAAGGATTTAAAGCTTTCGAAAATCAGCTTACTTTGAATATGCGCCAAATAAAATGGATAATCCGTAAAAATGTATTAAAATTATTTTTATGCTTTATAATTTTTAATGAACCCATACAAAAAACCGCAAAAAATATAGTACAGCATCGACCAAAGTTTATTTATTCCAAAATTTTGGTAATTTACTAAAGCTGGAAAACAATCGATTGCGCTTCGAAACTATCGATATTTCTTAGTTTTTCTAAACATCAATGGTTCTTTGGCCACTATCGATTGTTTTTATTATATCTGTGCATTAAGGACAACGGTAAGAAAAATTGGTTTGGTGTCGTATTATTTTAATTTTATTAAATGTTAGATCACATGTAGTGAAATTTAAATACCCTGGAAGCTAACTTTGGTGTTGATTGTAGGCTACAAAATAGACAAATTTGTGAAAAGTAAGTATTGTTCCTAAATGACGCTTTGCATTCAAGAAAAGAAAAGTATACATGCATATACTAATTGCATGCTGTTTTTATTTTTATTATTTTAGTAACATCAATATCTACTGGCGACAAGGAGAATAAAGATGCGATTGAAATACAGCATATTTTTCTTGTTCTTGAATAAGAATCCTGATCTTTAATAAAGAAAACTTATTAATTGTTATTTTTATGTTTTAACTGGAAAGTATCAAAACATCGATGTTTACTTTCAAAAACATCGAAAGCATCGATGGGCGCAACATCGATTGTTTTCTTGCTCTACATTTTACTTATATATGTAACCAGATGTTTACTTCACCACTATATCAATGCTATCATATGTAGTAGTCCAAAACTAAGCCGTTCTCATTGCATCGTACTTGCTTTTCTTTTCACGGTACCGTCTAATAGTGAATCTCTTTAATTGCACAATCTTTTACTATAAATCGCAAGTAAAAATAATCATTATTCGAAGCTGTCGTTTTAAAAAAAGTTTTGTTTGTTAATTTTATTTATTTTTGTCCCTCATATTTATTTTATTTTTCAAATGTTCATTCAGTTATCTTTTTATCCTATTTATCAATGGGTAATCGACATCAAATCGGAATCGGTTTATTTTGGTAAAACGTTTTAAGATGGAAAATGAACCGTACAAGAAATAATTTTAATATATAATATTATTAACATCCATTGTGGAAGTAATGGAACAAATGGACAAAAAATCCCAATCTAATGATACCAAACTAAACGAAACTATGGCCAGACTTACAACACGGAATACATTTTTTTGGAACAATAATAGCACCAGACGGTCAAATAAATGTTTTTTCTTATAAAACAGATTATATTAAAAAAATAATCTCTTAGCTTAATACCATTTTCTTATACAATGACAAAATAAAAAATCACTGTTTCGTTTTGGACTAAGACTCGCGTACACTCAACTGCATATCTCCATGCACACCCCAACATAATTTCGATTCCAATTCATTTTTGTAAGTTTACCTTAAATTGTTTGTCTTCATAGAATAGTGAAACAATGCCTTATATTTTATTTTATAATTTAATCACTTTCAAAATATGTCACGCAAATATCTGCGTACAGCTTAGGTAAAGTGGTTTTAGTTATAAACTAGACTTGTTTATATAATAAGCAGGGTATCCTTTTCCCTGTGAAACCTCCGCAAGGCGTATCGGCATAGAATCATCAGGATTTTTGGTCCTCGAGCCGTAAATTTTCACCATTCCTCCTATCTTATGCTTTCGGATCTTTCCATCGAGGAGATCCCGCAAATCCTCAAGTAGGTTGAGATCATATGATTTTTTAAATTATACAGCGGTCAAAGCTTTGTATTTAGTGCCGTATTAATTATGCCAATAAAATTATCTTTTTTAAATGCTTCTCCGGTTTTCCTTCACACCGAAACTTTACCCCCTGGAAGGGCACGTAGTGGCTCTTTTAGCTCACTTTGCTCCTTAGGTAGAATTTTTTTGCTGGTGCCAGCAAGTCGCACAAGACGACCGTCGCGCGTGCCCAGTCATCCATGACGAAAGGCACCCACAAAATCTAATGAAAATAGGCGTCAAAGAGGAGACATAAAAAGGTCGCGATGCCCGCGATCTCGAGTTTGCAACAACAAATATAGGCTGTCCTAAAGCGCATTTGCTCCCTCCCTTAAATTTCGTGCCCTTGCTTGATCTATTGGTATCATACCGTTTAAAAAATAAATAAATTTCCACTAATACCATCTATGTTAAATATAAACAAATATCACACTTAGCATCCGCTTTGAAAAAAATTTCTTTTTTATAAAAATGTATCGAGTAAACAATAAAGAATTTACGTAGTCGCTTCTTAAGAACCTTTATACTAAGTTTTGTTTAGTTTTAATATACATACATATGCGGCTTAGACGTTTTAAAATATTGGTTATTCTTTCAACATTTATCGAATTATATACTGTCGTTACTCGTGTTCAATTTAAGCTTGTAGTATAAGGATTAGCTATAGAATTACACAATTTAGATATAGTAACACAAACAAACAATATAATAAAAAATATCAGTTAATACATATATAAGATCGATTGATCAAATCAAATTGTTCATCTTATAGACATATCTACAGCGTGCCCATAACGAAATATAATTAAGCCATATGATGATGTTCATCGATAGCAATAAATGCTATTGTTGTAAATGGGTCTTGAGTTTTTAAATTTTGTAAATCTGGAGCAATTCGCCCTCGTTAAACGAACTCATTCACAAACATTTTTCACAAGTACATCCTTAAGTTTTTGGTGAGTTTTTTGCAAACACTTTTTTATATTACTTTTTCTGATGCGTTATATCAAATAATTATTTATTAACATACAATTGATTATTTTATTATAAAGTCTTATTATTTTTTAAAATCTAATTTAAGCTTTTTACATGCATATGCACGTACTTATATACATACATACGCGTATATATATATATATATGTATATGCACATATGTATGTATATATATGTATTTATGATATATATATATATATACATGTACATATATATCTGTACATATGTACATATGTATGTAAAAAGCTTACAAAGTCAGCTTCGGCTTGGTTGCTCTTGGATGGGATAAGGCTGATTACACTAGGTGGGAAGCACATGTGGCTGAGTGGTGTTAAAGAGAAAGTGTGGGTCCCGATTTTCAAGGGATATCATACATACATATGTACATTCATATGTATGTATGTATGTACATACATAAAAAAGTTTTTCCGGACTATAGTATTTATTTGGAGAGTTCATTGTCGACTTCCGTGTTTAGGAGTTTTTCCCTTTTTTTAAATAGAAGGAAGAGGAAATTGTAATATATGTATGTATTTTGCGCTGCAAATTAAAAATGTTGATTCTATTTGTCATTCAATTGACCGTCTTATACTGTTGCAGAATTAAAAAAACAGTTTAAAAAGTGCAAAAATTGCTACATTCAGGAAATTATTAAATTGTCGGCTACCCCTTTGTGTTCAAAACATCTTTTATTTACTAGCGAATCGATTCCACTCATTTGTATGATTTTTTTTTTTTTTAATTATTTTTTTTTATGCATGTCAATTTTTGGGAAAATAATCTTATTAAGTCGCTTAAAAATAAGGGAGATAGCTAAACATGCGTTGAAGTACGCTAATCTGATGACGTTAATATAAGGCAAGCTTTTTTGGAAATAGTAGAAAAGGTAGCCTCTCTATTTATACTGCTCGTCATCATTTTTGCATTAAACTTCGTGGGTTTTGTGTATAATATTGTGTGTAATTAATTGGTAATAATTATTTAAAAAGACGAGTGTAATCTTCCCATGGTTCTTCAAATTTCAAGGTAACCTTTGCCCACTACATGTAAATTCAAAATGATTTTCCTTTCTATAAGAATACCACTGAGCCCATAATTCTGAAAAGATATAAGAATGCGGTCAATTAATTTAATTTTTGATCGAAGCGTATAATATTAGAGTTATTTGACTTTAAAGTCAATGCTTCAATTTCTTATTGTTCTTTACACAGAATATTTGCAATACAGTGTCTTGGGCCACGTACAAAGAGATAAACTGCCCAGTTAGCCGATCCTTCTGCACTGAGTGAAAAAATTGTGATTTGTCCTATAGTCGTTCTTGAAGAAGAAATTTTAAGTTTCGAATTTCAAACGCAATATTGTTTAATTTTTGGCAGTGTAGTCCATTCGCTCACACATTCTACCGAACATTTGTATAGTATGGATAAAAAAAACACTTATTACGCAGCTATGATCACATAATTGGCACATAAACCAAATTTCAAAATTTTTATTAAATAATAATTATTGTTCCTGGTCACACGATTGGCACAAACTAATGAAATCGACTCCTTGACATCTGCGGCTCAAACTCTACACCATATTTTAGCAACGTTCCTTTAGAATGGAGTACCTGGCTTCTTAAGTTTAGGGTCTTAGAGTTCACAAAGTCCACTTAAGTTCTAGATAGGGTTTAGGCTTTGTTCTGGCCAATCCATAACTGTTTTTCTCCCTGAAACCACTTCAGTAGCATTTTTAATTAATGCTTAATTCGTTAAAGAAAAAGGTCCACTTCACAGACATGTATTTAAAAGCATATGGCTCCTTTGCGTTCTTTAATATATAAAAATATTAAAATAAATCCATAATACCATTAATTCGATTTAGTCCCATTCCGTTCCAGGAATCATTTATTTCAACCATAATTTCACAATCAGACTTAAAAGTGTAATTTTGTTCTTTTGAACTATTGTCCTGTCTATATTCTTATCGGGTGAAAGAGGGTTCAAAATAGAAACGATCTTCATTTATTGAGTTTTTGTTAGAAACTGATTTTATTTGGAAATATGTTTGGTTTAAATAGCTTACATGAGAATCAAATAAGACTAATACATGGCCTACGCAGAGGCCTAAGTAAATAACCCCCGCCGTATCTAGGTCCAATGCTGCCGAACATCTACATATCTCGAGCAGAGAGGACCCTATCAGTGGTTTAGGAGGCGGGGGAAAACATCTTATTAGATAAGCGGCGTGCACTCAGATTACATGTGCACTGTACCCATGTGAAGTGTTCAATTTCATTCGTACAGTTATAACTACTTTACACAGAGCACAAAAAATTCTTATTTAAATGTATTTATTTTCGTGTTCGTCTGAACATCGGGTTTACGATTATTGGGTGAAATACAGAGAACTTTTATTAGAATAAATATTGTATGACATTACCCTTTATATCTAAAGAGTATTTAGGATTGCCAACCGGCAAGGAGTCACCTCCGACCCCATAATATATATATGTATATTCTTAATCATCAGTCGAGTCGATCTAGCAATGTCCGCCTGTTCCTCCCTATGTTACAATATTTTTCACCGACCATAAGAGCTAGAGCTACCAAATGTTGTGGTCTTATATTCATTCTTACTTGTTTTTTTTATAGTTTTATTACTAATTTTTTGAGTATCAATAAAAGTTCTTGTTATTTTGAATTTTAATTTTATCCTAATATAATTAATTTTCAAAAATAATATGTTCTTAAATATTTTTTAAAATTTGATTCACGTTTTTACTGTTTTATTTTTTTATTATTTTCCATGTTAAAAATGTTTTACGCCTAATTTCCCAATTGCTATTGCTATAATTTCAAATTAAAAAAAATGTTTATCCTTTTGCAGGTTTTTAATATTTTCACTTGAAATGGCGGATTTTTCGATTAGTTAATTAGGGTTTTTTATCAACGAAAATATGGCCATGTATGCTTTAAAATATGCATGATAACATGTCAAAATTACTATATCTTTCACTTAAAAAAAGGAGAAAAAACACTTGAAAATTAAAGTTGCCATTGCCAACTTAAGCATGTTCTTTAGAATAAACCATTAGAAGCTGGCCTCACCAAAAATGCCCCCATTAATCAAGAAAGCATATAACACTGCTATAAAACTGCTAAAAACAAGTAAGGAGACGAGTGTGCTCGTGTAGATAGATACCTGGAACCCAACCGTTTGTGCGTAAAAAAAACTCAATTTTAAATTATAAACCTTATGATTTAATTTTGTTAAATAAGTTTATTTGTATAGCGCTATACTATAGTTCATAAAACAAATCGCCGCTCGAATTAGCTTTCTACTTTATAAATTATATGTCATATTATTTAATTATCCAGTGAACACCGCAGGAAGGACACCATGGGAAGGCCTTTATAATTAAAGCAAAAATTAGAGACCTAAGAGTCGACTTGTGAGAAAAACCAAAGAAATCTGTCGTATGGCGTGTTCCAGCGGTAGAACCCGCTGTTTGACTATGGAATCCGCAATGCCCTATTTTATTTTAAATCGGGTCAGCATGGTCCAGCTTGGCGTTTGGCATAGTGCCTAAAAAATGAGATTAGAGATTCGAATCCCGATGTATACTTATTTTGTCGTTTTTTTTTTTTAAATTTCGTCGTACAAAAAAACAGAATTATTTGTTGTAGGAGGGGTTGCTATTTATGTATATATTCGGGCCTAATACTAGAAATGCGAATATTTATCATAAAAAAATTATTTATTGTATTTCAAATTATTCTCCTGTTTGATTGATTTACTTTTGCATGCGGTCACACCAATTGTAAAAGCACTTTTTCCACTCCGATTTAAGCACCTTCAAAACATGGTTTTGAAACGCTTCAACAGAATCTTCTGGCGACGAAAATCGTCCACGCATTTTCCCTTCATGTGCGGGAATAAAAAGTCGTTAGGTGTCAAGTCATAGCTGGTACGGTGGATAACTCATCAATTAGACGTTTCGGCCGGTCAAAAAGTCGCTGATTTGAGCTGATGTTTGAGAGCTTGCATTGACGCCGTGCACAATGAACCGGCTTTTTTTTGTTCGTTTTTCGAATTTCTTCAAAGACTTCAGACTTCAGTCCTACGTTGCTTAAACAGAACACATGCCACATGACCATTTTTTCTGCAGAAACAGGCGACCATATATAGAAAGAACGAGAAGAAAAGTTTTTTACGACCACGTGTTCATGCAATATCTAATGTATGCTGGTTTAACAAATGCCCAAGAAAGCCTCTAACTCACGGTATGTCTCAAGACGATCTTGCATTATCAGTTCACGCACGTCATCTATGTTTTCTGGCACAACGACTGCTTATAGACGACCTTCATGACCTTCGTCTTCAAGCAAGCAGGATTTAATTCATTAAACTAGTTTTCACAGTAGTGATTTGCCATATAAAGATTTTACGTCGAAAGTTGTGAAAAATGACGCGCACGAAAAAGTTCAAATGTTGAAGTCTAAACTTTTTTTGGGGAAAGGCCAATTTGTTCTAATATGGCTAGAACGTAGGCCAGGAACATAAACAGGAGGCCTGGTATAATGCTTTATTTTATGTTTATTTGAATTTTATTTATTTTTATGTATAGATTTGTGTATTTTTTAAGTTGCTTTTGTGTAATGTTAAATTTAATTATTTCATTTGATATTTTTCTTTAGTTTACTTATAAATACTTTCTTACTTGTAATAATATTAAATGTTAATCGATGATAAACACTTTTAATTGTTAACTTTTGTTTTGTGTTTAAGAATTTTTTTTCTTTAGGTTTTTATTAAATTTTTTTGTATTTAAAAAATGTTAATGAATTTTTATGTGCAATAAGCGACAGTTTCTCCTCGCCACCAAGCGTATGTCAGGCCAAGCATTAAAGACGCGCTCTCTATTTTTTTTATACGCTTAGCCAACGTCTTAGCGACGTGCTCTTGATCACTTCGCTTGACTCTAAGTAATCTATAGCTGTTTCCTTCGCCTTTTTAGCCCCTGCGCTGGACCTTTTTCCGACTGCTGGATCATCGATTGCTGAGTTCTTATCTTTGTTTTTATCGTCTTTAACTCACTCTTCATCTCAGTGTTGGACTCTCGCCTCTTTACCTGTCACCTAATCTTGAGCTCTGGCATGTTTTTTTTCTTATTTCTGCGTAGAACTACACTGATATTTAGTATGTCAGTCGATTGCCATGCGAAGAAATGCTGTCTCTGCGAAAACTGCGCACATATAAAATGCGCTGGGGCCTGACAAAACAGTCGAGTTCTTGACCTCATTACATAAAATGTTGGCCTATAATAGTCTTGCTCTGCTTGCCGCGAAATAGGGTCTGAAATGCGTACATTCATAAAGCAGATCTGGATTATCCGGATTGTGTTCCTTGATGTACGCAAAGATTTTGTTGCCCTAAATTGTTGCCTAAATAAAAAATTATTGGACGTCGAAGCACAGTTTCTTTTCCTTGAACTTCTGAGTTAGTCGCTCACTGAAAACTCCTGAAAGCTCGCTGTCCATATTATTATAAGAAAGTTGTACAACTTAGCCATAAATAAGTATGTTCCTTTGTTTCCGACTGCGGAACTGTCTTCGCATTCGCATTCAAATTCTTGTTCGATGCCTTCCAATCAGAAAGAGGACGTTTAACAGCATGGTAAACTCGTCATTTTCCTCCGGTCCTGATCTAGTTCCTAGTTGTTTCCTCAAGAAAAATGCTATTGCCTTGTCGATTCCGTTGGCTAAACTCTTTCAAATATCTCTTGTCAATTACTTCTTCCCTGTTTTGTGGAAGGATTAGTTTATATTTCCTCTCCATAAGAAGGGTAGTAGGTCGGATATTTGTAACTACCGGGGGATTTCGAAACTAAGTGCAGCCCCCGAATTATTTGAACAGCTATAAACCTCTCAGCTGCAACATCAATGCTCTTCAATAATGAGTCCTAATTAGCATGGCTTTATGAAGCGTCGGTCGACGATGACCAATCTTTTCGAACTTATTTCAAAGTAAAGTCCAGTCAGAAGTTATTTTTACTTCGACCTTTGACTCTGTCAACCATTTCCTACTTCTAATGAATCTGAAATTGTTAGGTATGTTTTTTAGATAGTTTTGTTCAACATCCTAAAGGTGTCGAAGGTGGTCTTCGTGACATGAGTTGTTCCCCAAGGCAGTCCTGCCTATTTGGCCTCTTCATAAAGGTCCTGCCAAGTGTTATTTATAACGCACAAATTCAATGTACGCTGATCGCGTGAAATTGTGCTTACCTCTTACAAGCTCCTCCGTGTCACACTTGCGGCTTTAGGAGGACTTAAATAACCAAAATTTATTGTGTAATGATAACTTGTTATTTCTTAACCATTAAAAATACAATTTCATGTTATTTTATCGTAGAGACCCTTTCATTTCAAAACACTTGTTAGGAACTAACGTGTTTATAAGGTTACCGATCTTGGGGTATTATTTTGCCACTGCCTAATCTTTGTTGATCACATTACCATAACAATAGATCGGAGGACTTACCTTGACGATCTGTTCCTAAACCAAGTAATTCGCTGCCAGGTCGACTCTGCTGTCCGTCTTAGCCGCTTACAATTCTACATTCTAGTCAGACCATCACGACATTTCCGGCCTATATTTTTGGACACAAGCAGAACTAATGAAATATATCGTCTAATATCTTCTAAGTGTTCTAACATTATCCAATTCTTAAATTTAATGTCAGCTTAATACTTTATTTGTATCTTAGTCGTATTATTATTGTATTTTTAAATTGTTAAAAGCTATATATATTAACAGATATTTTATTATACGTAATAAATGAAATTAAATGAAAATAGGTATTACTAATTGCAATACTCTTTTTTACAGAATATGACGGGAAGAGGAAATCTGTTGAGCTTGTTTAACAAAAAGACTTACACTTCCGAAATTCCATCTTCAAGTGATGATCATGAAATCGATAGTGGATTGGATTTTGACCAATCCTGTTCAAGTGGAGACTCCCTTCGATTTGAAAAAAAAATTGGATGTGATCTTTTAAATTCTTTGGAACAAATTAACATTTCAGTGGGTCGAGGACGGGCCGAACTAATTCAGTCTTTAAAAAATGAAAAGGCATCATTAAAAGAAGTTACTCCTAATGAAAATACCTCAACAAAAGACAGACGCATTAGAGAATCAATTGCCCCTCGATTGGAAAGAGATATTTCAAGCAATGATCTTTTTTACCCCACCGAAATACACGGATCAAAAGGTATGATTTTATTTTTTTAGACAAAGTAGCACAAGGCCTACTGAAGACATATGTAAACGGCATATTCCATAAAAATTTATATATACAGTCTTTGCCAGCTAACTATAAATAAGACTGTAGTAGTGGTATTTGTATCGAGTCCAAAAGATGATTTAGAAAATCAGCAATATGCCTAATAAATTCTTTAAACACTATTCTTTAATATACAATAGAGGTTTTATAAGTGTAATATCATAAAACCCTTAACCCTTTCTTAAAAATTTGTTGTTTTTTAAACAATTTTGATATTAGCAAAACTCAGACTTAACAAACCCATTAGGTTTTAATTTTATGATATGCAATTATCACATACAGATACAAAAAATAGCACCGCCGCAAAACCTTTGGTTGTTGATAAAAACAAAGATGTTACATTTAGTATTTTTTAAATTTTGATTTTTATTTGATTGCAAATTGAGAGATTTTTTGCAAAATTTAAGTTGTCATTTATTAGTTAATTTTGACCAGGAGTTTGTTGTGAGGCAAAGTCTAATCTAACCTCATAAAGTCACATATATTCTAATGTCCGTCCGTCTGTTACTTTTTTTTTTTTGCTGTATAAAAGAACATAGCAGGTCAGATCAGATGACTATCATTTAGCTACCATAGGAAATATCGGGAATCAAAAGAAAAAAAAATTTGTTTTCCTTTTTTTTTTCAGTTTTTATATATTATTAGATATTCCTATATTTTTATAATGCAGAACTTCGGCTTTAATTTGTTTTTTAATCGAATGACTTTATTATATAGTTATAATTGGAACGTTTGGTCAACATTTATTATAAGATATTTAGGAAAACATCAGAAGTTATTACCTGTATACCAACTTCTGTTTTCCGAAGGTACCTTTTTTTCTTCTTTTAAGTCAATCAAGCTGTCAACATTCAAGTCGCAGAATTTTCTCTGTGCTTTCAGTAACATGGTTAGTCCCACCCCACGGCTCATTTCATATATCAACTTGTCCTAAGGTCTGTTCGATTTCGGCCTTTCGAAGTTAATAGTCTGTTTTGTCTAAAAATGCATTAATTATTGATTACAATAAAGTGTATATTAAAATCTTTCTAGGTGCAACTGTTAGTTTATCTTGCAATTACTTAGAGATAATTACGGATAAAACTAAAGGAGTTTTTCAATATGAAGTGCGCTTTTTTCCGAACATAGATTCCATTCACTTAAGGATGAAATATTTAAATGAACATAAAGATAAACTTGGAGGAAGCAAAACATTTGATGGCACGACATTGTATTTGCCAATTATGTTAAACAATCAAATAACAGTTTATGTTTCCAAAACCGAATGTGGTGATGTGGAGATAAGAATTTTATTTAAAAAAAAAGAGGATCTGAAGAATTGTGTACATTTATATAATGTATTATTTGATCGAGTTATGAGAACATTAAATTATGTAAAATTTAATCGAAAACAGTTTGACCCATCATGTCCAAAAATTATTCCTCTTGCTAAACTGGAGGTTTGGCCAGGTTACGTTACAGCTGTTGATGAATACGAAGGCGGTCTGATGCTGTGCTGCGACGTTTCTCACCGAATCCTTTGTCAAAAAACCGTTTTGGATATGCTCGTAGATATATACCAGCAAAACAAAGACCACTTCCAAGAATGTGCTAGAAAGACCTTAATTGGAAACATAGTTTTAACAAGGTATAACAATCGTACTTATAAGATAAATGAAATTTGTTTTGATCAAACTCCTAACAGCATGTTTCAAACTAAAACTGGAGCCACAAGTTATTTTGATTACTATAAAAAATTTCACAATATTACCATTAAAGACATTAACCAACCGTTGCTTCTAAGCATCAAAAAGTCGAGAGTAAATTCTGACGACAAAGAAAATATTCAATTCGGTTTAATTCCTGAACTTTGTTATCTAACTGGACTCCGCGATGACATTCGGTCTGATAATAAACTTATGCGTGAAATTGCTGCTTTTACAAGAGTTTCACCAAATCAACGTCAAATGGCCTTAGATAAATTCTACGAAAATGTTTCTAAGAGCCCTGCAGCACGAGAAATTCTTGACAGTTGGGGGCTTTCCCTTTCCAAAAATTTCAACAGCCTGAATGGTAGGCAATTGGGCATGGAGCCCATTTATTTTTCCAAACAGGCGGTGTCTGCCGGGAAACACGCAGAGTTTTCAAAATATGTTGTAAATAATGAAATGTTCGAAGTTGTACACATAAACAAATGGATATTAATACATTTGAGAAATGACTTACGAGCCGCAAATAACTTGCTTCATAATATGAAGCAATGCTGTAAGTCACTTGGGATGAATGTTTCAAAGCCAACAATGATTTCATTAGACCAAGATCGAATCGATGCTTATATACAAGCTCTCCGCCGAAATATAGCTTTGGATTCACAAATCGTCGTCTGTATATGTCATAATAGTAGAGATGATCGATATTCTGCAATAAAAAAAATTTGTTGCTCGGAATTGCCCATACCATCACAGGTAAGTTAATTTGTAAATTAAATACAATGTTAACAAGTACAATATCAGAGAAGCAGTAAGGGTTGCTGTAAAGGTACCTAGGACTTAATTAAAATTCAAACCATAAGTTTAAAAACCTTGGCCATATTTCAACTTCAAATATTTTAGAAGCTATAGCGACTTGCACCAGCACATTCCTGCAGTGTTTTATTCTTATTCGTTTTTTTATATCGAAACCACGTCTCCAATCTGGTGTACATAATAGCTCACAATCTCTTAAAATATACACACTCGCTATATAGTTCATACGTCGTTCTAAAGTTCTGGATTTTTTAGAAATATCTTTTTTTATTTCGTGAATTTGTTTTAACCACCTTAAAAAAATGTCTGGTTTTAAGCTGACACAACTCGAATAAATCTTAAGCGATCGATTTAAAATTTTGTCAGTATATCCGAATACACTTGCACACCATTTCGCAAAAAATTAATATATTGAAGAAAAAACGTAAATGGATAGCCCTTATTATTAAGAATCTAAGAAAATTTAATTTTGGTAAATAATATCGGAATGCTATATCATATAAATGTCATAGGAACGATCGTGCCATATTGTCAATTTTTCCTAATTTCTTATGATATCCAAATGAAATGTATGCTTTTTTTTGTGATTATAACAGCAGATTATAAATTTTATACTAAATAAGAACAGTTTTTTTAGTTTAAAAATATCAGATTAAAATTAAAAGTATTTTAATATAATTATAATGATACATTATAAACCTAATTAAAATCGGATCACTTTATCGTATACCTCCAATAGGACATAGGATCGGGACAAATTAGCTTTTTTTGTTGATTTTAAGATATCGTGTTTTAAACGATAATTAATTTAAATTAATAATAATATTGTAATTAATTTAAAATTTTTTACGATGCGAACACGAAAACTTGTATAAACACATTTTGTTTTGTGTTTGTACAGTTGTACCTTTTTAGCTATTTTAAATCGTTCAGTATTACAGTCTCCGGTCCAAACCCTAGTATTCCGCCAAGAATAGTTAAACTTCACACTAATCTAAAAATTATATGAATACATTCGATTCGTCAATTTATTTATCATACAGCATTACCGGTTCTGTATTGTAAGTTAACTTTCTTTTTTGTAGGTCATAATTGCAAAGAGCCTATTGAATGAATCAAAAAATCGTTCCATTGTTCAGAAAATTGTTTTACAAATGAATTGTAAAATTGGAGGGTCCCTATGGACGCTTAAAATCCCTTTTATAAAGGTAATGGTTTGCGGAATTGACTCCTACCACGACCCATCAAATAAAGGAGGTTCTGTTTCAGGTAAGATATGGATTAATTGCATGTACTATTAATAAAATTTATATGGCAGTTTTACCTTGCACATCCAGAGATAACTCTTTTCAACTTGTAAAGTTTTATATTTGTAGTCAAAAGTTTGAAACGCAGTAATGAAGAGATTATTTCCGACCTTAGCGAAAGCTTGGTGGTTTCCCGATACCCATAGAACGAACCCCATAGGGTATATGCATTCTTGTTAAGCATCACCAGCCGACTCGATTTAGCCATGTCTTCTAGCAAAGTTCTTAAAAACAAAGCAAATTAAATTGTCCCGGCGCTCGGATACTGCTGAAGTTCTAACTGTAATTTGTTGTTATCGAAGTAATTCGGATCTTTGGCAAGAGACAGCCCCGAAATTAAAACAGATTGATGAAAAGAAGAGGGAGAGAAAAAAATCAGTGTCAAAAAATATAAAATGTATTAATTATTATTGACTTAATGTTATAACATGCTGGCAGATTTAAAATTGCTATAGACTATGTTAAAATGTTCATGTTAGATTATCTGCCTTAAGTATTTGCGCGTGCCTTGCAAAATTTTTGTTTTTGTCTCTCTTCTTCGGACGCATTTTCTAGTATTTTAAAAATAAAAATATTGATTACCTAAATAAAGTGTGAATTGACAATTCTATGCGACTTCAAGCTAGATGGAGTGTATTCGGTCAAACTCTTGTAAACGTTTGCCTTACACTCAACTGGTTTCCTTTTGTATTCAAAAATGTAAATCCCTCTGCCAGCAATTCTATGCAATCTTTCTTTCGCTTTCAAGTAGTTTATGGGAATAAGCTTATACACCCTAATCTAATAATTTTAGGCAGTACATAAAGCTATTATTGCATTAAACAGCGTGAATAGCCACCCGCTCTATCTTAATTCTTCGCCTCTAATTGTGCTAGTAACTAATTGCAGTCTGTAGTCAGTTTCGAAAAAAATAAAAATGACTTTGACGGCTTTTCGGTTCTTGTTAATAAGTGCTACGAGATTTTTGAGCGCAATGCAGATGCCAAACTTTTCATGGAGTCCAAGGCCGTACGTGATTTAAAAGAACTTAAGGACACATTAAGCGTCAAGTTCTAATGCAGCCGAAACAGTGGAAGTACAGTATGTACACGAAAAAAGGGAAAAATTCAGAAATATTTTCTTGAGTATATACTTCATATGAAGAAAATAACATTTTCAAGATGGTGCACGGTCGGAAGTAAAAGCACTGAAAAAAACAAAGTGGAAATCAGTATTAAGCTACAGTATTAATCTGTTAGCAAAGCCCCGGCCAAGTTGTCGAAGTAATTAATTAACGTAATATGCTTTAGATCCAATGCTATGAAAATTGCAAGTGTCAACATATACCCATAGCTTTGCCAAATACACATACGTTGCATGCATATACAACTTCACTCGCGCTAACACTTTTACCAGCCATATACATATGTGATTATAGACGCATGTGCAAGGACTCTGGCCGCTGTCGGCGTTTGTAGGCAGCGCAGCTGCTAGCCAATAATTTTTCTAATGGCGAATGGAATTCAGCGAGAGCAGACGTTTATTAAGTTCTCTCGTGCTCCGGAAGACAATCGTTGAAAAAAAAACACGATACATAACAAAAACAAACGGCGAAAAGTCGCTTAGTGCGAGGAAAAGTCACAAGTTACTAATATTTTGTGTTTCTTTTTTAATTAGTACTCATTATACTAAAATACAAATAAAAGTTAAAAAACAAACAAATGAGGATATGAACCCAAACGAAGTTCGGGCGCAGCGCCAATGTAACCAAGACGAGCGCCGGTTGTCGCAGTAAAAGCTTCTGCTCTACCACGATCGTTAAACCCGCCATCGTCGAACGAACTCAAGCCTATGCAAAATGTCAATGTCAGCGTCGGTGTAAAGAGGGGTAAGCGATAAATGCGTTCCCCCTCTTTCCTGCCTTGCCTCGCCCCAACTGCCCACATGCCTGGCCACGGTTACCAGCACAGTGACTACATTAGCAACTGTAAATCAATGACAACAACAACAACAACATCAGTTTCATCTGTATGCCCGTTGATCGTTCTACCTGCTGTGTCGGTGGACTTACCAGCTGCAGCTAGCGCAGCACCGACAAACGCCCCAATTAAAAAGCTAGGTTCGACTAAGAAAACTAAGTTCACAGGACACGAAAATGAGTAACGTCGCAAAAATCAATCGTGCTTCCTCAAGCCAAGGAACTGTGCAAAACTCTAACACAGCAAACAGATTTGAAAGCCTCCTTCGCTTTATATTCGAGAGAAAAACTTTAACAACCTTGTTAATATAATAATTGAGCTGATTGGTAAAGATAGCTTCCTTGACTAAAGGAGACATACATGAAATAAAGATCCAAGTCAAAAGCGAAGAAAGCTTTAGAAAATTGACGGAACTCCTTGACGCCAAGAAAAAGAACTACTATACCTACCAGCTAAAAAGTAGTAAAGGTTAACAAGTTGTCATAAAAGGAATCGAACCAGATGTAAGCACTGTTGAAATCAAAAAGGCACTAAAAGATAAAGGTTTTAGCGTAAAAACCGTTACAAATATACGAAACCGAAACAACCGCAACCTCTTTTTAAAGTGGAACTTGAACCTGACTCTAAGGCCCGCACGAAAAATGAAGTTTATCCTATCTACAAACTCCAGTTTTTATTGCATCGCAGAATCACGGTTGAAGAGCAGCGTAAATGCAATGGCCCAGTCTAGTGCGCAAATTGCCAGGAATACGGACACACAAAATCTTACTGCACATTCCGCTCCGTATGCGTCGCTTGCGGAGGGCTGCATACCTCTGGTAAGTGTGAATTGAAAAACAAGCCAAATAGCACAAAGTGCAGTAACTGCGGAGAAGACCACACAGTCGGATCAACCAAAGAGTGTTAACAGCACGATCTCACCACACTCCATTGATACCCTCAAAATCCACACCTGGAGTTTTCCTTTCGTCAGCAGCCCGATCTTTTCTCGGCTTTTCCACTATAACTAAAAATGAGAGCTTTGCAAGTGTTTTGAAATCAGATCACGCGAGCCCTGCCTTCAATGTCCAAATACCACCTACAGTCCCATACCAACATGCAGAGCACACAGAAAATAAAACGGAAACGATGACACTCAGGTTGCAACAAAGTATGAATGAATTCATGTCTTTTATGCGAACCACCATGCAAATTATGTTGGCAAATCAAAATATTTTGACTGAGATGCTCCAAAGCACCTTATCAAAATAATCAATGGCTTCCCTGCGCATTGCACTGTGGAATGCCAACGGCGTTTCACGGCACAAACTTGAGCTAGCACCATTTATGAACGACAATGAAATCGACGTAATGCTACTTGTAGAAACCAACCTTACCAACAAATACAATTTCTAAATCCGAGGGTATATGTTTTACAATACTAATCATCCTGACGGAAAGGCTCATGGAGGCACTGGAAACCTTACACTGGAAACCTTACACTGGAAACCGCACCAAGCACCACTTCCAACACGTTTGCTAATGACTACTTGCAATCCACATCTATCAACATACAGTTGGTTTGCCACAATCTAGGTCTAGAAGCGGTATACTGTCCTCCTCGATTTACGATATCCGAAGCCCAATTTATCGACTATTTGAACTCTACGAAACTACTTTATAGCAGCAGGAGACTATAACGCCAAGCATACGCACTGGGGATCTCGCCTCGTGACGCCGAACGGTAGACAACTCTATTGCGCAATTATAAAACCTAGCAATAAACTAGACTGCCATTCCCCTGGTTCACCTACACACTGGCCAAGTGACCCCAGAAAACTGCCAGATTTGATTGACTTCGCAGTTACAAAAAACATCCCTCGAAATCTGACTAGCGCCAGCCCTCTCTCGGATCTATCATAAGACCATTTGCCTGTACTCTTTAGCCTAAACCAACAGCCAGTTAGTTATGAGTATCCCGTCATGCTAACCTCTAACAGCACAAACTGGCTCAAATTAAAAAATAAGTTCGCATATTGAACTTACAGAACAGCTAACCGGCGAAGAACCATAAGTATGCTAGAGTCAGTTTTGGCTTCAGCGGCTCGAATCGCAACACCACGAACTTAACACATAACGCAAAGCACATGAATGCAGAAATAGAGCAGCTAGTCCTGGCAAAGTGTCGTTTCTGGCGCGAATGGCAATTTCTTCGATCGCCATCTGCAAAGCACCAGTTAAAAGGAGCTTCACGTCGACTCACCAATGCACTCCGACAAGAAGAAGACAGATCCCAACAGCGCTACATAGAGCAACTATCCCCATCCAGTTCAAAATTCCCACTATGGAAAGCCCACTCAACACTGAGCCCTCCAACAATAACGGTTACGCCAATAAGGATCCCTACAGGTTGCTGGGTCCGAAGCGACAGAGGCAGCCGACACATTCGCTGCCCACCTTCAAAATGTGTTCCAGCCAAATCCAGCAACAACAGTGAGTAATATAAGGACGCAAACAGAAGACGACTTTCACATTGCCGATCCAATTGTATTTCCTCCATGCGAAGTCATAAAAATTATAAATGAGCAGCTACAACCGAGAAAATCTCCAGGCTGCTATTTAATAACTCCTAAAATGCTTATTGAACTCCCTCTATGCGCTATTGATACCATATGCCAGCTGTTCAACGCGATGACAAGACTTGCCTGCTTCCCAAAGAGATGGAAAAAGTCAATCATCATAATGATACCAAAACTTGGAAAAGACCACACGCTCACCCCCTCA
>VNJM01002555.1:0-27649 GCA_008042475.1 Drosophila kanapiae | reverse complement strand
AGCTCACTTCATTTATAATGAAGGGCTTCCAAAAGAACTTTCAGTCAGATGTAATTTATACTGATTTCAGTAAAGCATTTGACTCCGTTAATCACTCCCTTCTTGTTAGAAAACTCGATTAAATGGGTTTTCCTGTTGATCTTCTTAAATGCATGTCAAGTTATCTGATTGGCAGGACGCAGAAAGTATTCTTTAAAAACAACATATCTAATGTTCTCCGGGTTACCTCTGGGGTCACGCAAGGGAGTCATTTGGGTCCCTTATTGTTTACATTATTTATTAATGACCTGCCCAACGTTTTGGCTAACTCTAGAGTGCTCATGTACGCAGATGACGTTAAGCTTTGTGTGCAGTATAAAGACAGCTCTTGCCAGTCCGATTTACAAACAGATCTTAATAACTTTCAAACATGGTGCCATGTTAATTTATTAAATTTTAATGGCTCTAAGTGCAAGCTAATGACATTCTCACTCACATTCTTGCGACTTATATGCTAAACGGCTGGTCTTTGGAAAGAATCACTCTGGTCGACGATTTTGGCGTCCGCCTGGATCCTTAACTCGACTTTATAGATCATATTTTGTGCATGGAGAATAAAGCCAGTGGTGTGCTGGATTTATTAAGCGGTGGTCGACGGAATTCGATGACCCTTATGTTACAAAAACTTTATTTTTTTATTTATTTATTTATCATTAGTTCGTCCTATCTTGGAGAAAACGAATCGAATCAGTTCAAAAGAACTTTTTACTGTTCGCTCTACGCAACATTAACTGGGATTCAGGTCGAAGGTTACCCTCTTACACAAGTAGACTTTTGCTAATTAACCTACCATCCTTAGCCAACCGTAGAACCACGCTAGGTATTACCTTTATTTATAATTTAATCCGTGGTGACGTGAAGAGTTCTGACCTGATAAGTCATCTAAATTTCCACTTACCGAGTAGAAATACCAGATCCTTTTTACCTTTAGTGTTGTGTCATTGTAGATCATCGTATGAAGTGCATGAACCCTTTAGTGTTGTGTGCTAATTATAATGATATGTACCCAATAACCTCAAACGTTGACAGCCTTCCCAAACTAAAAACTTTAATCCTAACTTACTTAGTACGTATGCAACCAAACATTCAGGCAGCACGCCAGTAGTTAATTTCCTCGCAAACTTTACCTATACTTTCTCCTATGGCGCCTACTAACGCCTTACCCTTACAAGCACTTGAGTGTACTGACCGTACTGAACGTCCAATAATATTTTCTCCGTTTGGATTTACTTCATCCTAAGAATTTTCATTTGAAATTGATTTATGATCGCTTGCTAAAACGACTGCATTTGACGCCACATTTACCACATCGGGTCTTCGTTGCCCGTTACATATTCGTTAGATTCCGCCCCTCTGCGGATATATTCACCGGCTGTTCTTCTGCTTCGTCGCCACGCGACCCTTTCCTCTACCTCTATCTCCACAACCACAATCAAAAAACTTAACCAGTAAGCCGTTAGCGCAGTCGTACCGGTAATTTGTCTATTCCAAGAATTTAGAGTACGTAAACGCAAATGCCTGGCCGAAACAAAACTTCAATTTGCTTTTACGGTTCCAAGCGATAGCGAGACGATTTTATGTGTACAGGCCGATCGCCTTACGAACACACTGGCTGCAGTCGTCGGCTCACGCACACACGTACAAGTTGCACGTCGGCTCCTTGATCAGCAGTTTACTGGATCTTTGGCACACTTAGCTTCTCCTAGGTATCAACCTCCTGGCCGGATCCTCCAGTTGCTATGTGCCTTTTCTCTGTGTGTACTCACACATAGACACTTGTTGTGCTTTGTACTCACACATAGACACTTGTTGCAGTCGCGCCATGGGGAGAGTAAAGTGCCTTTTGTACTGAGCGGTTGCAATCTAGTGCCGGATTGCCATCCTCCGTTCCGAACTATACGGCATGTCATTCAAGCTTACTAGCAGGCTAGCTGTTCCAAACGGTGCTGGAAAGTGCGTCTTCATTCTAGCCCCTATTAAGCCCATTGCTATATATGTTAACACTGTTAAGGTGTAATCATTAAATTCTTTTATGTCTTCAGTTTTAATTTGGAAATTCAAAAAAGCACTTGCTTGAATATAAAACTCCGGCATTGGCCGTAAACTTCCTTTTTATTCATTGAAATTGGTTAGTGTGCCTTAAGGGCCGCTAGCAACGGAGGTAGTTACTCCCAACGTAATCTTCCTAAATTGGAAAGAGAGGAGAGCCAGCGGCAACCGCCCAGCTTGGACATAATAGCAGCCAGCCACGGCTGAATCATCACCCCCTTCACCGGAACCAACTGACAGCGGCGAAGGACAGTGCGGGGAAGACATCAAAACATAATTTATACTGTTTCTGGTGGCTGCTGCAAACTCGTGGCAATGAGAAAGAGACGGCGTATGATATACCTGCGTAGCACATAGGGGGCTATTATGGTGGTAAAGGTCATGTAGCAGACTAGCTGCCAACCCCTCCCGCTATGCGGCTTACCCCCGATCGACGTTTTGGCGCCCAATTAAGGGTGGTATAACCTCCATTGATCTAGTCCGAGAGAAATCTCAAGTCTCCGTTCTGGCGCCGCTCTTGTAGATTAAGATGTAAAACGGAGTGCTGCGGCTCCCACTCTTAAAGAGAACAGAGATAGTGAGGTTTGCGGACGATATAGCAGTAATCATTGTGTACAAGCACCAACCATACAGCATATAGACTTCCCATTTCATACAACGAAAATGGAACCAAACATTTTTAGCGACAGGCCCCAGAGCGCCGTATGCGACAGGCCCCGCAGTTTCGAGAATGCTCGGCAATTTGCTCTCTCTCTTTTTACGCTCTCGCTCGCATCGATCGCTCAGATCAGATCATTCGCAAAGAGGCGCATCTCGAAGAAGGTTGTCGTGTGCTTGACTTGGCCTTTGTATGTGTGCGCGTTCATGCATTTACATACACGGATGCATGTATGCGTGGTTATTCCATTTCGAAGCCAGCAAGATTTTGTCTTTTGCTACTTTTCATACTTGGTACTGTAACAATATGGGCGTATTCACTATTGGGTTAACAATTAAAATAATAATATTATGTGTTATATTATATTTTTTGATATTTCAGCATACTTTTTATACTCGTTCAGAAATACGAATCTGGGATAATAGTGAAATGTTTTGCATATATATATTTATCCGAATGAATAAATATTTATCTTCTGAGATGCAAACAGGGTATTTTTCCGTCGAGGACACTAAAACACCAACTACTGCTAGGTGGTTCAATTCAATTTTTTAAAGAGACCGCAAGTAATCAACCCGTAGTACCGGGTTCAAGTTTACAGGACACTGTTCTATTTTTTGGGTGAGTGTTCCATTAACAAAGTTGTAAACTCAAGAGTCGATGCAATTTTAACTAAGAGTCAGTATCTAAAAAGGCAATTGTCGGACAAGATATCGACCCTCTATTATGGATGAAGGTATGCCTTAATTAAAAGTGCCGAGTTATAAATTGCATATAGTTAAGTATATTACTTTTTTTCAGGTGAATCAAACTGATTTCCCTGCCATTGGGAGCCTTTTCGCCAAATATCTTTGCATTCCGCTACGTCCGTGGAGTCTGAAAGAACATTCAGCAAGGCGGGCCAAATAATATCGGGATGCGAACCCGGCTCAAAGATAAAAATGTTTGAAATCGCAACTCTTGGCTGAAATAAAGCATATTTTATTGTATTCGTTTCATTCATTTATTTTTAAATCATAACTTAGTTAAATAAAATAAACCATAATTTTATTATATTTGCTAAAAAGAATTTTTTTGTGGGCTATACTATCGAGCCACTATCGATGGAACTATCGATGATTATCGATGGTGCCCAAAATCGATAGTTCTCCACTACCTAAAACCAGAGCATCATTCCAGTGTGTAATTGCAGCTAGCACCACAGAAGACCGGAGCAGTTATGGTGAGCAGCAATAAGCGGGTGGATGACGCGATAATCCGGGTATGCGACGCGCCGGTCAGATCGTCTATGGCAATTAAATACCCGGGCGTAATGATCGACACGAGGGTCTCCTTCAGAGAATACTTCGCTTGTGCATATCACAAGAATAAGCGTAAAAGATTTCTATACCTTCAAAAGTATGCCATATGGCCCGATCGTTGCGATGGCAGCTATATGATGTAGTGGTCCGATTTCGGCTGTTCCAATAGCTCTATAACTCAGATCGAATTAACTAAAAACTAAATGAGAGATAAACGGACACGACTAGATCGACTCGGTTGGTGATGCTAAATCATATATTTTGTTTTTTTTTTTTATGACAAAATTATAATACCCTCTGCAAGGGTATGCAAATTACGTTAACATTCTGCAAATATGAGAGCAAACATGTATGTCTACAATTTACACGTACAGTGGCTCGCAGCTTATTTCGTGCAGCTGCCTAAAAAAAGTTCAAGTCGTTATTCCTGCTAAACTAAGAACGATAACAGAAAAATTTAAATGCAGTATTTTAATAGGGAATATTAACATGTTTATTAAAAAAAAAACGATTTTCCTAATTATAAAAACAAAACAATTATTTAATTAAAACAAAATGTACAGGCTTTTTTCATGCCGCAGCTTATTTCGTGCATGTTAAGCATGTTAATATTATACTGGATTTAAATTTTTCTGTTATCTTTGTTAGTTTAGCAGGAATAACGACTTGAACTTTTTTTAGGCAGCTGCACGAAATAAGCTGCGAGCCACTGTATGAACAAATGTGTGTTTTCTGCTCTCACATATGCAATAACATATTTATATTTATATGTATATGTAAATGTTAGAATTTGTTTTTATATTTTTTTCGCTGAACAGCTAAAAATGTTTCGTGTTTGTATATTTTGTTTGCCAAATATTTCGGTTACGGGTTCAGTTAGGCAACAATAATTATTTTGGTTTCGGATGCTATTGGTTCAGCTATACATCTTTAAAATAACGGTTATGGTACCGGTTGAATACACTGCATTAAAATACTGTCTTAGTATTAGCTGAAATCGGCGTTTAAAATGGTAGGCCGCGAAAGCTATTCCTGGTTTTGTCCAGCGCGAAAGTTGAATTATAATTAATAAATTATTATAATTAATAATTATTATTTATTTATTAATAATTACTATTTATTATCTAATAATAGTATAATTATAATTATTAATTAATTATCTAGAAACAAAGTCCAAAATCAGTCTTAAATCAAATATTTAAAAATGATCCAAACGACAATATAGACATACCCATATATAAAATATTCTAAATAAATTGATGTTCTGCATTTTTTGCCTGCGGTTAATTCTTTTGACGACCTACATACATATGTACCATGTTTTGAAACATATTCAATGATCCTCCTTGTGACAGCTGTATGATAGTCGTCCAAACTAGTCAATTCTGCAATAGAAAGAAGGCTACCTGCAACGTTTGCGTAGATACGCCAGATGTGGCTTAATTGACACGTCTGTTATATCGATTAAATAAATATGTATACAGTTAAGATCGCAAATGACATCTTTAATGCGTAGCAACCTTTCGAATTTTATTACTCTGCAAGGGTACTTTACTGTTTAGTATTGATCTGCCCTGACAATGGATATGGAAATTGTTCTCTTCAATTAATTAGAATTTAATAATATAAGAAATAAAAATGGCACTGGTAATATGTCCATACATACATGTATGTATGAGTGTGTGTGTTCAAATGTAAAGAAAAACATTGGATATATAAGACTTAATGAGGCTAATTAGCTAAGTTTATTGAATATTTGAAACAAGCATTGGATAACCTCCCTTAATAAGGCTTACTGTTTATAAATCGTCTTTCGGAATACCCAACTCTGTATTACTCCATATTTTTGGATTTGGATAGTCAAACTCTCCCTGTAAAAAGACACATTTAATAAGTTCTTTTAAAATTTGATTTTATACCGTTATATGGTCGGGTTCGTGCCACAAGTGCCAAAGAACCCACCACCACATTGTTGCGCCAACAGCTACAGCTCCAATCCTTGTTGCTTTTGAATGCGGCGGAGGAGCGTTACGATAAGAGACACTAGAAAAATTATGTAAGCGAACAGCCGAAAAGCATTTCTTGGCACTACCTACACATGGCTGTTTCTTTGAATTATTTTATCTCCAATGATCCTACGGTTTAAAAAACCGATCGATGTTTTTACAGAAAGTAATTTTAGAGCAATGTTCATGACTGCAAGTATACCAAGCTAACAGTTTTTATATCAAAGCCAAAATGTACTTATCAATGTGACAATGCCATATCAAGATAGTGTCACTAACGTATAGTCGACAGTAGAACGATAGAAAACAAATGGGGCATTCCATTACCGAAGTTATGACCATATGGAACGATGAAATTTGTAACACGAAAGCTTATTCATGGGCTTGTAAATTATACCTGGCTGCTTCGCCATCTAGAGCCCGCCTGAGCTCCCAGCTGGATGCAAATGCATCCAACTCCAACGAACACTAGATGCCTTTGACAATGGAACTGACACCACGCGACGAGCAGGAAATCGGCGTCGAAATCGAACAGCGCGAGTTGTCCTGATCTTGGATTGCATCCAGGAATCATGTCCGAGTAAACTCTTGGTGAATCAAACCAGCAGCTTTCTGGGATGCAAATTCCCGCCTACAATCTGGCAAGGATTGGAAGACGACGATATTAGCGAGAATACATACAGGCATCAAACCCTTGTATTTGTCCATCACAGAAGGTTTATTGGCGACGCCAAGCTGCCAACGCCGTGGCCAGGAGGTCTCTCCAAGGGCCATAGGATTACTAACTCAAATGATGTACCTCAAAATCGTAGTAATATTGACAAGTTAGAATTGATTAAGCGAGGGACATGTCTTATTTCAAAAAGTTTTTTTTTATAGATTCCATTGCAAATATACATATGTTGTGTCATATAATATGCTGCAACCTGATCTGTTGTTTTTATACAATAACCAAAACGGTTGCTATTTTACAAATTTAAGTCTCGCTTCATCTAAAATGTAGTGATACATCGATGCTAGAATCGATTTGATCGATATTTTGAAACCATCGATGTTTTCTATTTGCAACTGCGCATCGAGCAAGGAAAACGTGTAAATTGTAAGTATATTTGAACTAAATTATGTCTTATAAATTACTTATATTATGTTACAAATGAGTGTTTTGTTGATGGCGTTGGCTGAGGTAGTGGACAGATATATGCAACTTAAGTAATATAAATATAAAAGCTGGCGGAATTTTTTATTTATGCTTGCAAGTAAGGGCATGGCATGTATATGTGGGTGCATACATATTTATGTATATTTGTATGTTTACATGGGGTTTGAAAGAAAATATTATATTTTTTATTAAGATCACATTCAGAAAATGTGGAGAAGACAGCACCGAAAAAGAAGCGGGAAAACCGCTGTTGGAAAGTCGACTAACTGTTTTTCAAACCAAAAACAAACATTCAAATAAAATCTAACAGTGTTTAGAAAAACAACAATTTTTTTCAAAACATCAATGAAACATCGATGTTTTTCATCAAAAACATTGATATTTGCCAACATCATGTTTTCTCTACTTCTAGTTTCAGTTGTGGTTTAATACGCCTCAGCTTATCAAATTTCTCAAAAATCCAAACAGCTTCACACGGTTGGGCTGTATGTGAAGAGATAAGTAGTCCGTCCGACCTAGAAGTGTCAATAAGTAGGGTTATAAAGTGTTCTCACTTAAAGTGCATTATGGAGCTAATATTAATATAACCTTTTCTTAATACATGATATCTTACTTCGGCTCTATATCGATATTACAAATATTTATAAAATTGCATCCAAGTGAAAGTAAGTTAGGGAAAATATATAAAAGCAACGCATTTAATTGATATTTTGAAATAGAATCATATTTAGTTAGAATGTCCAGTGAAACTGTATTTTTTTTAAGCAATGAAAAAAGACAAGGCCTATTGGAATAAGTCTTCCTAGGCCAGACCAGACCATTGTGCCCTCATCCTCAAAAAACTAACAAACTCTATACATTTTTCCTATCAGAATGCAAGAGGCTTACAAGTAAGCTCTCTAAAGTGTATTTTGACAGCCTTTCGTTTGTATCCCAAGTTATTGTGTTCACAGAAACCTGGTTAAAGCTGGAGATGCTTAGCTCCGAAGTTTTTCCACCTCTGTTCACTTTATACAGCCTGGATAGGCCTATCCGCCGAGGTGGTGGTGTCCTCATAGCGGTGGGGTCCACACTCAAGTCGGAATTATTAGTTTTTGAAGAATGCAATGATGTGTAATTCCTTTGTGTAAAGCTATCTGTTAAAGGTAGTACTCTTTTAACTACAGCACAACATGACTATTAATGGCTTGTTTGACATTTCGCTGTCTCAAGCCAACCCTGTACGAAATTCTTTAGATCACTTGCTTGACTCTGCTTGGTCTCTGACACGGCAAGAGTCAGTTTGGTCAGTGTTCGGCCACTGACACAGCCCGACTTGCTGACTTGCTTGACTCTGCTTGGTCTCTGACACGGCAAGAGTCAGTTTGGTCAGTGTTCGGCCACTGACACAGCCCGAAGATCCATATCATCCTGATGTGACTATCGATCCTTCCTCGTTTTTATTTAAAAATATGTCAGCAGACAATGATCAGGCAATCGCCGATATTTTTGCTCAGTTTTTTCAAACTACATATTTTTTGTCATTCGATTCAAACCATACATAATCATAAAACATACACAAATCGAAAATAATCTTAAGTCCTATTTTAAACAAATTTTTTTAATTTTTTTTTATATTTAATATGTTAAGCCAGTTTATATAGCAGGTCCCGATGAAATACCAGGCTGTTTTGGTTAGTTACTGTGCCGAGGCCTTGCGCAATCCTTTGCATCTGCCCCATTCCCCTTATGTTATTCCTTTGCACAAAATTTTAAGCAAAACGGATACCAACAATTATAGAAGAATCTCTTAGTTGTCAGCCATCATAAAACTTTTCGAAAAATCATTCATTCCCCATTTGCAGCATTTTACACAGCAGACTTCTTTATGTCAACATGGATTTATTAGGCGAAGATTAAAAACAAGTAATCTTTTGGAGCTCATTTCTCTTAAAATAAAGGTCTTTCAATAAAACTTCCCAACATATGTAATTTATACTGATTTCAGTAAAGCATTTGGCTCCGTTAACCACTCATCTCTTGCTAGGCTGCTCGGCCGGAAAACCTAATAGTTTCCGGTTGATCTTCTTAAATGGATCTCAAGTTATCTGATTGGAATAACGCAGAAAGTCCTATTAAAAACAACTTATATTATGTTCTCCGCGTTAACCGGGGTCCCGCAAGGGCGTTTGTTGGTCCCTTATGTCCTACATTATTTATTAATGATCTGCCCAAAGTTTTCGCTAAGTACTCTAGAGTAGTCATGTACGCAGATGACGTTACGCTTTGTGAGCAATATAAAAACAGCTCTTTCCGGTCGGATTTACAAGGTGATCTCAATAACTTCAAACATGGTGTCGTGTTATTTTTTAAACTTAAATTGGAAAGAATCACTCTAGTCGAAGATTTGGCCGACCTAGATCCGAGATTCTAAACTTGAAATTATTGATCATATTTCGTGGTGAATAAAGCCAGGGGCGTGCTTGAATTTCTTAAGCGGTGGTCGTAGAAATTCGGTGACCCTTATGTTCTTAGAAAAAATATTTTTCTTTTTATATTATCCAATTTTCCTCCGCTTTTTATATTTCTATTTTTGTTATGCAATATACCATTTAAAACTATGTGGCATCGCTTTCATATCAAATATCCGCTACCGTTTAATCGACATTAAACGTATTATCGGTTACTTTCGCTAAAAAGTTTCAAGATGCAAAAATAACAGTAAAAAAGTAAGATATTTAACTTTCTAAACCCCAGTTTGGAAGTAATGCAACGCATTAACATAAACTTTCAATCTATTAGACTTATCGCAAGAAATACATTTTTTATGATAACTAATAGATCCACCCGTCGACTAAATAAATATATTTTTCTATGAATCGTATTCTGAAAATACTCTTTTAATATATCTATTTATAATATAAAAATGAATCGCAAAATGTGTTGGTAAGCGCATCACTCAGCAACGCCTGGACCAATTTGGCCAAATCTTTTTTTAAAATGTTCGTTAAAGTGTAAGGATGGTTTTTACGGGGAGAAAAATTATTCCTGGAAAAATCCTAAAAATAGCCCTTTTCTTTTTCCCATACAAATGATTTGTAACTAAAACGTAGTCAATTAGAGCTTGCTATGTTCTAACGTGAAAGATCATATCTATCAAAACAATGTGCGTGTGTGCGTTGGAGCACAGAATACATAGTTGGAGGAGTTTAATGCGCGTTCCGAAACTCGAGTTTCTTTTGTATTAGTTTCGGCACGCGAGATAAAATGCATCAAAATGTATCCATCGTTTCACGGCCAGCGTTCCTCATTTAACGCAAATTCATCGGCCCAATTTTGCTTGAAGGTGGTCGAACAGCCTATTCAGCACTAAAATTGCCATTAAATATGCAAAGCAATGAAACTCAAACCTGCAATGTTTCGAAGAACTCTGCAATGGCAAAGGTTTTGCAGCAATGTAAATTGATTGTTTGGAATGAATGCACGATGGCACATAAAAACTCTTTGGAGGCGTGAGTTGCAAAATGACCAATCTGGAAACATATTCTCTAAACAACTCATTGACATTGGTAATGGCAAATTTCCTATAGACATGTTGACTGGCTGCATTAAATTTCCTCAAAGTTTTTGTCAGATAACTCGATCAAAAGATGAACTTATTCAGAAGGTGTTTCCAGACGTTTCTCAAAATTACAGAACCCATGATTGGTTGAGCGAACGAGCTATACTGGCTGCAAAAAAAATAGATGTAAATGAATTAAATTTCAAAATTCAAGAACAAATTACAGACGAATTGAGGATATATAAATCAGTTGATTCTGCTAATAATCAAGATGATATGCAACTGATATGCCATTTGAGTTTAAACGACTAAAGTTTCACGTGCGGCGTTCTTTTGCTATGACTATAAACAAGTCCCAGGGGCAATCATTAAGAGTTTGTGGTATTAATCTAGAAAACCCATGTTTCTCACATGGTCAATTGTATGTTGCCTGTTCCCGAGTTGGAAAACCATCAGATTTATTTATCTATGCGCCAGGTAATCAAACAAAAAACATCGTATACCACAAAGCACTACAGTGATAATAATAATAATTATGATTCACATGATTAACAATAAAGCGATTACTTACTTTTAAATCCTTATACATCTTTATTTTAATTATGTTTTATTCACAACGCCCTATCACCAGGGTGACGGTTCTGTTCAGGGGAATTTTTTAAAATACGTAGGCACAAAAACTGACACATTACAAATCTTTATGACGAACGATATCTGTCGAGTCAGCTAGTTATATAATAATTTAAATATTGCTTACCTTACAATGGAAAAAATATAAACAAAGGAACACAGAAACATAGGAAACAAAAAAAACTTTAATCATAATATTGATATAATTTTAGTTGAACTTTTTTTACTTTGGACGTTGGTGCCCTACGGTGAAAGACTAACACTTTTCTTGAAAAAACGTGACTTTTGCGTTGACACTCTCAAGTAAGCATCGTCCAGGCTCTTGAGAACCCAATCTACGTGCCGGATGTGAGAGTTCTCATCTTTGGAGAAGACGATGACATAATCAACATAAACATAGCAAAATATGCCGATGTTCTCCCGCAAAATATCGTCAATTGCTCTTTGGAAAATGCTGGCAGCATTTTTTAATCCAAACGGCAGTCTGCGAAATTCGTACTTTCCTCCGTTTACGGAAAAGGGAGTTTTTTCACGATCGCGTTGGCCAGTGTGATCTGATAATAGCCGGCCTTCAAGTCCAGCGTTGTAAAATACTTGGCCTTGCCCAAGTTCCCCAATATCATCGAGATGTTTGGCATGGGGTATCGGTCGGGAATTGTCCTTTAGTTCAGTTTGCAAAAGTCCAACACCAAACGCATTTTTCGTTTTCCAGATTAGTTGGTACCCTTCTTATCTACTACCCATATTGGGTTTTTGTAAAGTCGAAGTCCCCCGACTTTTGAATTATGCCATTTTTTAGCAGATCTTGATTTTCGCCATTGACGAATTCGGCAGCCTCCATTGGGTATGGGTAGAGCTTGGCATAAATGGGTTCCTCGCTAATGGTTCTGATGGTGGCTACCACCGATGAAATTTTTGGCTGCGCCCGTGTCGATGAGAAGCCTCATATTGATCCCCGCTACTCTTCGTCTGATGACGGGTAGCAGGGCAAATGGCATCATCATCAATTTCCTTCGCCGCGCCAGAGGCCGCAGCGGAGTATGTTCCGTCGGAAGTGCCCGTTCTTTGTGTAATGTGGTTAACCCTCTGCTTTTTATGAACATTTGTTCGGCCAGATGCAGCTGGCTTTCTTCCAGGCGGGGCTGGGGGATGGAGAAGGATGGTCAAAATCCACTGGCTCCTGCACATTGTTCTGATGTTTATTATTGCGCGGTTCAGAATGGACTTGCGCCTTGTGTTGCTTACTAAAATACGGGTTCTTGTTATCAAAATGCTGATTCTGTTGGGAGGGGATCTTCTCTAGGTGACGCTCCGGCGCCTTTTGAGTTACCCTACGATCCTTGTCCTCCTGGCTTCTTGCAAACGTGGTTGCGAAGACATACCTCTCATATTTCGATTCGACCTCTTGTGCTAAGGCTAGAGCTGACGGCATGTCTTTATGCTTTGTCGAAAAAGGAACATCTGTGAGGCTACGCTTTAGTGCGGAGATAAATACCCGCAAAGCGTCTTCACGGAATTTATCGCATAACACCTTGGCCATGGGTTCCTCGTATGATATATTCACCTTGTTTGTCAGCAAGGTGAGCTTCTTCTCAACCTCATCATTGTTTTGGGCTTGGCAATTTTGAAAAGTGTTGTTTGCCGCTGTTGGCCAAATTATTGGTGACAATGACAGAAATCTACTGGAGGTACGACACCCTGAAAAAGCTTGTCATCGAGGACGGCATGGACATCGAGGAAATAAAGACTCTATTATACCATGAGATCGGATCAAAGCGGATGTGGAGGTGTTGCATAGAATATCCAGCAATCAGCAAAGGCTCAAAGAATCTTTAAATGCATACACACCGCAGGCAGTCCGGGAGCTGGTGAATATTTACCAGGAAAAACGGCTGGCCGAAGAACTGCGCGATCAATTGCGCATCGGTGCACCTGAGGTAGCTCGTGCTTCGGGACAGACTGCGGCTACTACTACAGCGCCTCCCCCTCCGGGACAGATGTCCACAGTCCCGCCTGCGTTCACGGATCGTAAGCGGGCTGCTGTGTTCAAGAAGATGTCAGAGGAACTCGGTCGCTTCTGGCGCCGTCTTGGCCGCGCAGCGGGCATTGGCGAGGCGTCGATGGACAACATCGAGGGTCGCTATCCGCACGACCTGAAGTCCCAGATCCTGCGCCTGCCGCAAATGATCGAAGAGGACGACTGCCACGATCCGAAGCACTTCCTCATTCGCCTTTGCCGCGCCTTGGGTGAGTGCGGGCGCAACGATCTGCGGAAGAATGTCGAGCAAATTATGTCCTACTAATGACCATCATCGAACCAATTCCACCTGCGAGAGAGTGATTGCCATTTTGATGGTTTGATAACGGCCATGTGATTCCCCACAGAAAGCTAATAAGCTTAAGCCAAAAAAAAGTGCCTGCTGTTGTAATTTCTTCAAGCTAATTGTTTAAGGCAGACATGCAATATGCTTTTAGTTTATCTATTGATAAGAAGGGGAGTTTCCCCTATGATAAAGGTGAATACTAATACTTCTAAAAAAACAAATTTATTTTATTAACTTTCTTTTAAGAACAAATATTGCAATAAATGTTTTTTTTTTTTTATAAATAGTATTTCAACAAGGTTAGGCCACCCTGTCTCAGAGTGCTTGACTCCTGCTCGATGACATGCATCGGCCGCTTGTCACTATACTAAGTCTAAGCGATTTATGATCGCGCCGAAATTTAACACAGTCCCAGAAGAAGATAAAACGGTATCTGCGGGACCCCTGACTTTACTTCTATTGATTATCACCGCCTGATAATGGCCAGAACTGTCATCATATCTTCTAAAAATATGGTAGGCGGCTACAGCCGCTTTTCGCCAAGTTACATATACAGTGATACAGTGCTTACTACCGCTACTTCCCCGGCCACCTCCTCAATTTGTTGCCTAAGCGCTTGTTCCCTCAGCTGGTTTTGCGCGGCCTGCTCTGCAAGAGCAGCGGAGTTGTTCGGGTTCCATATTTGTAGGGGAGCTGGGGGGCTGCGACTTAAGGGTGAGGTCTGGGCCTGCTCTTCACTCTCGGACTCCGAGTCACTTGAGTATTGTTTATTATTACAATATTGAAGGAACGGGAAGCTCATATGGAGCTATTGAAACTTTCACAGATAAGGAATCGCAAACATTTGACAGAAATAAAGAAACAATTCGGCGAATGGTTCATTGACAATATGGATGGCCAGTAGGCAAAAGTACTATAACAATTGAAGTGTTACTCCCCCAATTATGGGGCATAATTTTAAGACGCACTCATTAGTAACAAATTAATTATAATTATTATTTTTTTGTTAGCAAAAAATTGTATATTTTCATATGAATTTCCCCCACCCAATCAAATGCTGAGATTTCTTTAATACGCTTTAACTTTCCCGTGGGAGAATTTAATGGTTGCAGCTATTTTATTTTTGGTCCGAATTCAATTTACTTTTTTCTTTTTTTTTTAATTTTCGAAGTCAAAAAAAAGGTTCGGCTAAAGGGCCCACTTACATATTTTGCAGTTTTTGTGTGTTTTTTTTATTTATTTTGTTAAAGGTGAATTTTTTGGTAGCGTCTTTTCCCTCGCCGCAGTCACTAGTTGAACAGAGACCCACAACGGCCACGAAAATTTGCTGTGTTTTCCGTTTGTGCAAGAGCATCCGGTCCGTTCCTTGATCAGCAATTCGGCAGGAGCGGTATTGTTGGCGTAACTGCGGTCAACGACTTAAGTTTGGTTGACTACAGTTAACTTGTATATATGTATATGCAATATTGTATATTGCTTTTATTTAAATTTGAAATAGTACATAAAGTTGTTTTTTTAATTTTTCTGAATATTTTAAATTGTTGATTTTTTTTTGTTCAAGTATTTATTCCATTATTTTCTTTTTATTTCTTTTTCTTATGTGTTTTTTTGTTCAACCCTGATCTGGATATATTGGAGCAAAAGATCGATCATCCGTCATCTGTTATAAATGTGGGAAAGCTGGACATGTATCTACTGTATGCCCGGAATCGTCAGGAGCGTCCGCCGACCAAGAGTAATACCATCAAAGACGTGAACATATGCACAGTACTTGAGCTCTTAGGAACGTTGCTGCAGTTTGGTGAGTCGTTCCAATTTTACTTCGATTCCGGAGCCGAGTGCTCACTAATAAAAGAGACTGCATCACTGAGATTATCCGGCTTTAGAATAAACAACGTAATTTTGAGGGGTATGGGTTGCAAATCTGTTTGCAGTTTGCGTTCTTTTGAAATCTTATTTCACGTAGTTTTTCAAGCACGGCATTCCGTGATTTCTGCTCTGTTCAAGGGATAGATTTGCATTTGATCGCAGCGGGTGCTAGTCGGGCTAGTCGGGTTAGAGCGAGTTATGAGTACTCTAAAGTTTATGCTAACGGCGGTTGAAACGGGTCAGGGGTCATGGCAGGATGCTTCATGTGAAATTCAACAAGTTCAATTTGCTTAAAAACGTAGAGCGTAGAGCGATATTGGAAGGAGCGATCTCCTACAAGCTTAATGCATTAACTAATAATAATACCTATAAATATTCTAACGAATTTTTGAGACGTATCCCTGAGAAGGGGATTACCACAGAGTTGGATGATGAATGTGATGATGAAGAGATCACAGAACTGAATGATGAAGACAAGAATGAAGATGTGATTGATAGAAGAAGAGATTGATCTGTGATCAAGCCAGTGAGGGCTGTGATTTTGAAATAGAATAAAGACATTGTGAACGTCCGGATCTATTCCATGTTTCATGCCTTTCTGTAGAGAAATTTTGGTAATGATCAGACACCTGTTCTTTGGCCGGCTTATAAACTAAACTGCGAGCTATTTGTGAAGGCCGGCTTATAAACTAAACTGCGAGCTATTTGTGATGGCCGGTTTGTCTGGATATAAGCTGTGGGCTAAATAAACTTGTTTGTTGACTGGCCAGTTTATTTTGTGAATGACTGTGTGCTAGATGTTGGCACGATTCTTGTAAATGAAATGAAGAATATGATCGCCTTAAGAAGAAGTGGCTGAATAATTTTGATTGTTTGGATTAAAGTTGGTGGTAATCTGATTCTCATGGAAAACGTTGTATAAAAATAAATAAATAAAATAAGATAAATAAGAGAAAGAGATATATTTTGTAAGCGAGGCAGATACACATAATTCTGTCAAGGTAGTTTGGGCGTGGGTATGAGTGGGACAGATAGTGTTCGTCACGCCTCACTACACTTTGTGTGTGTATTGGAGGGTGAGAAGGAATTGAAAAGGGATCGACATGAGTTTTAGAGTCAGTCTTGTTGCGAAATTGAATCACCATGCCACGCGCCAAAAAACGTTTCGCCGAAAGTCCGGTTGAGGACTCAGACAATGAATCTTCGTCATCAGAAGTGGGGTTACCTCCGCCTCCAGCCAAGAATGCAAATCTTTTGTCAATTTTGGAGATGCAATATCGTAATTTCGCTGAGCTAATAAAACAAGTGCAGTGCTCTCAAAATAAGCCAAAAGATGCCAAAAACATTGTACTGCCAAAGTTCAACCCTGTTCGTGCAGGTTCAGACGCTCTGTCCTGGTGTTCAAAGGTCGGCTACATCTTGTCTGAAAACCAGGTAGTGGACAGCGCTCTTGTAATGGCTCTCAGTAAATCACTGGAAGGCACCGCATCTCACTGGCTCTCGCAGACATGCTTTCCCGACATTACATGGACGCAGTTCCGAGAATTATTTTTGCAATATTTTTCTGGAACGGAGACTTTGGCCGCAACCGTTATGAATCTGCTAAATGCACGCCCAAATGAACTGTGCCAAGCCCGGCCACAAGAAGGCGGAATGTCGCTTTAACAAAGAGACAACTCCGCGTCAGCAGCTACGTAATCAACAATCTGGATATATCGAAGCAAAAGATCGATCATCCGTCATCTGTTATAAATGTGGGAAAGCTGGACATGTATCTACTGTGTGCCCGGAATCGTCAGGAGCGTCCGCCGACCTAGAGTAATACCATCAAAGACGTGAACATATGCACAGAACTTGAGCCCTTAGGAACGTTGCTGCTTTTTCAGCTGCATTTGCCCTTTCCGTCAGACGACAGTCGCTCGTGCCCACCCATCCATAAGGGAAGGAAGCCACAAAATCTATTGAAAATATACGTCAAAGAGAAGACAAAAAGTGGTCGCGAGGCCCCCGCGATCTCGAGTTTGCAACAACAAATATAGTGTTTTGGGCCACACACAACAAAATAAATTGCGCAGTTAGTCGTGGCTACAAAATTCTACAAAAAAACTGTGAAAAAATTGTAATTTGTTCTTTAGTCGTTCTTCGACTAAAGTCACAAAATAACATAAAAATGATTAAAAAAAAATTTAAAGTTCGGATTTTGAAACACCCTTTTTTTGTCTCGCTGCGCTGTTGCTACCTTCCTTGGATTTGCTGCCGTTTCACATATACTTGCTTTGGCCGAAATTGCTGATGCAGCATTTGGGCGGAAGATTGTGCACGGATGGCAAACACTGCATATTTGGGTGGCCGCTGTGAGTCTTTAAGTTTCACTTTCAATTCAGTTAATTTTGAAATCCCATTGAATAAAAAGCACTAGCTCTCTGAAAGAATAACTCCGGCTAACTACCGTTAATGTTTTTATTATCATAAACTTGACTGAGTCTCTAGGCCAGCAGGAGAAACATCCGACATAATCATCCTATCTCATCAAATAAAAGATTAGTGACTCATTATGTATTGATTATCTATTACACACCATCCGTAGATTAATTAAATACTTATTTTTTAAATTATTATATTCTGAAAGGTGATTTAAATTTAAAAGGCGAGCATATAAACGTTAAAAATGGGTAAAATAAGATTTTTAAAAATAAGTATATTTTATTACATTTTTTTAACTAAGTGAAAGTGCACTAAATAAATTATTGAAACGGACGTCATTCGAAGTGTGTACAAGTTTGCAGTTTTTCTTACTGATAAGTAAACAATTTATTGGTAAATTTATAAGTAAACAATATTTTGGTAAAAACACACAATTGAGCATATAAATAACATTTAACCTGTACCAAACTCTTAACATTAAAGGCAGGAGTGTAAACAGTAAAAATTACCAACTATTTCGATAAGAACACGAGCTAAAAAAGTAATCCAAAATTCAGAGCACGAAAAATTGAGGCATGTACATTTTTGTCCAAAAATTAAAACTGTGAAAAAGATCTTTCATTGCTGTTTAACAGTAAAAATTAATACCCTATATATAAATGTGAATAGAATAAGCAAGCAATACAGCCTAATTAATTTATGCATTTTGATTATTTTGATGCGCAACCAACTAATTTCACAAAATTGCATATTCGCGAAATATATCACAATTTCGCTCACAAAATTCAGTGAGGTGCTGATGGTGGATAGTGGATGTTGCAATGAAATTTGGTATTCCATCCTCACTATAGTAAGTGTGAATTGGGCGTTGGTAGAAACGGGGCGTACGAGTTTATCGGATACAAAAAATGCTGCCACTAACCACAAACCACTTGCTGTGTAAGACATGAGGTACTAAATGTTATCTACATACATTGGTAAGTGTTTAATTCTAGGTAAAATTTGGTATATTATATTTTTATTTATATATTAGGGAGCAAGCATGGAACAACTTATAACCGCAAATCTCCAACAACGCAAAAATCGTGCTCTTGGATACCGCCTTCTTATATGTTATCTTAAGAAAAGCAACGTTGAATTACACGATATAAATGCACGATATTGGTTAACCAAAATATTTGATTCATCTTACTCTGAGCTACTGGAGTATGGTGATCTTATATTTACTACCTTATGTAAGTTTGATTTGTGTCTCTTTGTGTGCAAAACCTAAGTCTGTAATTTAAGCATCGATTCAATAATTTCTTGATATCCTCTACAGAGATTATGTCCCATTCTTCTAATATGTACAACCACCAACCATACAGCATAAAGACTAGTCATTTCATACAACGAAATGGACACAATTTTTTGCAACAGGCCCTGCAGCTTCGGCATTGCTCGGCAAATTTTGCTCTCTCTCCTTACGCTCTCACTCTCATCGACCGTTCAGATCAGTTCATTCGCAAAGAGGCGCATCTCGAAGAAGGTTGTCGTGCGATAGAATTGGCCGGCAAGAATATTTTGTCTTTCGCTACTTTTCATACTTGATACCATAACGATATGAGCGTGTTCAGTATTGGGTTAACAATACAAATAATTATATTATGTGTTACAACATGTACAACTTGGAGCCTATTTTCGGCCTTGAGTCACTTGGTTGCTTCCTTTGGGGCAATTGAGCTTTGACTGTGATATCATAGCTTTGATTTGTCACTTTTTTGAGTAAATCTTGGTAGTCTTGGTGCAACCGATCTTTTGGTAAAAATGTGGCAATTTCGGAACACCTTATCCCACTGCAAACATTTCAACTGTTTTGAAGCACTTAATTATATTTTTGAACCAAACAAAAAATGTTGCACGAGAAATTATGAAAGCCAACTTACTTTTTGCTCTAGGTTTATATTTGGTTTAGTTCTGCTGGCTGCGTGTCAGGATAAGCTGTCCTTACAGCTGTTACGCCATCTTGGATATCCCAAACAAATAACATATACAATTTTAATTAATTTTGTCCTATTCTTTGACGTTCTGTCAATATATTTGTTTATATGAATATGTTTATGTGAAATGTTACAATAAAAGCTCTTATATTTTTAAAATTATTTTCAGCTCTTCTAATATTGAAATTGCAATCCGAAGTTAATTTATCAAAAACATTTGCATTCAAGTATTTACCTAAACTTTTTGAAATGTTATCCCACAATGGAATATATGACAGCGACAATTACACAGTTGCCGTCTTGCTGACAATTAAACGCTGCCTAATATATTACCCAAAAGCGATCAAAACTGGAAGAGCAGTGATTGAAAAGGTGTTAATATTTTTATTAGACAGCAGTAATTCTGATGTTGTGCGTCAATCTGCAGAATGCTGGCTTTTGTTAAAGAATATATCCGGTAATTCAAGCATCGGAATGATTAACTGTGAATCTTTATGGAGAGACTACCAATTATCCCTGATTCAAACGATTGATAATATTATTAATAGAGCATTTAAAAAACCTGAGGAAGCTTTTCACAGTTCTTTCGCCCATTCCTTTCAAAATTTTATATTAGATGGGGAAAAAGATCCTTTTAAAAGACCACCAATACTTTTTCGAAGAATTTGCAATCTTATTGAACTTCTAAAAATTTCGCTGAGGTAAGAAAAAAAAAATATTAATTTTGTTATGAGATATTTTGTAAAATTTTCAGCAAACCATTAATAAATAAAAAATATATTTGTACACAACAAATATTGGGATTAATACAAAATGGATTAAATGCAAGGAATCATCAAAGTAATAATGATCGAGTTGATGAAATATATTTTGAAACTTTTTTACCGGAGATGTACACTAAATTATTGGAACTACTAGAAATTCTCATAGACATGTAAGTATATATTTTTACTATTAAAAAAACGGTTCTAAAAAATCAATTCAACATTTTGTTTTACGTTGATACACTACAGACAGTACACTAAATTGGCCCTTACGACACCAAGCACGTGCTTTTTAGGGATAGGAAGTGTAGGTGGCGAATGCGAGTAATTATACGATTCATTCGATGTTCTACAATGGCGCAACACTAAAAGTAAATAGGATCTAGTAGTGTTACTCGGTATGTTGAAATTATGTTTCAGTTCTGTGCTCTACACGTGGATTAGGTTCAAGATTAGATCTAGGCGGGCTCCCAAATCGTCAAACAGTAATTATTTTTAAAGATCAACAGTTCAGCGTATAAGTCGCAAGCATGGTTGCGACACGTGAGAATGTCATCAGCTTGCACTTAAAGTCATTTAAGTGTAATAATTTATCACGAAACCATGTTTGAAAGTTATTCAGATCTGTCTTTATATTGTACGCCGAGTTTAACGTCATCTGCGTACATGAGTTAGCCAAAACTTTGCTTATGTCATTAATAAATAAGGTAACAGGACATACATGGCTTTCTCCGGAGAACATTAGATTTGACTAAATCAATCGGAAAGCCCATTAAATCCAACTTTCTAACAAGAAGTGAGTGGTTAGCGGTGTCCTTTATTATAAAAGTGAGATCCACAAATTAGTTGTTGTTGATCTTCGCCTAATAACTCCATGTTGACATGGAGAAAAAGACTGATGTAAAAAGATGCTGCAAATAGGAAGTAAATGATTTTACGAACATTTTTCTTTTACGATGACTCACAACTTCCTCTATTGGCATCCATTTTGCTACCTTTTTTGTGGATAGAAATAACACATGATTCCTTTCAAATAAGGGGTATGGGGCCGGTTTCTAAGGATAAGGTAAACATTTTTAGAAGGGGATTGCACAAGACCTTGACACACCGCTTGATATTCCATCGGGACCTAGCGCATAAATTGGCTTAACACGTTGAAGATCGAAAAAAAGAGAACTTTGGTTTAAACTAGGACTGAAGATTAGGTTCGATTTAGGCATTGTATAAGTAGGTCTGGTTTGAACCGAATGACGAAGGTTAGGTAGTTTGAATAAACTGAGCAAAGGGATCGGCGATGGCCTGATCATTGTCTACTGTGATATTTTCAAATAAAAGCGAGGAAGTACGTTTAGTGTTGACAAAATTATAAAACTGTTCCGGTTGTTGCGATAACTGTACCCTGGAACGAGTTAGATAGTTTTATAACACTGCGCGTTATTCACGGTTTAAGTTTAGAGTAGAGATTGGATTTTATGTTTTTTAGGCGAATCATCTCTTTATTAAACCAAGGAGGCTTGTTTGAGATCGACGGATAGTATATCGGAACACATTCGTTAAAAAAGGAATTCATGGCATTGTAAAAAATATCCATGGCGCTAGCCATGTCAGTGCACATATATAGATCGGACCAATTAAAATCTGCTATATAATTGTTCAGCTTTCTATAGTCCGCCCTGCGAAAGCAGTGGACCTTTTTAGGTGGCGATCAGACCTACACTCCGAAGCAATCCCAATGTCGATAGTCACGTCGAAAGTAGGAAAGTAGGATCTTCGGCCTGTGTCAGTGGCGGAACCCTGACCAAACTGACTCGTGCCGGTACAGAGACATAGCAGAGATCAAGCAAGCGATCTTGAGATAGCGAAATGTCGAACAAGCCATTAATAAAGTTATGTTGAGCGGTAGTAAAAAGAGTATTTGAAGATTTGGTAGCAGACCAAGTAGCTCCAGGAATGTTAAAATCACCTATAACTAATAAATGGTCTCTACCCGAATGTCTATTGGAGACCGATTGGATAGCGGAAAGATGGTTCCGATAAATAGGAAGTTCCGACAACGGAGGAATGTAGGAACATGTATAATGCATTTGGAGTCCCTAGTGAGACGTCCGCAGTAAACGCATTGACTTAGTTTGAAAGATCTTTCTACATCTCATTACGCTGTTTAAGCTGGTCTACTATTTTAGTAGAAAACTCCTAATTGCCATACACTCATTAACTTCAGAAAGATGCCAAATATTACCGTCATCTAAAAACTAATCCGTGATGAGGTGGCTGACTTGTCAGCTTAATAAATTTAAGATAGATGATTTAAATAAAACCCCGGCGGTTTAAAGAAAAGATTAGTGACAAAATCGAGAGCGCAAAAAAAAAAACACGACCGTTAACTTTGGAAGAGAATAGACGAATATGGTGTATTATACTGTTTTTAATTTGATAAAAATCTAAATATTACTTGTTTATTTAAAGCTGTAATACACACCTCAGAATGGACTTCCGTATTGTTTTAAATATTTTAATGGATGCTTTGGAAATTACCAAATCTCCTTTAGAAGAAGGATATCAATCTCGATTTGGGTAAGTAAGGCATCTCAATCAACGAATTGAGCAGCAAGCTACGGCAATAATTTTGCATTGAAAAAAAATTTCAAGTACGGACATCATCCAGGATGTCGATGGTGATTGTTGGAACATTTACAATAAACATGTCTCGTTTAGTATACAGATGTCTAAAATCTTTATTCGCATAAAATTGAAGTTATAGATAAATGGAGTTTCTCTTACGCTTGAGGTTCTGCTACTCTTCTTTTTTAGTTTAAATCTCCTTACAACTAGAAACTGTAATTTAGGTAGGCTTAATAACTTTAGTAAAAATATCCTTACAACTAGAAACTGTTATTTAGGTAGGCACACAGTGAAAAGTTGTAATAATATCACTAAGATAAATACAAGAAAGGATGCTAACTTAGGGATGCCGAAGTCCTTTATTTTAATTATCCCCGATTTCAGTTTCACTCGAATCCACTCAATGTGTATATAAACTTTAAAGGGTGTATAAACTTTGGATTCCCGAAGTTAGCTTGGTTTTTTTATATTTGAATAGAAATTTATATACAATCAATTCATTATATAACCGGCGGAAATAATAGATTGAAAAATAACAAAGCTAATTTTTTTTTCCTGTTTCAACAGATGACTATATAAATTTTATTCACTTCAGATTTTTTAGAGCCACACTGGTAAGCACACTTTTTATACCCGCCGGTACTCTTAGGTAGAAGGTTATTATAGCTCAGTGCCAACCAAGAATATATCTATCTGTCTGTCGGTCTGTCCGTATAACTAAGCTATAGTCCTGATTTAAAATGTACAGTAAATATATATATAATAAATACATTTGGTGATTACATTAATGGTGATGATTAAAATTAAATTATCAACATGGTAGTTATTAAACAATTTATTTTCTGTTTTGTCAAAAATTATGCTCACATGCTCAACATGTTCCTAGCTACATTTGTCTTTATTTTGGTGGTTACTAACATGGTGTCACATTTGTCTTCATTTGACAAAATTTGCTTCTGCCTTCCGTCAAAGACTTAAGTTATTACTTGAGCCTAACACAGAAAGTCATGACATGTAGTAGGACCTCCCGCAAGTGATCTATCGGGGTAGCTGTGATCTACCCTGTCACACTTAAAACATTTCCCATGATTGTGGATATGCCCGATGCATGGGTCTAGAAATAAAAATAAAATAGGAATTTCATGTTAGGTACCTGAGCTAAGACTTCAAGAAATAAAAATATGCTTGAAATATTAACTCAACCATTGTAGTCGTTTGACTTATTTGCAGAATCTCCAACATATAACTCAAACAAATTTAACCGATCGAATTTAAATTTTGTCGGTAAATTTAAAATGCCTAAGGATATCGCCTAAGGATAATACTATGTGTTTTATCGATTTTGTTTGGAAAGGGCCCCATTTCAAACGTTTGCAAAAAGTCTGTACGAAAAAATAATTTTTATATGTTTTTATAGTGTGCTTAAGGAACATTTAATTGCGATTCCTGTGACAACTCCGTAATAATATATGCTATCAAAACAAATTTTAAATTTGTTGAAAAGCATTTTGGGCAATGATAATGTATTAACAGGTTACGTATTTTTTAATTTCAGCAACGTGCGTTTGACGTTTTATAGAGTAGTGTCATTATGGTGCTCAACCTTGAAAGAAGGAAGCCATTGCGAAATAATTTCAGAGGCTGTTTTAAAAGAAATATTGATTGACTTGAAGCATCAAAGACAAAATATAACGATTGCGGTAACTATGGTAGAATGATCTATTAAATTGTAATAATACATTTGCGGTCCTTAGTCAATCAAGCGTGATAAACTAAATCTTGGCGACATATTCCTTATGTTAGACTCATCTATCGGAAATGAAAATTATAGCTCGCTTCGCCAGCATGCCTATTTTTGCTTGCAACAATTATTATCATCATCTGGACACATAATAAAAAGTTCAATTTTAAAGGAAAGTATAGGTTTTTTTTAAGTTTCTTGTTGATTATTATACACAATATTTCTTACAGGACGTGTACAACACTCTATTGGATATTAGTATTCAAATGCACTTAAAACTGACGACAAAGCCAAGTTTATGTAACTTTTGGGATTTTCGCGTGGAAGTATACAAATTACTTATATTTTTATTGAGATCACGGAATAATGGATGCCCTGCACCTGTGGAAACAATAATGAACCTTATGGGCGTATTTCGCTTATGCGACAACAGCACTGAATTTGGACTATATGAATACTTTGAAGATCTGGAGCAAATGATTCATACTTATAAAAGCAATATTTATTTTAAACAAAGTTATACTGATATTCAGTACTTAAACGCGGCTTATGAAAATGTAAGATCATTAATATCGGAGAAAAAACAGCAGTCAAAAATATGCAGTCTACAGAGTAGAAATCAATTACCCACTCGTCTCGATTCCTATTGTAGTTCAAAGGTGGATTTGATCACAATTAACGAACAAGAATTTAATGGAATAGGGAATGATATTAACTCATCAAATAGTCCAATATTATTTGGAGATGGTTTTGAAAATACTTCCCAAACTATCACTGCGAAGGAAAATGAAGCTATATTTACAGCATTAAACAATGAAGTGAGAACTCAAAAAGACATTGTAGAAGAAGAAGAGATAGAGGAAAACCAAGAAAGCAATGATATTATGGTTGCAGAACTAGAAGCAACATTCGTCAGTGAACTGAAATAATATATATACTATTTTTTAATGAATAACTTTTATTTTGTATAGATAATAAAAAAATATTCGGAAACAATGGCTACTACAAATGTAACTTTTATGAAAATTATATAATTGTACTAGTAACGGTACCTCGCAGCAGTCTCGGTTTCTGGTTTATTACTTGATGCATTGCTGCAAATGCGCACAGTGCGAGGCTAACTGACCAGACGCCAGACTAAACTCTTTACTGAGCTCTGTGATTGCCAGACTACGCCCTTTAATTTTTGCAGTATTGGAAGGCTTTGGACGTGGTCGTGTGCCAATGGGACCTGGGACCGGGACCTCACTCACAGCATGGTTGAGATTTAGGTACATTTTTTTTCTTCTTGGACTTTGATGCACTACGGTCAGTACACTCAAGTGGCCCTTTCGACACCCAGCACGTGCTTGTTAGGGTTAGGAGATAGGAGAAAGTATAGGTAAAGTTTGCGAGGAAATTAAATACTGGCGTGCTGCCTGAATGTTTGGTTGCATACGTACTAAGTAAGTTAGGACTAAAGTTTTTAGTTTGGGAAGGCTGTCAACGTTTGAGGTTATTGGGTATATATCATTATAATTAGCACGCAACACTAAAGGGTTCATGCACTTCATACGATGGTCTACAATGGCGCAAAACTAAAGGTAAAAAAGATTTAGTATTTCTACTCGGTACGTGGAAATTTAGCTGACCTATCAGGTCAGAACTCCACGTCTCTCCACGTCACCACGGATTAAATTGTAAATAAAGGTAATACCTTGCTGGTTCTACTGTTGGCTAAGGATGGTAGGTAAATTAGTAAAAGTCTAGTTGTATAAGAGGGTAACCTTTTGAACTGATTCGATGCGTTTTCTGTGGACATCATTTTGTGGATTCCAAACGCACGAGCCATACTCCAAGATAGGACGAACTAATGAAGTATACAAGGTTTTTGTAACATAAGGGTCATCGAATTCCTTCGACCACCGCTTAATAAATCCAAGCACACCATGCACGAAATATGATCTATAAAGTCAAGTTTAGGATCCAGACGGATGCCCAAATCATCGACCAGAGTAATTCTTTTTAGAGAGCAACCGTTTAGCATATTCGTCGCAAGCATGGGAGTGACACGTGAGAATGTCATTAGCTTGCACTTAGAGCCATTTAAATTTAATAGATTAACATGGCACCATGTTTGAAAGTTATTCAGATCTGTTTGTAAATCCGACTGGCAAGAGCTGTCTTTATACTGCACACAAAGCTTAACGTCATCTGCGTACATGAACACTCTAGAGTTAGCCAAAACTTTGGGCAGGTCATTAATAAATAATGTAAACAATAAGGGACCCAAATGGCTTCCTTGCGGGACGCCAGAAGTAACCCGGAGAACATTGGATTTGGACGTTGATGCACTACAGTCAGTCTACAATGGCGCAAAACTAAAGGTAAAAGGATCTGGTATTTCTACTCGGTAAGTGGAAATTTAGCTGACTTATCAGGTCAGAACTCTTCACGTCACCACGGATTAAATTATAAATAAAGGTAATACCTAGCATGGTTCTACGGTTGGCTAAGGATGGTAGGTTAATTAGTAAAAGTCTACTTGTGTAAGAGGGTAACCT
>VNJM01002544.1:0-10614 GCA_008042475.1 Drosophila kanapiae | reverse complement strand
CAGAAATTCCACAAGATACCTGTGTGAAGTATCTTGGCATGCACCTCGACCGCAGACTAACATGGAAACACCACATAAAAGCGAAAAGTCAACAACTCAGACTGAAAACACTGAAAATGTCCTGGTTACTAGGTAGAAAATCAGCAGTCTCTTTGGAAAACAAAATTCTTCTCTACAAAGCCATTTTAAAGCCTGTTTGGACCTACGCTATCCAACTCTGGGGAACAGCTAGCAATTCAAATATTGAAATACTCCAGCGCTATCAATCAAAAATGTTGCGACAAATTGTTAACGCTCCATATTATGTAACCAATGCAAATATTCATAAAGACCTAAATATTCCAACTGTAATAGAAGAGATAAACAAATATAGTAAGAAATATATAGACAGACTTCACAATCATGTAAATAATTTAGCCCTAGGACTTGTAGACAATAGCTTAACATTCAGAAGACTCAAAAGATTCCACATTCTTGATCTCCCTGATAGGTAAATTTAAGTAAACGAGAAATTAAATTAATAGCAGGTTTCACTGGAAATCTGCTATTCCTGTTATGTAAATATTAGTCATACAATTTTACTTATTGTCAAAAGACATATTGTAAATAAAAATTAAATTAAAATTAAAAAAAAAAAAAAAAAAAAAAATACAATATTTTTGCAGATTAATTTAAAAAAATTTGCTCTATAATGACTGGCGAAAGCATATAAATAGAGGTCCGTTTTACGGCAATTCGCATTCAAGTATCAAACCAAGGAACACGTTGTTATTAAAATTGTTATTTATTTTTTATTTTGTATATTAATGATTTATTTTGAGCATACAATTCTTTAGTTTATTTAATATATAATATATATTATATTCATTTCTTGATCAAATTTAAGTTTTTAATTTATTATTTTTATAAACTACCGGTACAATGTATATTTATTCGGCAGCTGTTGTTTCTAGGGTAACTCTGGATTTAAAGTAAATTTTATTGAAAAAAGAAAATATGAAGAGCTCTCCACTACTCTATTTCATATAAACTGCCTTTTTTTTACTTAATGTTGTTGATGTTAAGTTTTTAATTTATTATTTGTTGGAAACTACCGGTACTATGTATATTTATTTGGGAGATGTTGTTTTTAGGGCATAATAATTATTTGCGGTCCCTGATTTAAAGTACATATTATTTATATTCGAAAATATGAAGAACTCTCCACTACTCTATTTCATATCAACTGATTTTTTATTTCATCTTTTTAATTTGAAACGTGTTTTATTAAACTGACACGATTATAGAAATTAATTAATGTAAAACGTAAAACGGTTCATACATTGTACCTGTTACATTTTTAGGTGAAAGCAGGTGTTCGGACTGTTTATCTTTTACTACAAATATTAATTTGTTTATTTTTATTATGACCTTTATTTCTTTAGTTTACATTGAATCAAAAAGTAAGCCCTTTGTCTAGTTAATTATTTCAATAGAGAAAAAATATAATATAATTTTAAGATATACAATTTCATTTTATTCGCTTAAGATTCTGACAGATTCGCAGAACAATTGGCTTTTTGACAGCAGATAAGATACTCCTGAAAGTGTACTATACCGTGAGCCACTTGAGTTCATTGGAAAGTGGAAAACGCTAACACACACACAAAGTTTGCCTTGTAACCCATCTCGACATAACCGTTCAATTTGCAGTTCATGTCTTGGCTTGGCTCACTTGTTTTTTTTCGTGTTTTGCTCCTTGCTGTTAACCAGTTCACGTGCAAAATTGCAATGACCCAAAGGACACGACGGAGTTCGCACATTGACACACCTGCACGCCCCGCTCCGATCCCCACGGCAGCTGCGGTCGCAGTGCTAACTGCCTTGACAACCGTAGATGGTGAAAGGTAAACGAAAACGTCAACAGGAAAAGCCGGGGGAAGCACTGGCAAGAATAGGAACACTCGCTTCAATTTGCAGCATTTAATCAACAATTAGTGCGTCCTGGAAAATGACTGGAAGGACCAACACGAAAAATACCAGACCAAAGGAGGCACGGCAATCAAGGATGAAAACTATCCGGCAAGTGGGTGGCACTCGAAATGGAAACTTATGGCACTCGACCCCCAATCAATTCACTTTACCTATGACAACTTTGTCTCTCCTGTTCCTGTGAACTTTTATTTGCCGTTGGGCCAATCATTAAGTAAATTTGCTGGTCGTCTCTGTCTGCCGTTATGGATACGATGCGGTCAGTCCTTCTTCTGCTCTCTGTAGACTGTGTCAATGTTTGGCTTTAAGGTTTTTCTGGGTCAATTGCTTCCGTGGGATGTGATGATGAATGGACCGCCGGAGGAGCAGTTGCCTCCGAGGCAAGTGCCACAAATTCCTTGATTGAATCTGTCTCGAAAATCATAAAATGTGCCATATTAAGTCGGGCTATTAAATACTGTTGGAATAATCAGCTTAATATCAGTGTAACTTGTGTTGTTATTCGCCATTATTGTTGCCTTGGGCAATACTAAATAAGTTAATATATTTTCGTGTTATTATCATGCTTAATGATAAGTCTAAAGCTTAAGGCTGTATTTTTACGAAAAATTAGACGATTAAAAAAGGCTTTGAGCTGGCAAATCAAAAGTTTATTATTTAGTTAAATCTATTTTTTAAACGTGAATAAACATTACTCAAATACCACTTGTTGAGCTAATCCAGTTGCGAACTGATGCCACCCGCGAGTAAACGCCCGGATAACTGGGCCTGGCGCAGCCGTAGCCCCAGGAGACGACGCCCCAAAGGATGCCCTCGGCGGCCAGCGGACCACCAGAGTCGCCTTGGCAGGCGTCCTTGCCGCCCTCTGGCAATCCGGCGCAGATCATACGATCTGTGATGCTGCCAAAGCTTCCATAGGCATCCGTGCACTGGCTCTGACTCACTTTCGGCACTGTTACGGCACGGAGCACGGCTGAGGATTCTTGGGCGCTTTGGGTGTTTCCCCATCCGGAGACCAGGACGGGAGTGCCATCTGCTATGTCCGCATCCTGTTCGGGAAGGCCCACAAAGGCCTGTGTCACATTCTGCGCGCTGTAATCCTCCAGTTCGAGCAGCGAGAAGTCAAAATCAATGGTGTAGGCATCGAACTTGGGATGTCGATGGACCCGCTTGATCCCCACCAGCAGTCCGCCGTCGGCAGTACGCGAGGAGCCGATCCGGACCTTGGAGAGCAGTATGGCAGAGCCCTCAGTGCAGTGGGCGGCGGTGAGGACCCAACCCTGGGCGATCAGGGAGCCTCCGCAGAAGTGATAGCTACGCTGCAGGGAAACCTGGTAGGGAATAGCCTGTATATTGGTCTCCTGGCCACCCACAATGCGGCCATCTAGACGTGGTCGCCTAACGGTGGCCGCCAGGTTTAGGTTCGCCAGGAGGATCCCGCCGAGAAGCAGCTGGAGAATGGTCCGTTCCATGTCTGAGTTTCCGATGACCGATCGCTTGTGCTGCAGTTGCAATCCGATCGAACCTTATATAGCGCCCGCCAATCAATCAGGCCGACTATCAGCTGCGATTTCAGGGTCAATTCCTGCCCACTCGCCTCACCTCGCCTGTCCACTTGGCCTAGTTCGATGAGCCTCAACAATAAACTTTATTGCCGCAAAATAAACTACGTTAACTACACCACAGACGTTATCTAAGGGGGTAATCGATCAGTTGCCTTACCCTAGTGCACTATTTTACAGCTTAAGCCAGGTCAGAAACTTGTTGTTGGCGGGCATATCCACGATCTTCTCCAGCTGCAGGCCGTTTTGCAGGGCCACAATCTTGAGGTCCCTGATATCGCGCACGCCATAGTCGGCATTTCTTCCCCGAAGCATTTTATCAAAGTCTACATTGCTCTTCGGTGCAAGGACGCCATCCTGGGCGTAGGGCCCGTAGGTGAACATTTTGCCGCCGCTCTTTAGCAACTGTCCGGCAGCCCTAAAGAGTCCCAGGGAACAGACCCACGGACTGATGTGCATCATGTTGGAGTTGAACATGTAATCGAAGCTTGCCGGTTCCAGGGTAACCTCCCAGTCCTTGGGGTCCTGAGTGATGTCTGCTTGAAAGGGTTCTCGGATGTTCCTGGTGGGGCACTCACGTGCGTAGGCGGTAATGGATTCCAGATTCTGCCTATCGTATTCTGTCGGCAGAAAGGTTATGTTGGGCAGCAGCGGTGCCAAGTATCCCGCATGTTGTCCCGATCCGGACGCAATCTCCAGCAGCAGCAAGTCCTTGTCCCTGTCCACTTGCGCCAGCAGAGCTTCGGAAATCGGCGGGGCATTGCGGTCCGCGGAGGGATGCGACGCTTTTACGAAACTGCAACGAGGAAAGATGTGCAGAAGTCGCTTTGTCAGTCTGCGTGTGTGAGGCATGCTTCATTTAATTTATTTAACGTGAATATGCAAATTATTTACCTCATTTTGTTGACACTTTTTGGTGGAAGCTAAGGGCCGCTAAGCGTCACACCATTTCCTGTCGGTCTGGCAACGCTTTCAACGCGATGTTTCTCGGTCGGCTTGGCAGCTCTGGTTCATTCGGGCTTCTTTGCTTTTACAAGGCTTTCTTGATGGCTTTCGGAGTTTCTCAGCGCAAAATAGAATTTTCTTACCATGCGCCTGTAAAATATAGAAGGGGCGCAAAGAATTGTCGAAAGGTGCATTTTTCGGAATGCAGTCTGGCAGCTTGGTTTTCTAAGTGACCAAATAAAGGGAGGTTAAAAATCCGTCAATATACTAGCTTGATCTAGCATATACGAAATTGGAACTACTAATTGAAGTGGTAACAAGCTTATTTTGCTTATTTGAAAGTTCATATAACAATAAATTAATTCACAATAATATCACATTCTTTTTAACTGTATATATATTCTAGATATCTTCTTTTTCCTGATTGTTGCTTGCCTTTTATTTCGTTCGTTATATATATTTTAAGTGACCTTCAAATTTACGATTTGAAAACTAATATCATTAATAACCTAATAGTATGTTTTTTTCAATTCAGCTTATTTTCATTAATTTAATTTTTTATTTTTTAATTTAATATTTTTTGCACAAAATCTAGCTTATTCGGACGCTCATAACATGGCAACACTGATTCGGCCGGTTCTGGGTATTATAAGTGAACAAGCTGACGGTCACACAATTCCCTGCTTTGAGTATTGTAAAGACAAAATTTGTTTTAACAATTACTTAACTTTAGGGGTTATTTTACATATTCGGTACACGAAGCTGGGCAAGCTCTACTTCGACCGGAGCGACTTCACCAAGCTGCAGAAGATACTCAAGCAGCTGCACCAGAGCTGCCAAACGGACGATCGCGAGGACGACCTGAAGAAGGGCACTCAGCTCCTGGAGATCATGGCGGAAGTAGATCAACCTGTGTCGATACCACAGGTCGAGAAGTCTCGGTCAGCAGCTCAACTGCCAGACTTCATTCAGCATCCCAAATCCGCGCAGAACGTCTTGGCCTGGACAGTCCATCCATTGGCCCAAGTTGGATCTGGGAATGTTTCCTTACGAGGCTATCCTAGCGGCAAGGATCAGGCTAGGAGGTCAGGGTCGCGAACCCAGCAATACACATCGTTCGCGTCCCTATCATTTGGGTACACTGTGCGATTCCTGGCTCAGGGGACTGCCATCGTAGAGGAGGAGAGACTGGTGTCTGATGACCACGAACCAAGCCCCGCGCCAGACACGTCTGCCTCCACAAGTGCAGCAGCTATGGACGCATCAGCTGCAAGGGGCCAAATACCTCCCCCTCCTCCCGCCCTACATGAGCTATGGGACACGACGGCCCCAGTTGTTCCAGTGAGGTATGTCAAGGTGTCTCACCTGGCTACCAAGGCGGAGTGTGAACATGTGCCATACTCCCACCTCCAGGACGCTTTGAATGAGTCCATGTCAGACGACAGGGCATCAGTAGTCGGAGCACAGGTGAAGAATGCGGCTATAAAAGTCATCGCACGCAGCCTCTCTGAGGAGAGTGGTTCCTACTCTGACGTAGCCCCACTCCTGCGAAACCTGCTGCTTGCTCGTGCACTCTCTGAGGACACGGCACGGTGCGACCTGGCTCCATGGAAGCTGTTCCGCAACATAACACCAGTGTTCCACTCCATACACATCAGGACGCCACCTCGCCGAGCAACTGACGCGTGTTACGTCATAGGCATGCCAGTGGATGTGTTTGTCGCATTCATGACTCAGAACAGCTTTCGCCCAGACCCACTCCATCTGTACCACCCCGCCGATGTCGACAGAACATGGACAGCTGTTCCCATCACTGACGAGCAGATGAATACGTCAGAGACCGCCGAATATGTGGCAATGTTCCTGCCATCCTGCTTAACTTATGGGCGAGTATCCCATAAGTACGAATATGCCAATCGTGGATTGGGAGCTGAGGGACACATCACCACAGTCCCAGCTGCAAATACTGCGTACGTCGATGGGCCACAAAACTTGATCCTGGTCTTCACGGATCGGTCATCGGCCGGCTGTCAGAACACGTTCAGGATTGGAACGGCTGTCTTCCCAATGTTCACAGCCCACCCACCCGTCTTACAGGGGAACCAGCCGCCTCCCGCCCTCCCAGATCCCGTGGACTTCAGTGTCGCCTGGGACGGCTACTTCACACAGGACAGGATCCAAGCAGTGCGCAAAAACCTGACTGTAGTCTGGGCTTTCATGTGTAACAACCTGGTATCCTCCTATGCCTGTGGGGAGGCCCTCAGCCTGGCAGCCGAACTGTCGACGGCTATGACACCTGGCATGTACGTTTCACCATCTGAAACGTGCCCTACCTATGACTTGGAAGAGACTCTCCTGGGAGCTTTCAACATAGGAATCGGCAGTGAGCCCGCCACATCACCCCTGGCCCCTGGCTCCAAGTACAAGTTGGAAGTCGTTGACCTGACTCAACCCGAGTCTCGGGACAATGTACAGACGTACATGGCAGGGCTAAACCTGTCCAGCTTGTCTGCCCACCACCTACCACCTACCGGTATCCAGCCCCTGCTTGCAAGATCGGACTCCTCAGTGTCTGCCAGCACCCGATCGCCGGCTTCAGGGACATATTCTATAGTTTATTCAACTAGAATGTGTAGTAGTCTGAAGCGACTAGCCTTGTTTCTTGGCCTCTTAGAGAAGGCAAGTGTGTCATACCAATTCTCTACGGCAGACGGACAGGCTGCGTGGTTAGCTATGTTGTCGACCGCGCTCTCAGCGAACATGGCAGTGTTCTTGGTCACAAACGACGTCCCCACCAGAGATTGGTCCGGCTATAACTCTACCTGGAACGACTATGGCCGTTGGACAGAACTTTGGGAGATCAAGAAGAAGCTGTTCCCCCACACCATCACCCATGCATCCGCCCTCCAGACCATGACTAGTTGGACTGGCTATCAGGAAGTCTGGTTCGATCGGACCTTTCCTGGGCTTGACCCGTTCTCTAGCAGAGCCTGGTACCAACATAGCCCCGTCCCGTCTCATCTGACAATGCAGTGGGGAGAGAAACTACAGCTACTCACCCGTCCTGCAAAAAAACGACCCAATGCCCTGGTTTCAATCTTAAACGAGGCGCGGTATGCGTACAAGGTGGTCGCAAGCGAACGTCAAGACCTGCTTTACGCCCTCGAAACGGCGGTCTCCGAGACATACATGCCGATGTTGGTGGACGAGACGGGACAGTCACAGCTCTATGGACGATGGCTGGACCAGATAAGCTATCAGAGCTGTTACGTTACGAGGGAATACCATACGAGGAAACAGGATACGGAAACGCTCACTTGCACCGAGTCAATGGCGGTCATATTCACGGAGAACATTAAAGACCGTGACTTATATGTCATCGGCACAGACATAATCGGAAATGACTGGGAACGTATGTGTCCATCAACCTCTCCAATAGCCTGGCCGGATCCACCTTCAGCCGACGACGTCATCAGTTCGGCAAAAAACTACATAGCAGCGTCCCTGTTGAGCACGTTCGGGCATTATTTGGCTCGTGGCCAAGGAGAGCATCCCGAGGGTGCAGACAAGAAGAAGACACCGGACAAACAACAGGACTGCCCAGGAGAGCCCCCGCAGGAGCCGAGGCCCCCTCCCTCAACAACGCCACCAGCGCTGAGGAGCACTGTCCGCCAGGAACCTGCTCCCGATGTCGCAGGTTTGGCCATTACCAATTAGGAGAGTACGCAGGCAGTTGGCTGCCTCATGCAGGCACTCACCGAAAGGTGGCCAACCTATACAGCCTGCCCATAGCCCGGACTCAACTGCCCGGACCCATTAACTCTCGGCCTTATCACGTCCATATCCCTGACAGCTTTTATTCTGGCCTAAAAAACCCGAAGGAGCTGAGGCGCAGGCCTAAGGATGTGGAAAGGCTACGGAGATATTGGGGAAAGGCACCAAAATGGTGGCCCATATCTAACAATACAGATAGCGCTTGGCCACTCTACCTGCACTACTGCGCACTGAAAGCCGCAGGACAGGTCCAAGTTGCCCAAGAGGTATACTATGCCCTTGTCCGAATTTCAAGCCTCTTCAAGAAGTGGACCATAGGCAAGAGCGCTGAGCAAGTCATGCTATTCGAAGATGACTTCTTCAGACACCATCTCAAACAGCTCAGCTCATATTGTTACCCCCTCATTTTCACCAGAGGGCCGGCTTACATGCTCTTGTGCCACTTACATGCGCTAAACGCCAAAGCCCCACACACCCCGAAGCAGATCCAGATGTACACGGTGCAGAAAAACAACAAGAAGCTCAAGGCGCTCTACGAGCAGTCGCTGCACATCAAGTCGGCCATTCCGCATCCCCTGATCATGGGCGTGATCCGTGAGTGTGGCGGGAAAATGCATCTGCGCGAGGGGGAGTTCGAGAAGGCGCACACCGATTTCTTTGAGGCCTTCAAGAACTACGATGAGAGCGGCTCGCCGAGGAGGACCACTTGCCTGAAGTACTTGGTTTTGGCCAACATGTGAGTGTAAACTAAAGTGGGAAAGTTCAAGAGATTTACTAATAAAAAAAAACCCATTTAAAGGCTGATGAAATCTGGAATCAATCCGTTCGACTCCCAGGAGGCCAAGCCGTATAAGAACGATCCCGAGATCCTGGCCATGACCAATCTCGTCAACTCGTATCAGAACAATGACATCAACGAGTTCGAGACCATCCTGCGCCAGCATCGCAGCAACATAATGGCCGATCAGTTCATTCGGGAGCACATCGAGGACCTGTTGCGGAACATTCGCACTCAGGTGCTCATTAAGCTGATCCGGCCCTACAAGAACATCGCCATACCCTTCATTGCCAACGCGCTGAACATAGAGCCAGCAGAGGTAGAGAGCCTGCTGGTCTCCTGCATTCTGGATGAGTACGATTATTAACAATTAAAAGAACTGAGAATTGAACTAATATTTATTTCGCCTCCAGCACCATCAAGGGACGCATCGACCAGGTGAACCAGGTGCTCCAGCTGGACAAGATCAACAGCAGCGCCTCGCGGTACAACGCCCTGGAAAAGTGGTCCAACCAAATCCAATCGCTGCAGTTCGCTGTGGTCCAGAAAATGGCCTAACTATGTATACCTATGTTCTACATTGAAATCGTTTAAGAATTATAGAAATTGAATCAAACAGCTAATGATGATTCCTTGGGAGTATCGCTTTTTTCGCAACATTGGTACATCGAGATCCGCAATCTGTAGATGCCGAAGGCCAGCAGGGAAAAGCAGCAGATGAGGACCAGACTGGCGCAAACAAACCCAATTGCCAGCCCAGGACGCGCCCAGTCCAGGGCGTAGTAGATGAAACGATTCCCGTCCCTGTTGAGAGTAACAATACGTCTAGTAAAACGGCTTAGAAACGGTTTGTAAGTAGCCACCGCTTACATATCAGTGCCTCCAGCCCAGTAGTAGATCAGAGAGTGCACCAAGAAGATAAGCACCACGGAAATGGGGTAGATAAAGTGCATGAGGCGGGCGGGATAGGCCACCATAAAGCAGTCGAAGACCATGCATACCGAGTTGAAGGCATGGCACCACAGGTTGTACAGCTCACCAGCAATTTCAGGCTGGGCTGAAGAAGACAATAAATGAATCTTAAACAAGTACATACTTGTTAGTTTCAGAAGCAAAACTTACTAGATGAAAGAGCGGCCCAAAACACCAGGGTAATTAGCATTGACAGCACAGATGTTGTGTAGTGAGAGACCCAGTAAATCTTTAAGGACCGACTGCCTGGCTCTGAAAGTAAAAGAGGTTGCACAATAAGTCCCGTATACCATAGGAATAAAAATAAGGATTAATAGATATACTTGACTTCTATAGTCGGGTTACTCATTTACCATTACCACTTTTAAATGTTTCCTTTCTGTCTGTAATGTCTGTCACACTGCCATTGTTACTCACCGAAATAGGCGGGGTTCATGTAGTAAATGGTAGCGATTACAGCCCCAAACGTGCAGGTAAATAAGCACAGTGTAAATCCCCAGTCGGTGAGGAAAATGAACCAACGACCGCCATTAAAGTCCTGCATCATACTCCCGATGACGCCTGCGGCAAAGAAAGCGGCCAGGAACCATCGATACAGAATCCATAATAAAT
>VNJM01002807.1:0-175668 GCA_008042475.1 Drosophila kanapiae | reverse complement strand
GCATCCGTGTATGTGAATACATGAACACGCACACATACAAAGGCCAAGTCAAGCACACGACAACCTTCTTCGAGATGCGCCTCTTTGCGAATGATCTGATCTGAGCGGTCGATGCGAGCGAGAGCGTAAAAAGAGAGAGAGCAAATTGCCGAGCATTCCCGAAGCTGCGGGGCCTGTCGCATACGGCGCTCTGGGGCCTGTCGCTAAAAATTTTTGGTTCCATTTTCGTTGTATGAAATGGGAAGTCTATATGCTGTATGGTTGGTGGTACAAGAGAGCGGCTAGTTTTGAGAGCGCGCTCTCTATCTCGGGCTTTTAAACATAATTTCTAGAGAGGAGCAGCACAAACTGTTCGAATGCAAACAAATCGTATATTGTTACCTATCTTGCAGCTTATATTATCTTTTCTTTAAGACCATTAATTTGACAAACTCTCAAATGAAATTATCACAATCTTATTACAGCAAATCAAGGACGAGATCGAGTCCCAGCAGCGACCGGTGGCCACTTGCCTGGAGCAAATCCGTCAGATTGTGCTCACCGGTGGCGATGTCCTCTCTGCCCCCGAAGTGACCACTTTGGAGAACTCTGGCCGCGAGCTGCGCTCCCGTGTGGATCGTGTCAACGATCGCACTGTGCGTCTGCTCCGTCGCCTGGAGGCTGGCCGCGATGAGCTCACCAAGCTGCGCAGCGAATTGGATATCTTCTCCGATTGGCTGCAAGTGGCTCGGCGCACTCTGGAGGACAAGGAGCGTTCCCTGTCCGACTTGACGCGCCTACCCTCGCAGGCTGACTCCGTTCGGGAGTTTGTCAGCGATGTGATTGGCCACCAGGCTGATCTGCGCTTCATCACCATGGCCGCCCAGAAGTTTGTGGACGAGAGCAAGGAATTCCTGGCCATACTCAACGATTTCCGTACCTCGCTGCCCGAGCGACTGCCCCATGTGGAGCCGCTGTCCAGTGCCGAGAGTCCCATACGCCAGGAGGTGTCGCTGGTCTCGGCGCAGTACAAGGATCTGCTGAATCGTGTCAACGCACTGCAAGATCGCGTTTCCGGCTTGGGTGGACGTCAAAGGGAGTACCAGGATGCCCTCGATAAGGCCAATGAGTGGCTAAGGAGTGTGCATCCGCGTGTCTCGCGCATCATCTCCGAGCCGATAGCCGGTGACCCGAAGGGCGTCCAGGATCAGATGAACGAGGCCAAGGCTCTGCACAACGAACTCATGTCCAACGGCCGTCTGGTGGACAATGCCCAGCAGGCCCTCGACAATCTGCTGCGCAGCCTTGGTGGCCAACTGAGTCCCATGGAGATCAATCAGCTGGAGCTGCCCATTGCCGATCTGAAAAACAACTACCAGCAGCTGCTGGATAGCCTCGGCGAGCACTGCAAGACTCTGGATAAGACGCTGGTGCAGTCGCAGGGCGTGCAGGATGCCTTGGACAGTCTTGTTGGATGGGTTAACCAGGCCGAGGACAAGTACAAGCTCAATCTGCGCCCCGCCTCCCTTATTAAGGAGCGTCTGCAGGAGCAGATACGCGAGCATAAGGTGCTCTTAGCCGATCTTCAGTCCCACCAGGCGAGCATCGACAGCGTCCAAATCTCGGCCAAGCATCTGCTGGCCAGCGCCTCGAATGCTCGCATTGCCAAGAAGGTGGAATCGAACCTCAACGATGTGACCGGTAAGTTCGAGAAGCTCTACGAGAAGGCCAACAAACGCGGCGAGTTCCTCGACGACGTCTACAACCGGCTGAGCAGGTATCTGGACGAGATCAGCACCGTGGAGCAGCGCATGGCCAGTCTCCAGGAGGCTCTCGATAGCCGAGAGACGACCAGCCTGCTCTCCACCGAGGACCTGGCCCGTCGCATGAACGAGCTGTCGCGCGAAAAGGATCAGCTGGCGCCGCAGTTCGAGGACTGTGTGCGCAGCGGCAAGGATCTGATTAGCCTGCGCGATGTCACCGACACCGGAGCTCTGAGGGATCGAATCAAGGCCCTGGAATCTCAGTGGCGCAACATCAACATCAGCATCGATGAGCGCGCCAAGCTGTCCAAGCAGAAGGCCGAGCAGCAGCTGGCCTACGAGGGTCTCAAGGATCAAGTCCTCTCTTGGCTGTCCAGCACGGAGGCGCGCGTCAACGGCCTCTCGCCGGTGGCCATCGATCTGGACAGGATCAAGCAGCAGCATGACGAGCTGAAGCCCATTTGCAAGGACTACCGTGACTATGCTCCAACCATTGACAAGATCAACGATATTGGGGCCCAGTATGATGCCCTGATTCGCCCCGAAAGCCCACAATCGAGGAAACGCTCCACCTACAGCCCGATCAAGCGGGCCAGCCCGCTGCGCCGCATGTCCGGAGACGCCAGAAGCCCGAGCCCCACCAAGGGAGGCATCCTGTCGCCACTATCGACTGGTTCCAGTGGATTCGGTAGCCGCAGATCCTCCCAGGACGGTTTCCAGCTCTCGGAGCTGTCCCCGGTGCAGCAGCAGCTGAGCGAGATCAACAATCGCTACGGCCTGATCGGCGTCCGTCTCAACGATCGCCAGCATGAGCTCGACAATCTGAGCGAGGAGCTGCGCAAGCAGTACGAGAACCTCAAGGGCCTTGCCCAGTTCCTCGAGCGCATTCAGCGCCAGGTGCCCAAGGAGTCCGTTTCCAACAAGGACGAGGCCGAGCGTTGCATCAAGGCGGCTCGCAAAATTCTCGAGGACATGTACGAGAAGCAGAGCCTGCTGGACACGACCAAGGCCCAAGTCAAGGACATCCTTCGACGCAAATCCGATGTGCCCGGTGCAGAGCAGCTGCGCCAAGAGAACGAAAACATCCAGGAGAAGTGGAAGAATCTCAACGATATCTGCAAGAACCGCATCGCGTTCGCCGAGAAGTTGCGCGACTTCCTAGACACGCACGGCAACCTAAAGAGTTGGCTGGACAGCAAGGAGCGCATGCTGACAGTGCTGGGACCGATCTCTTCCGATCCCCGCATGGTCCAGAGTCAGGTGCAGCAGGTGCAGGTGCTACGCGAGGAATTCCGCACCCAGCAGCCGCAGCTGAAGCACTTCCAGGAGCTGGGACACGATGTAGTCGACCATCTGGCCGGCACACCCGATGCCCAGGCCGTCGAAATCAAACTGAAGGACATTCTCGGCAAATGGGAGGATCTTGTGGGCAAACTGGACGATCGGGCCAACAGCTTGGGCGGTGCCGCCGACAGCTCCAAGGAGTTCGATGCGGCCGTCAATCGTCTGCGCGAGGCCCTGCAAAACATCAGCGATAACCTGGATGCCCTGCCCTTGGACGGGGATCACCAGGAGAATCTGCGCAAGATCGAGAATCTGGAACGCCAGCTGGAGGGACAACGTCCGCTCTTGGCCGATGTGGAGCAATCCGCCGCTACTCTCTGCAATATTCTCGGCGATCCCGCCTCGCGGGCCGATGTCAACTCACGCGTGGCCGCTTTGGAGAAGCAGTATCTGGCGCTCCAAAAGAAACTGGACACCAGGAAGGCCGAAACAGAGGCATCGCTTCGCGATGGCCGACACTTTGCCGAGAACTGCTCCAAGACCCTGGGTTGGCTGGGCGGTGAGCTCTCCAATCTCACCGACCGCCTGCTGGTCTCCGCTCACAAACCGACGCTGCAGCACCAGATCGATACCCACGAACCCATCTACCGTGAGGTAATGGCCCGCGAGCATGAAGTCATCATGCTGATCAACAAGGGCAAGGATCTGTCCGATCGTCAGCAGGATCGTGGTGTGAAGCGCGACCTGGATCGCATACAGCAACAATGGGAGAAACTGCGCCGCGAGGCCGTCGATCGCCACACGCGTCTGCAGACTTGCATGGAGCACTGCAAGAAGTATTCGCAGACCTCGGAGACATTCCTCGCCTGGCTGCGCACCGCCGAGGACAAGCTGGCCGATCTTACGCCTGGCGTCCTGTCCAAGGCTAAGCTGGAGACGCGTCTGCGCGATCTGCAGACCTTCCGCAGCGAAGTTTGGAAGCATTCCGGTGAGTTCGAGAACACCAAGGGCTTGGGCGAAACCTTCCTCACCAGCTGCGACATCGACAAGGAACCGATTAAGGCCGAGCTGCAGGATATACGCGATCGCTGGGAGAGACTGAACAATGATCTGATTGCTCGGGCCCATGAGATCGAGAACTGCTCGCGTCGTTTGGGTGACTTTAACGATGAGTTGCGCAATCTGGATCACTCGTTGGGTCGCTGCGAGGATCGCCTCGCTGCCCACGATGCCCTGGGTGGAGCTGCCAAGGACCCTAAGCTCCTGGAGCGCGTCAAGGCTATTCGCGAGGAGCTCACCGCTCTGAGCAAGCCGCTGCAGTCGCTGAAGGCTCTGGCCAAGGACATCAGTGCCGAGGCTCGGGCCGCTGGCGGTGATGCCGATCATTTGACCAGCGAAGTAGATGGTCTGGCCGATCGCATGTCGGAGCTGCAGGGACGCCTGGATGATCGCTGCGGTGAACTGCAATCGGCAGCCACCGCCGTCTCTCAGTTCAACGAACAAATGAAGAGTCTGGGCATCGATCTCAACGATCTGGAGACGGAAATCGAGAAGCTCTCGCCTCCGGCCCGTGAGATCAAGATCGTCCAACAGCAAATCGATGATGTGGGCAAGATCCAGCATAAGTTGGATCGTTTGGTTGGTCGTCTGGAGGATGCCGATCGTGCTGCTGATGTCTTGGTGGATGCAGGCTTTGCTGCGGACACCACCCAGACCCGTGAGCAAATCTCCACGCTGCGCAAGACCTTGGGCCGCCTGGATAACCGAGTGCGCGATCATGAGGAGAATCTCCAGGCCACTCTGAAGGCTCTCCATCAGTTCTACGACAACCAATCGCAGACTCTAGATGACATCCAGGACGTGAGCGATGAGTTCAAGCGCATGAAGCCCGTCGGTTCGGAGCTGGATCAGATCCGTCGCCAGCAGGAGGACTTCCGTAACTTCAGGGAGCGCAAGGTTGAACCCCTGGCCGTCAACGTTGACAAAGTCAATGTGGCTGGGCGGGATCTGGTGCGTTCTGCTGGCAGTGGTGTCTCCACCACGACCATTGAGAAGGATCTGGAGAAGCTGAACGATCGCTGGAACGACCTGAAGGAGCGCATGAACGAACGCGATCGTCGCCTGGACGTGGCTTTGTTGCAATCTGGCAAATTCCAGGAGGCACTGGCCGGTCTATCCAAGTGGCTGAGTGACACCGAGGAAATGGTAGCCAACCAGAAGCCGCCCAGCTCCGACTACAAGGTGGTAAAGGCCCAGCTGCAGGAGCAGAAGTTCCTCAAGAAGATGCTCTTGGATCGCCAAAACTCGATGGGTTCGCTGGCCAATCTCGGCAAGGAGGTGGCCAATCACTGTGAGCCCGCCGAACGGGCGTCCATTGAGAAGCAGCTCAACGATCTGATGAAGCGCTTCGATGCCCTGACCGACGGTGCCGAGCAGCGTGAGCTGGACCTGGAGGAGGCCATGGAGGTGGCCAAGCGTTTCCACGACAAGATCAGTCCCCTCGAAATCTGGCTGGACAACACGGAGCGTTCGGTGAAGGCCATGGAGCTGATACCCACCGACGAGGAGAAGATCCAGCAGCGTATTCGGGAGCACGATCGCCTGCACGACGAGATTCTGGGCAAGAAGCCCGATTTTACGGATCTCGCTGATGTGGCCGCCCAGCTGATGCATTTGGTCAGCGACGAGGAAGCCGTCAATCTTGGCGAGAAGGTGCGTGGCGTGACGGAGAGGTACACCGGCCTGGTGGATGCCAGCGACAATATCGGTGCTCTGCTCGCCGAATCCCGCCAGGGATTGCGTCATTTGGTCCTGAGCTATCAGGATCTGGTGGCCTGGATGGAGAGCATGGAGGCGGAGCTGAAGCGTTTCAAGTCCGTGCCCGTCTACGCCGAGAAGTTGCTGGAACAGATGGATCATCTGCTGGAGCTGAACGAGAACATTGCTGGCCACGCATCGAATGTGGAATCCACGGTGGAGTCCGGTGCCGAGCTGATGAAGCACATTTCCAACGACGAGGCCATCCAACTGAAGGACAAACTGGACTCGCTCCAGCGTCGCTACGGAGACCTGACCAATCGCGGCGGAGATCTGCTGAAGAGCGCCCAGAATGCCCTGCCGCTGGTCCAGCAATTCCACGAGGCGCACAACCGCCTGGTCGAGTGGATGCAGAGTGCTGAGGCTGCTCTGGCGCCCAGCGAGCCCCGACAGGCGGATGTGCTCCGTCTGGAGGGTGAACTGGCCGATATGCGTCCCATTTTGGACACCATTAACTTGGTGGGTCCGCAGCTGTGCCAATTGTCGCCCGGCGAGGGTGCCGCCACCATTGAGAGCATTGTGACCCGGGATAACCGTCGCTTCGACTCGATTGTGGAGCAGATCCAACGCAAGGCCGAGCGCCTGCATCTGAGCAACCAGCGGGCCAAGGAGGTGACCGGCGACATTGACGAGCTGCTCGAGTGGTTCCGCGAAATGGATACCACTCTACGCGAAGCTGATCCTCCGGCCATGGAGCCCAAGCTGGTGCGAGCCCAGTTGCAGGAGCATCGTTCCATCAACGACGACATTTCCAGCCAGAAGGGACGCGTTCGTGACGTGACTGCCGCCTCCAAGAAGGTGCTGCGCGAATCGCCGCAAAGTGAGAACACAGCCACGCTTCGCGAGAAGCTGGACGATCTCAAGGAGATCGTCGACACTGTGGCCCAGCTGTGCAGCGAGCGTTTGGGCATCCTAGAACAGGCTCTGCCTTTGTCCGAGCACTTTGCCGACTCGCATCAAGGTCTCACCACCTGGCTGGATGACATGGAGCAACAGATTTCGCGCCTGAGCATGCCAGCCCTGCGTCCCGATCAGATCACCCTGCAGCAGGACAAGAACGAGCGTCTCCTGCAGTCCATTGCGGAGCATAAGCCTTTGCTAGACAAGCTGAACAAGACGGGCGAGGCTCTGGGTTCCCTGGTGGCCGATGAGGACAGTGCCAAGATCAATGAGATCCTCGATACGGACAATGCCCGGTATGCCGCACTCCGTCTGGAGCTGCGCGAACGCCAGCAGGCGCTGGAAAGTGCCCTGCAGGAGTCCAGCCAGTTCTCCGACAAGCTGGAGGGCATGCTGCGTGCTTTGGCCAACACCGTGGATCAGGTTAACCAACTGGATCCCCTGTCCGCTCTGCCGCAAAAGATTCGCGAACAGATCGAGGACAATGATGCGTTGATGGACGATCTGGACAAGCGTCAGGATGCCTTCAGTGCTGTCCAGCGGGCGGCCAACGATGTTATCGCCAAGGCGGGCAACAAGTCCGATCCTGCCGTGCGTGACATCAAGGCCAAGCTTGAGAAGCTGAACAACCTGTGGAACGATGTCCAAAATGCCACCAAGAAGCGCGGCAGCTCACTGGACGACATCCTCAGCGTGGCTGAGCCTTTCTGGAAGCAGCTGAACAGCGTGATGAAGACCCTCAAGGATCTGGAGGAGACTCTGTCCTGCCAGGAGCCACCGGCGGCCCAGCCGCAGGATATTAAGAAGCAGCAAGTGGCCCTGCAGGAGATCCGTCACGAAATTGACCAGACCAAGCCCGAGGTGGAGCAGGTGCGTCGTCATGGCAGCAACCTGATGAACATGTGCGGCGAACCGGACAAACCGGAGGTGAAGAAGCACATCGAGGATCTGGACAATGCCTGGGACAACATCACGGCGCTGTATGCCAAGCGCGAGGAGAATCTCATCGATGCCATGGAGAAGGCCATGGAGTTCCATGAGACGCTGCAGAACTTGCTTAAGTTCCTCACCAAGGCCGAGGATAAGTTTGCCCATCTGGGCGCCGTGGGTTCGGACATTGATGCCGTCAAGCGACAGATTGAGCAGCTCAAGTCGTTCAAGGATGAAGTCGATCCGCATATGGTTGAAGTAGAAGCATTAAACAGGTAAGGACATCCCATTCGTCTTGAAACCTTGATGGATTTCTATTCAAATCTCTTAAATCTATAATATTCCTTTAATGCCGTGTGTGGTGTCGTATCTCAACGTGTGAATTGGCAGAGGTCTCCAAAGGCAAGATAGTTTCCAAAAATCTCTCGTTCGTTCGTTCGTTCGTTGTTGTCGTATTGTTAAGTGCCTGCCGGAGCTGCTGCAGAGATTCCACATCCCACTTTCTGGGGATCTCTGCCCAGCTGAACTTGGCAGGAGCATGTTGTACCTGTTGCATGCAATGCAAAAAAAAAAAAAAAGAAATACCAAACGTTTTTGCCTTGAACTCTTTATATTTTGCGCTTGCTTTTGCCACACCTTAAGTCCTTTTTTAGTTCTTTAACTAATCCTGGTTGGCTTTTTACAGACAAGCTGTGGAACTGACGGAACGCACTTCACCCGAGCAGGCGGCATCGATCCGCGAACCCTTGTCGGTGGTCAATCGACGCTGGGAGGCTCTACTCCGTGGCATGGTCGAGCGCCAGAAGCAACTGGAGCATGCCCTGCTCCACTTGGGTCAATTCCAGCATGCCCTTAACGAGCTGCTGGTCTGGATCGATAGGACCGATGGCACTTTGGATCAACTGAAGCCGGTAAGAAGGGAACTCTTAGTTTAAATTTATACAACATTCCACATTGAAATATATAAAAATAAATACATTTTCTTGCCTTTCCCAGATCCCCGGCGATCCGCAGCTGCTTGAGGTTGAGCTGGCCAAGCTTAAGGTCCTGGCCAACGACATTCAGGCCCATCAGAACTCTGTGGACACACTGAACGACGCCGGCAGGCAGTTGATTGAAACGGAAAAGGGTTCCGTGGAGGCATCCACCACCCAGGAGAAGCTCCGCAAGCTAAACAACGAGTGGAAGCAGCTGCTGCAAAAGGCCAGCGATCGTCAGCATGAGCTGGAAGAGGCGCTGCGCGAAGCCCATGGCTACATTTCCGAGGTCCAGGACATTCTGGGCTGGCTGGGCGATGTGGACGCCGTGATTGGTGCCAGCAAGCCAGTGGGCGGACTTCCCGAGACCGCCACCGAGCAGCTGGAGCGCTTCATGGAGGTGTACAACGAGCTGGACGAGAACAGACCCAAGGTGGAGACGATTCAAGCCCAGGGTCAGGAGTATATCAAGCGTCAGAACCAGATGAAGGTCTCCTCGAGCAATCTGCAGCATACACTGCGTACGCTGAAGCAGCGTTGGGATGCCGTCGTATCCCGGGCATCCGACAAGAAGATCAAGCTGGAGATTGCCCTCAAGGAGGCCACCGAGTTCCACGATACTCTGCAGGCCTTCGTCGAGTGGCTGACTCAGGCCGAGAAGCTGCTGTCCAACGCTGAGCCCGTCTCACGCGTCCTGGAGACCATCCAGGCCCAAATGGAGGAGCACAAGGTGCTGCAGAAGGACGTGAGCACGCATCGCGAGGCCATGCTGTTGCTGGACAAGAAGGGAACGCACCTGAAGTACTTCAGCCAGAAGCAGGACGTTATCCTGATCAAGAATCTGTTGGTGTCCGTCCAGCATCGCTGGGAGCGGGTGGTAAGCAAGGCCGCAGAACGCACCCGCGCCCTGGACCATGGGTACAAAGAGGCCCGCGAATTCAACGATGCCTGGAGCGGTATGATGCAGTATCTGCAGGAGACCGAACAGGTGCTGGACCAGATCATCGAAGAGGCCACCGCCTCGAAGGAGCCGCAGAAGATCAAGAAGTACATTGGCAAGCTGAAGGAGACGCATCGCCAGCTGGGCGCCAAGCAGACCGTCTACGATGCCACCATGCGAACCGGCAAGAATCTGATGGAGCGGGCGCCCAAGGGCGATCGCCCGGTGCTGGACAAGATGCTGCTGGAGCTGAAGGAGCAATGGAGCCGCGTCTGGTCCAAGAGCATCGAGCGCCAGCGCAAGCTGGAGGAAGCTCTGCTCCTCTCGGGCCAGTTCAGCGATGCTCTGGGTGAGCTTCTTGACTGGCTGAAGAAGGCCAAGAGTCGCCTCAACGAGAACGGACCCGTTCACGGTGACCTGGAGACGGTCCAGGGTCTGTGCGAGCACCACAAGCACATCGAACAGGATCTGCAGAAGCGTGCCGCTCAAATGCAGGCCGTTCTCAAGACCGGACGCGACCTCGAACGCTCTGGCAACAATCCCGAGGTGGCTCGCCAGCTCGACGAGATGCAGTCCATTTGGGAGGAGGTCAAGAGTGCCGTTGCCAAGCGTGGCGAACGCCTTCAGGTGGCATTGGTCGATGCCGAAAAGCTGAACGCTCGCGTCCAGGCTCTCTTCGATTGGCTGGACCATGCCGAGCACAAGCTGCGGTATGCCAAGAACGCACCCGACGATGAGAAGGTGTCGCGCGAGATGATGGACATACACATGGAGTTCATGAAGGATCTGCGCATTCGCGAACGCGAGAAGACCGAAACGTTCGAGTACGCCGAGGATATTGTCAGCAAGGCCTATCCGGATGCCATACCCATCATCAAGAACTGGCTGTCGATCATCCAGCAGCGCTGGGAGGAGGTACGCCAGTGGGCCATCAATCGTGAGTCGAAGCTGGAGCAGCACCTGCAGTCGCTCAAGGATCTGGACGATACCATTGAGGAGCTGCTGGCCTGGCTCAGCGGACTCGAGGGCACGCTGTTGAGTAAGTTCTCTAAGATAAACTCCCCCAAAAGAGTTGGAAATAATTAGGTTTTCCTGATGCAGATCTGAAGCACGAACAACTGCCCGATGAGATTCCGCCGGTGGAAAAACTGATTGAGGACCACAAGGAGTTCATGGAGAACACGGCACGCCGTCAAAACGAAGTGGATCGCGCCTGCAAGCCGAGACAATTGCCACCGGGTGCCAGGAAGCCATCGCGTACCGGCAAGACGCCAGTGTGAGTGAAAGCGAAGTCATTGAACTTCTGTGCGCCTGTCCATATATTACGTAATCACGTTTTTGATTCTCCCCCCCTATATAATCAAGAGTTATCATTGAGAGAACACTCTCTCTTATGATTATGTAATCATAGAACAAATATATTTTGATATAAAATGATTACTCTTTGTCCTAGAACCCCCAACTCTCCAAAATAATAAAAAATAACCATTTCGCTGACCAGCTTCCTCCCCCTAGGTGATTACGTAATATATAGACACCCCCTGTGCATATATGAAGTTCATATTATGAACCTCTGTTGTTTATTATTATTTTTGTATATTTATTTTTGCCAATTTTCCTTTTTTTTATATACTCTCTCTTTTGTATATCCACCTTGTGTATTTGCTACAATTATTCCAAAAACCAAAATACCAATTATATATACCCCCGCAACACGTCTTGCACACCTATTACTCTCTGCCTATCCAAAAAAAACCACACCAACCACCACCAATCAACCAACGATCGACAGTCGTGGCTCCAGTCACGATCTGCGTGAGCAGTCGCCCGACGGCACCCTGAGGCGTCAAAGGTTTGCCCCGCAACTTCTCTATATGCAACATATACTCTAATGTGTCTCATCCACTGCCTTGTCCAGTGGCGAATGTGCGCTTACTCACCATATCCCATCCTCGACGAATGGTCTTAGTGTTTTGCTTAACATCCGAAACCCAACCCAAAAACTACCACAAAAGTAGCGCTAAAACCCAGTAGCAGCTAACGCACACAATTCATATCAAAACCCAGAGCACTTCCCACCCGATACCCCAACCAAAGACTTATTAAGAACAAGATGAGTAACTAACATACATGCGAATGGCAATATGCAAGCTGATGACAGAAATCGCTCTCTTGTAGCTTGCAAAAAACTGCAAGAGAGCCTGGATTCGGCTTTAGATAACATCGTATGGCGTTACTTATCTTGAAGTTCGTATTGTCTTTGCACGAAAACCCGAAACCACACTCTGCTTACTCACTGCTGCTTAATAAAACTGTTGCTTCTACCATGTACTGAGTGTACCCCCTTAAAATCTACCTAACTAATAATGCAAATTTCCTTTTTATTCACAGCTTCAAGGGATCCCGGGACCAAGGACTCAATGCCCGCAAGGGAAGGTAAGTTATCGTTCGACTCTGTCCCAGAATAGATAGATTTCAGCATGTTAAATCGGAATTCTTTTGTTTTCAAACTACTCTTTTTTGGAAATGCTGCTGCGTCTACAACTATTCGAATTGTTTATATATATAAAAATATCTATCTATATATATTTATTTATTTATGAAATCTATTTATTATCCATGTTATTTTTACTGTGTAATGCGTACTTTGTTTCGTTACTTTACCATTTTGTTTTGTCTCTTTTTTATTCTACTTTCATCTACGCTACTACGTAAACGTTGCTCCTCATATCGCTCGATTATCAAACTATGCATCTTGCCGCTTTATTTTTGACTCTTGTCGTATGTCCAAAAAACCGAAACTCTGAGCAGTCGTGTCACGCCCACACGTGACACGCCCGACAGAGATCGCCTGCCGCACTACGGCCCCAGATTCTCGCCAAGGTAAGTCGTAATTATCAGGAGTCAAGCTATCATTTTAGATATCATCTCAAGCCGTGCATGTGCCCAGTGTTTGTATGTAGTTTGATTTGTCACATATATATATCTGCGTGGGTTTATATATGTTATCAAGGAAATATTCTTATATAAATATCTCAAATTTCCCATATAGCACCGCCGGGCCCGAACTGGACTTCCGTTCGCCACGCGCCAAGCTTCTGTGGACCAAGTGGCGTGATGTCTGGATGCTCTCATGGGAGCGCCAGCGTCTGCTCAACGATCATCTGTTGTATCTGAAGGATGTGGAGCGTGCCCGTAACTTTAGCTGGGACGATTGGCGCAAGCGCGTGAGTATTTTTAAAAAAGAAAATCAAAGAAGCGAAGTCTACTTTCGAACCTTAAGCGAGAGAGGGAATAGTTTGATTTCGTTTTCAATATCGCTTTCGTGGGACCAAGGACACAGCTTAACATATATTTTATGCTCCCCTTGCAGTTCCTCAAGTACATGAACCACAAGAAGTCGCGCCTGACCGATCTGTTCCGTAAAATGGACAAGGACAATAATGGCATGATTCCACGCGATGTCTTCATCGATGGCATACTCAATACGAGTAAGTTGATCATAGAAAAAGCTCCGGAAACCTTTATAACCCAAAAAGCCTCTATAAACCGTATAAACTCTATAAATCTCTATAAACCTATACAACCTCCATAAACTCTATAACCTCTATAAACTTTATAACCTCTATAACCTCTACAAACTCTATAAACCTCTATAAACTCATATAACTTATATGAACCCTAAAACCCTTAAAACCTTTATAACCTCTATAAACCCCGTTTACCCTCCCAGAATTCGATACCTCTGGCTTGGAAATGAAGGCTGTGGCCGATCTCTTTGATCGCAATGGCGAGGGTCTCATTGACTGGCAGGAGTTTATCGCTGCCCTGCGTCCCGATTGGCAAGAGCGCAAGCCGGCCAACGACTCGGACAAGATACACGACGAGGTCAAGCGTCTGGTCATGCTCTGTACATGCCGGCAGAAGTTCCGAGTGTTCCAGGTCGGCGAGGGCAAGTACAGGGTAAGTTTCACAACATGGCAGCACTTCAAACGATGGTAATTAACTTCTTTGCCTTCTTAATCCAGTTTGGAGACTCTCAGAAGCTGCGCCTGGTCCGCATCCTGCGCAGTACTGTTATGGTGCGCGTTGGCGGCGGCTGGGTGGCCCTGGACGAATTCCTGCAGAAGAACGATCCTTGTCGCGGTAAGTTTTGCGAACTGCTTAAAAATTAAGCTATCCACACTTTATTTAGTTGTGTTGCGTACACACACATTTTCGAAATTTGTTGGACTTCATCCATTCCACATCAGTACGACTTCGTCACATATATACAACAATCCATACAATAATATTCTAGCGTAAACTTGTAGTCCACATTTGAAATACTTATAATATTCCACCCCAGAATCATGCATTTTGTCTATACCCAGATGCTGTGCATCGTTTGATCATTACATTTTAAACGCATTCATACCACATCTAGGTACAGTTGTGCTTAACAACTAATTATGCCACATATATAATGCCAAATAATAATAATAATAATAATAATACCAAACGGATATGGTCATTTAACCAAACAAAAAAAAAAAACCAACAACCAACCAACAATAAACTACTGTGCCTAAAAATTATTTAATTAATAGGAATATAAAAAAAAAAGGAGAAACCCTAAAACCAGTTCTGACCACCTCATCATTATTAATTCTGGTCCAAAAGTTGCCTTAAAACATAGCTAAACCGAAATTAACAGTGCGCCCATAATGCAGTTCTTAATTGTTTTTATTTTTGACATCCAGCCAGTGCTGGGCCCATACGCAATAACCAAAGAAACCCACAAAAATCAACAGCTGAAGAACCCAGAAAATAAACCCCCCCAAGAAATCCACAGCTCAACTTAGCCACAAGGTTTCTGCCATTTGCTCTACTCTCCTCATGCTCATCTTTGTCGCTTCGATTCTCTAACTGCGTAACACACACACACACACACCAATGCCCACAAACAATTATTATCCGATTTCCTACCGTTCCTATTTACCTCTGTAGTTAGTTAGTGGTATTAACCAGGTTTCTCCAACTATTGTTTAGTGTTAGTCAGAATAACCACATGTATCTACTTGTAAACCAGTATTTAAGCATGCTTTTATGTTAACCCAAATTTTGCTTTTCAAACTAACATCCTGCTTTTTTTACGTTTAATGCGGTCCAGCAGCAACCTCTGTTAACTAACAGAGCCTGCGCCGACTGTACTTCATGTCATGCATTTTATGTTTTGAAGTCTCGCCAATATCACTGTGCGTCGTCCTATTTGTGCAAAATTTTGTAAATTTGAAATTTGTTTATTAATTTGTGTTATTGTTTTTCGTTTTTTACTAATCAAATTTTATGTTTTACCCCTTTTTCTTTTATTTCCACAAAATGGTTTCCTTTATTAAACCGAAAAAAATCGATTGATACCCGATCTTGAAAAACCGAACCCGATAAACAATAAAACAAACATGTGTATTCTTCGCTTGCGCTGCCCGCTCGCCACGACCACGTCCACGACCACGCCCACGCCCGACATGCACCCGCCTGTGCCCACAAAAAATACCAAACAAAATACCACACCACAAAATACTAAACCGAAAACGAAACCGAATGAAAATTTCAACACACAAACTGAAAAAAAAACTGAAAAAACTATGACAAATACTCTGCGGTAACAAACTTTCGTTGTTATTTGTTTGTTGTTTATATGTTTCGCCCTACAACAAAAAAAAAACACTGCAAACATACCCGTGTGCGCCTCTGTCTGTGTGTTATATATACAAACAAACAAAATGCCAAATATACATACATATAATGTATATATATATGATGCATTCATGCCACTGCAATCCGCTGCTGCAATTGCTACCAAAAAAATGCCACTGTGTTTGCTACGGGAGCAGCCAAGGGACGCACTAACATTGAGCTGCGCGAACAATTCATATTGGCCGATGGCGTCTCACAGAGCATGGCCGCATTCACGCCCAGACGTTCCACGCCCAATGCGGCCGCCACTGCCTCCTCCTCACCCAATGCCCAGAATGGCGGTAGCTCCAACTTGCCGCCATATATGAGTGGACAGGGTCCCATCATCAAGGTAAATCTAATAGAAAAATCCAAACAACAGAAACCGAAACGAAACCAAAGGATCACCTATTTCCTAATTCCTAAAAATTTAAAAAAGGTCTAAATCGGAATGGATAGTGAAAACATCGTTTTAGAATTTGTATATTTTTGTTCAATTTATTTTGCAGTATCAATCAAAACTTGATAAAAGTCCAAAGCTTAGAAATTATCTAATTTTTCTATTTTGATCACTTATAACGTTTTAAACTTAAAGCCTAAATGACTAAATTCTCTTGAAAATAAAAACAAAAATGGGATAAACTAGAAACTTTAAGTAAAAATGTGGTAAATGTCACAGAAGCCAGAGTTATAGAACCCATGGATGTTATTAATATTTATTACCTAATATAATTATTATATTAATCGATGAAACTTAGAAGATCGTTATGCCTACATTTTAAAAAATTCTTAAGAGAGATATAATTTATCAGAACTTCTAAAAGTATTATAGATACACTATAGGTGTCATAACGCCCTCAATAACTAAAAACTTTCCCTTTAACACTTGAGAGTGGGCGTTATGACACTGTCAAAGATTATATTATGCCCGTTGTCGTTATGACACAAATTGTTTTGTCATAGTACTCATGGCGTTATGACACTCACCTGTAAGAACTATCCTAACCATTCCGAAACTGGTCCTATTGATTGAAATTGTGTAAAGGAAATCAGGTCTAAATACGTTAAGCGGGTAACCGATTCCCGAATCCCTAAACCATTTCATGTATCCACCCATCCATCCTATCAACCTACAAGGGGGGCACAAGGTAAGTGCTCCTTTCCCTCATGTTCCTTATATTTTTTATTGGGTTTATTCTGTGTGTGTGTTGTGTTGTTGACAAAGAAAAGCTCTTGCTGCTGCGCGCCGCCGACTCTTGATTTTGTTGAAACTGCATGAGAACCGAGTATACTTCGCATCGAAGCTACATACATATGTGTTTTTTTTTTAATATATTATTTTATACGCTTTTGCGGCCTTTATGAGTTGATGCTAGAGTACACCCCCCAACACTTGACTCATTGAGTTTAGGCCCAGGGTTATCCATGAAGTTAGGTTGTTGTTTTGTGGACTAAGTGATCATATACCGTTTGCCAACTGCCCATAAGTCTGTCCATTATTGGTTAAACGTATCGAAATTGATTGATTCACCCAAAAACTAGCCGACGAACACTTGGCCGAACTAATGCCAATCTTTGAGAAAATCCGCGCTCAAGACCAGGTTCCATGCGCCTTTCCCATACACATGGGCGCCGGCGGTACGGTATTCGTTCGTTGCAATACCAGTCGCTCGGTGCCGCTGAGTCCTCATGTGCTGCATTGTCATCCAACAACACACTGGGTAAGTTCGGAGGATAAGGAGAAGCAAACTACCAGGAGGAGCACCATTCATAGGGGATAATCTACTACAAATCACAGGAGTCTCTCATTAATAATATTTAATTATTCTTAATGTGCAGGTTCGCGAGCGTTCCGTTCGCTCTATACCCATGTCGCGACCATCGCGATCATCGCTCTCGGCCAGCACACCGGACTCTCTGAGCGACAACGAGGGCAGCCACGGAGGACCCTCGGGTCGTTATACGCCCCGCAAGGTCACCTACACGAGCACGCGCACGGGCCTCACGCCAGGAGGCTCACGCGCCGGCTCCAAGCCCAACTCGCGCCCGCTCAGCAGACAAGGATCGAAGCCACCGTCGCGACAAGGCTCTACGCTGTCGCTGGATAGCACGGGTAAGGATAAGTCAATAGAAGATGGAAAGTTGATTAAGTAATTAATGTTTATTTTGGTGTCATCAGACGATCACACGCCCTCACGCATTCCGCAGCGCAAGCCATCGACGGCCAGCACCACCAGCGGCACCACGCCGCGTCCGGCGCGTCTTTCGGTGACCACCACCACAACGCCAGGTAGCCGCCTCAATGGCACCAGCACCATCACCCGCAAGACCGCCTCCGGATCGGCCAGTCCGGCGCCCACAAGGTAGGCTTACAAGCAAGTCCAGAGAGATTAGGGGAATATACTGAAGGGGCGGGATCTTTGTCAGACACTCTTATTAATTTATTATTTTTATTTCCACACCGTTTTCGGTTTACCAACGCATTTAACTCTTGACCAACCAACAACACCACCACTCACACAAAAACAATCAACAAAACATCATGAAAAATCAAAAAATCAAACGCTAACCTACAACAACTCCAATTGGCATTTTGAATCATTTTTGAAATTGGCTTGAACGCAACTAAAAATGCAACTAACTGCGAAACTTGTGCCTGAAACCCCTCCCAAAAAAAATATAAATAAAACATAAACTATATATATAAAACAGCAACGGAGGCATGAGTAGATCATCCAGTATACCAGCACTAACAGGCTTCGGCTTCAAACCAATTAGGTAATACAGCGACATAAAACATAATTAAACCTAATTAAACATACTCATAAGACCCTAGGCTAGATATAAGATCGTGTCAGGCATACATAGCTATGGTTATGGTTTACCTCTTATCGCTAACTATTGTACTTACTTACTTAATACCCCAAAAACCCATCCAAGCCGGCCATCAAGGATACCGATTAAGATACCCTCATTCGATTCCAAGTCAACATCGCCCACCAGCTCGACTACGAATCCAACCAGCTTGGGGTAAAGTTGTGTTAAGCTTACAAAAACCACCAAAACAACAGACATTAACTAGTCAACTCAGAGTCTCTACTAGTAGTAGCAAGTAATTATGATTTATAATCGTTTAATTATTAATTTTAATCGTTAAGTTTCCTTTGTTTGTTCAAGAATCCTTCCTTCCTTAGCATGTTAATGATAAATGTGAATGTTGTCCTTGCCTTGAAAATCAGAAAAACCCAAAAACAACGAGCAAAAAAATGCTTTCTACTAAGGAGCTGTCCATATATTACACCTACCCCCTATATAATCAAGAGAAGTCATTGAAGTTCTGAAAATATTAAGCAAAACATTTGTATAATCCTTATTTTGCTATAAAATGAATGTCCCAATCCCCCAAATAATCCTACCTCCCCCTAGGTAATTATGTATGGACAGCTCCTAAGCTTAAGTTCGATTTAAAAATTACTGTTGTATATTTCGTTATATTTATGTGTTTTATGAGCTGGAAAATGATTTAAAGATATAGAAACTAACCCGTATTATTTTCATATAGGCGTAACATCAGCGGCAGTTCCACGCCATCTGGCATGCAGACGCCGCGCAAGAGTTCAGCGGAGCCGACATTCAGCTCGACAATGCGCCGGACATCGCGCGGCACCACGCCCACGGAGAAGCGTGAACCCTTCCGGCTATGAGGTGTCGACGACATGAGCGACACGATGTGAAGCAAAAGAATGCCAATATCTAAATCACACAACTTTACGTACTAACTGCGCACTGAAGTTCTAAACTAAACTAAATTAAAGGAAACTAAACACAATCCTCACTCCCCCAGAAAAGAGAAACAAAAGAAGACTACATTAGCAATGAATGTAGCAGAGACTAACACTACAAAGTGCCCTAAAAGGAGATGATGGATCCGAGACAAGTTATAGATGTTTATATACTATATATATATATATTTTGTAAAAGACAAACAGACAAACACACACACTCAGATTGCAGACATATAGCTAGCACACAAAGTTGATCAGAGAGAAGCAAGCGACCTACTTACGAGTACTACTAATTACTAATACTACCTTTTGCTACTACTAATTTGTAATGCCCACTACCTTTATTCACTCTAGTTATACACTCTACTAGTTTCCAAAATTATGATTTGTATATACTTATATAAAGAAAAAATGAGAGAAAAGCAAGCGTAAATTAATGAAAAATACACTCCAAGTGCTCTAAGGCAATTAAAAAAAAATTTATACTACAAAAAGAAAACCCTAGAAAAAAATACACAAAAAAAAACACATTCGAATGAAATGTCGCAAGCCGCCCTTCTGCTGCCAACTCCCTTTGACTCTACTACGCTCTCCATTGGAATCGCCAGTCCGATGCGAGGATTGTTAGCTGATAAAAGGGGGCGTGGCTGGGGGTGGCACGACCAAAAAAATAACTAAAAAAAAAGAACCGTTGAAAGAGGATTAAAATTTGATTTTGTTCTGTTATTATAAAACTAATAGGAAAGTGAAGAAATTGTAAGCCGCATAAAGAAAACAATATTTAATTATATACTAAAAGTCATTACTATAAGTTTAATTAATTAATTTAGACGTTAAGCAAAAAAACAAACCAACAAACACACACACAGATTTTTTGTATTGCATAATTATTTTGTTTTTTTATATGCAATACGGCAACGAATGATTGAATTACGATGCAGTGTTGGGGAGAAACGAAGCGCCCCGTTTATATAAATATTGTAAAATACTAATACTAAATTATTTTGTTGTACGAAACGAAAGAAAAAAAAAGGCATTAAAACACGTTTTTTGTAATTCTATTCAATTAAAACAAATTTAAATGCGAAATAAAAACATTTACAAAAAATAACAACATAATTACTCAAGTCTTTTAATTTGGAGACCCCAGAAGGAGAGAGAGCTTATAGTAGGTCGTAGGTTACGCTCTCAATAATATACGGAAAGAAACTTAAAAGAGCGGAGACGAGAGTGCCGATATCTGTACTTTTCTCTCTTGTTATTCCGCTTAAATGTAAGTCAGAGAGTAAGATTTCGAAGCTCTCTCACAGTGCTTCTAAATATAAACTCTCTCGTTCGCTACTGATTGGAACTTGTAAGCTCTTAGGGCTTTGCTTGAACATTGCAGGCAAAGCATAGAAGAAAGAGCTAGGGGGAGATAGGGCAAAATAGCTTTCAAGAGAGAGAAAACTTTTCCCGAAACATTCCAAATGAGCGGTTTTTTCGATTCCCTTAGTAAACAGTTTCCTGGGCAACCGTTATTTTGCCGTGCCCCGAAATAAAGGCACTACATCTTGTTTGACTTCCAAATTCGTTTTATTTCAGTTAAGTTTTCTCAATTGTAGTATTTATTTGACACATTGAAATTGAATTTTCGATATAATACCATGCTCGTATCCCGTACGGATCGTTTTCTACTTGGGTTGTTTTCTACACAGAGACACTCAATTAGTTGTGATATTTATTTATTTTATGTGTGCTAATGCAAATGCCCTGTATTTCGGGTTCCTCTCCTCCTCCATTCACTGACTAGAAATGCCGCACCAACTTAGGGATCTACCAAAGACAATATAGACATGAATAAGATGCGTAACGCCATCGAATTGAATTTATATTGCCCTTGATTATATTCGTTTCTTTTTGTGCTACAGGCTGCCAGAGAGAGAAGTACATACATATATATATATATTTATGCTAAACTTCAAGGTGCAGTTTTGCAGATTATGCGTAAGTGGATATCAATATCATCGTCGTCTTAATCTCCGGTCATCTGGGGTCATCATCGCAATGCTGTTTGTGGGGTGTCAACGCCAGCGCTGCCAGTTGGTGCTGCTAAATACGTACATGCTCGTTAGCTATCAAACGCCCTTACACTCACTCATCTTCTTTTCGTAATAATATCGTAATATCGTTCCGGCACAATGCCGCACAAGTCTTGTAAACCATTACAAATAGATCATTATAGTTAAGATACAAACTAAATATCGCCATTAATTAGCTAACCCGGCGCTCGCTAAAAGCTAAAGCTAACTAAACATAAATACAAACGAACGTAGGAATTCACAGAACTGAGTGCGCGCGCCCGCGTTCCTCATGAAACTAAACCTGGGCCGTTTTGGGGGGGGGTATGTGGGATGTGTGCTTCATTGTGTATTAGCAGCATGGCAGCGCAATGGGTATCCGGTTGCCCATCTCTTCCGGAAGCCATCGTCACCTGGCAAATCCGGAGCTGGCTGTCTGGGCCTTTGCCTGCTTGCCGCTTCCTGTATTCGATGAAGTGTTCCCGCCTCCTCCTGTGCCACCTCCACCTCCGCTGGCCGGTGCTGTGCCTGCTCCCGAGTTCTGGTCACGATCACGATCGGCCCGATGGTGGTGGCCATGCTGATGATGATGATGACGCCTACCGCCACGATAGTGCCGCCTATTGTGGTGCTGATAGTTATTATTGGTCGGCTCTGGCGTGATGCGATGTGTCTCCTGAACCACGGGCGCAAAGGTGGTGCTGGTGGTGGGTTTGGGGACCTCCTCCTTGGACGGGCCCTCCAGCTTTCGGGCAGCCTCCGCTTCCTCGCGGCGTCGTCGTCGCCGTATATCCTCTTCGGTCTCAATAGATATAACGGCAGCTCCATCGGTCTTCACGTCGATAATGGCGCCACGGCTTTTCTGCTGCAAATACAGCTGCGACATACGGAGCTGCATCTGGCGCAGCTCCTCGGTCACCTTGAAGTCGGGGGCATTGGTCAGCTCCGATGGCGGCATGGCACACTTAAGGCTGTCGGAATCGTCGCCGATATGCTCGCGACAGACGGGGCACAGGGCCTGAAAAGGATCGGCGGTCTTCTGCAGCCAATTGGGCAACTTGTCGAACTCCTCCTGGTAGTTGCGTCGCAGCGCATTCAAGTGGCGGGCCAAGCAGTAGCTGTGCAGGTAATGGAAGCACTCGGTGCGGGTGAATTCATCGCCATCGGCGAATCCATACAAACAGACCACGCACTGGCCGCTGGGCAGGTTGCTGCCGGTTAAATGCTCACGCACCACCTCAATGAGGTCGAAAACGACCGGAAAGCCTAGCGACTCCTTGATCTTGGCATTGCAGGCGCTCCTGATGGCCTCCAGCCGGGCATCGTCCAGTCCCCGGGGACGCAGCAGCTTGAATGTAGGACTCGCATCCGGATAGCCTGGCGTTGGATGCACCTGCAAGGTAACGCACACATACTGCTGCTCCTCCTCTTCGCCGGTCAGCGGCAGCACAGTGGTCTCGATCAGATCCACCTCGCCGCTGCATTGATAATTATACAAAAACCGCGCTTTAATAACGAAAAAACAATCGACGAGCGGTTCACCTACCTAGGCGTTCGTTTGATGCAAACATCTTCCATGAGAATTGCTTCCAGGGACTCAACCTCGTCTTGTAAACTGCGAGAAATCGACAAGCATCACAAGATGGGCAAGAATTTGTCAAGTTTTCTATACTTACGCGTCCATTTGGCTAGTTCTTAATTCAGTTTTTGAGTATTTCGGGGAACTCTGTCAAAAAAAAAATCGATTTGAGACACCTGAAATTTTTGCGACAAACAAGGCGACCGTTCACTGCTACGCAGAAAATACCAAAATGCAAGCACTCTAGCGTTGAAAAGAGAGAAAACAACAACAAATTTTAAATGTATATTAAAGAGTTAGTAACGAAATGGGAATATATAACTATTGATATCAAAATTATAAACAGTCTCTAAATAGTAGTTGTCGTTCAGGAAATTTAAATGTAACCCTTTTATCAATGATACAAAATATAGTTTGCCGCTACGATAAACCATAAGGTCACACTGACCGGCATAACACTTTTGACAAATTTTAACCCCGGCTGGAAATCTTAGTTAAATAATGTTGCGTAGAACGCTTCTTTCTGGGGTTAAATCGGCCCTGTGGAGCCGCCAAATGTCGGTGGTGGCCAGGTCCCTGAAGTACACACAGCACGGCGAACCGCAGGATGTACTGGAGCTGGTGGAGAACGAACTGTCCGACCCGAAAGACAAACAGGTGCTGGTGAAGATCTTGGCGGCGCCAATTAACCCCGCAGACATTAACACCATCCAAGGTGAGCTCGAAGCATGCCATGGAGTCCTTTAAATGTATTGCCATATTTTCCGCATAGGCAAATATCCTGTGAAACCAAAGTTTCCAGCCGTTGCCGGCAACGAGTGTGTGGCCGAAGTGATCTGTGTGGGCGACCAGGTCAAGGATCTAAAGGCTGGCCAGCATGTGATACCCCTGGCCACCGGCCTGGGCACTTGGACCACCCATGCGGTGTACAACGAAGACCAGCTGCTGGCTGTGTCCAAGAAAGTCGGTGTGGCGGAGGCGGCCACTGTCACAGTGAATCCCTGCACAGCCTACCGTATGCTCAAGGATTTCGTGAAATTGTCGCCGGGCGACACGGTCATTCAGAACGGAGCCAACAGCGCCGTGGGACAGGCGGTGCATCAGTTGTGCCGCGCCTGGGGCATCAACAGCATTGGCATCGTCCGCGATCGACCGGAAATTGCCGATTTAAAGCAAATGCTGCAGTGCCTGGGTGCCACCGAGGTGCTGACCGAGGCCGAGATCCGCACCAGTGACATCTTCAAGTCCGGCAAGCTGAAGAAGCCCCGCCTGGCCTTCAATTGTGTGGGTGGCAAGAGCGCCACAGAGGTGTCCCGCCACCTAGATAACAGTGGTGTAATGGTCACCTATGGCGGCATGTCCCGCGAGCCCGTTACTGTGGCCACCGGACCGCTCATCTTCAAGGACATTGCATTTAGAGGCTTCTGGATGACGCGCTGGTCCAAGGAGAACTACACTTCGCCCGAACGCTCCAAGATGTTCAAGGAAATCTTTGAGCTCATGGAACAGGGCAAGTTTGTGGCCCCCACCCACGAGATGGTGCCGCTGAAGGACTTCAAGGATGCGGCTGCCGCTGCCCTGAACTTCAAGGGATTCACTGGCAAAAAGTACATCCTGGACATGAGCGATTAACTGCGTAACTTGGAGGCTGAGCCTGCGGCTTTATTGGTTTTTATTTACATATAAAATTGTTGTCTACTGTGATTAAATACAACTCAGACCATCTCCACCTCGTTGGTTTGATATTTAAGCTGCATGATCATGGCCGAGGGCGAGGTGACATCGGTTACCGTCAACTGTTGGCCGTCCTGCAGTCCCAGTTCGCCCAGCGACTGCGTTAGGTTCTTCCGTGTGGCCGCCTCAATGCTCTTCACCGTGGCCATGTACAGCGTGCGCTGCTTGCCATCCTTCATCACAGTGGTGAGAGCTGGGCTCTTAAGCTGGAAGCGAGGAGAGTCGCACAGCAGCTTGATCACATCCTCCAAAGTGGTGGTATTTGGATCCTCGATTGGCAGGATCTGAGGCGTGTTGCTGCAGGCCAGGCAACCCTCCGACTTCTCAGCCTCGTACGTGTACGTGTAGATCCCATCCAGATCGTTGAAGTTCAGATAGTTGGACATGCTGTCATAGCAGCTGGTGGCCAGCTTGAAGATCTCCATGGCGCAGGCAGCAGCTATGGCTGCATTCGTACTGGCCACAGCCGGAATAATGTGCTTCACGACACCCTGGACCAGGCGATAGGTGATCCCGGTAATGTTAAACTCATTGGCCCGCTCCAGGGCCCGTTCGTACACCCAACCGATGTGCTGGGGATCGTCGCCGTCAAGCGGGCCGCCAAAGGGGCTCTCCTTATCCCACTGTATGATCTTCACGTACTCAATGCAGTGCTCCGGCAGTCTGGGAGTGTTTGCAATGGTGCACAACGGATAGTTGATTTGTGGCGGAAACAGGTCCAGGGTGCACTCAATGCAGGCGGTAAAGCCGGGTAAGATTACACGAGCATTCCCCTTGAATCCCTCGGTTCCGCCATCAATCATGGGTATAATGGAGCCAACATCAATGGTGCCATCGTCCTCGTAGCGCAGCATGGAGAGCAGCATGCCGTTAATCCAGCGGCGGGCTACAATCGAGTCCAGGCCGCAGACAATCAGATTGAACTGCTGGTAGAAGGTCTCGTCGAAATCCTGGATCTTCTTGAAGTACGGCGTCACCCGGCATGTTGGCACTCGGCAGTTGATAAAGCGAGCTGCACACTCTGCTTTGGAGAACCCTATGTCCGTGCGCCGGAATAGGAATTGTCGGTTCAAATTGGACAACTCGATGGTGTCCATGTCGATGACGTGCAGATTGCCGAATCCCATCAGAGCCAAATCCTTGAGGAGCTCACATCCCAGGCCACCGGCTCCGATAATCAGAACCTTGCACTTGGTCTGCAGAAATTCCAGGTTGTCGGTTGACGACGAAAAGTCATCCTTGCAGAAGGGTCCCTCGCGCTCCAGGACATTGCGCAGGGCGTTGAAGCGCTTGCTCTGCAGGATCACAGCAGGATTTGGCGAGGGAACAGACATTTTCAAGCCCAAAACAAATGTTGATTCCAAGACAAATAGTTTTCCGCGAAACTGCGCGTTGTTTTGCAACACTGCTCGACGTAGAGGTGGCAAATATTGCGTATGTATGGGTTTTCACGATAGTTTATAAGTGAAATAATTCGGCATTTACTCTTTTAAGGTGACGCGTTATTTTATAGCAATTTATGACAGTAAAGTGTGTATTTCTGAAACAAAACTAGCTTAAAGTGGAGATATTCTGCTATATCAGAAGTATATTTTGTTTAAATATAATTATTATATTCAATTTAATCATATTTTATATAGGTAATAATTCGTAAACAAATGTAAAATAAAAAATTATTATTATTATAAAGAAATCAGAAGCAATAAAAAATTAATGGCAATTTTTGATTTGTGTGTTAAGCTATAACTGTAATGGGATTCTATTTATTATATTTAAAAATGGATTTAATAACACTAATAGGTATTAGGATAACAAATCCTTATATCGGTACAATAAAGTGGTCATTCTAGGAATATGTGGGATGGGGTTAGGCACGTGGGTTAAGTTAATTTGTCCAGTAGTTGGCTGTGTGTTAAAAAGCAAATATTTATTTCGCACCGGATAAATAAATAAATAATAAATATTTCACTAATTTTGAGGGTATTTGACAACCCTACAGCGTTTCAGATCGTTCGACAAACGGTCACACTGTGGGATGGCGTCAATTTGAAAACAACGGAACCTGAAAATTTTATCGCGTCCTTTGCAGCGTGCTTCCTTTGCCACGCATTTACTGTGAAAATATTACCGAGTTTGAATTAAAATTATTTTGGAAAGCAGAGAACTAGTGCGTGGGCAGCTCCTGAACGTAAAACTATATCGGCAGATATCGAAACAATACGGAAAATGGAGCTCTCCGCCTTGGCGTCGTATGATGATCTGCGACGCTGCATGCAGGTACTGACCGACGGAACGGCCGAGGAAGGTGAGTAATTATAATCAAATGCGATGCGAGTAAAGAATCCCTACAACTGCATTGTCGCCTTTAGAGTTTCTCCGGTTCCTGCGCATCTTTGAGCATTACCATGAGAAGTGTGCTGGCTACGCGGCGGAGACGGCGAGGATCCAGAGCGAGCTGGACAAGTCGCTGACCAAGATGGGCGATCTGGAGGGCAAGCTGTTTCACGCTCGTCGTATCATTGACACGGAAATGAAGGCGCGTCGCCAGGCGGAGCACGAACGCGACGCCATGGAAGGCAAGATAATGGCAGTGGCGGATCTGCTGCGTCACGAGCGCAATCTGAACAATGAGACTCGCGACAAGCTGGCCTTCCTAAACACGCTGCCCTCATCCAGGAAGCGCAAATCCCTGAACACAGTGCGTGAGGATAAGTCGTATGGCGACATCAACTCTACTGGTTCGCTGCTGTCCGATTTGTCCATCACGCACTCCGAGGATGATTTCCTTGATGTGCGCAGGTCCAAGTCCTGGCGCGAGCATCGTCCCTCGCTGCCCAAGAACCCCATTCCCAGTGTGGGCAACAAAAGATCGCGCCTCAGCTCGGGACTGAATGGCAGCATGTCGGCGAATACACCGACCATTACCACGACGACCAAGTCACGGCGGTCGGGCGCCGGCATCGGAGTCGAGCAGCACACTGTGGACGTGGGTCAGGGCGCTGAGCGCTTTTGTGCCACCACCAAGGTCACCATACCCCAGGACGGGCAGGGCGTGATCCGGGCAGAGTCAACCATTGAGTCTCTGCCGGTGTTGGGCGGTTCTGAGCGAATCGGCGATGGTTTGTCCTCGACACCGCGTCGCTCGGTACTTAAAGAGCCAAATGCACCGCCCCTGACGCCTCTGAATAAAAAGACTCCTCTGATGGGCGCCGACTCGGGCACTCCCAGCCAACACCGTCCGCTGATGAGGAAGCACAGCTTCACCCAGAAGACCTTCTTGCGCGGCGACACTTGTGTGCAGTGCCAGAAGCGGTGAGACTTAAGTTTACATAAAATAAAAGCTAAGTTTTACATTAAATATTCTTTTTCTTTGCAGAATTCGATTTGGATCGGTTGGCCTGCGTTGCCGGGACTGCCCGGTGCGCTGTCACCTCGACTGCTGGTATCTGCTGACCGTCAGCTGTGTTCCCCAGACGGGAACGCCCACAACCAAGACGCTGACCGGCTACGTCAGTGACTTTGCCCCGTCCATTGCACCCATGATTCCGGCCCTGATTGTGCACTGTGTTAATGAGATTGAGGCGCGTGGCTTAACCGAGGTGGGCCTGTATCGAGCATCGTCATCGGAGCGCGAGTACAAGGCGCTCAAGGAGCAGTTTTTGCGCGGCAAAACTACGCCTCACTTGGGCAACACCGACGTCTATGTGCTGTGCTGTTGTGTCAAGGATTTCCTGAGGTCTCTGACCGAGCCCCTTATACCGACCAGCCAGTGGAAGGATTTCGCCAATGCCGTGCAGAATCCAGATGTGAGCGCCTCTCAGGATATGCTGTACAAGTCGGTGAAGCAGTTGCCGCAGGCCAATCGGGACACACTGGCCTTCCTTGTGCTGCACTTCCAGCGGATTGCCGACTGCCCCGTCGTGCTGATGCCCATTGATAATATCGCACTTATCTTTGGCCCCACCATTGTGGGATACTCATCGGCGGATCCTGATCCGCACGCTATCTACACGGAGGTCTTCACCCAGAAGCAGGTGATGAAGGCTCTGCTCGAGCTGTCCGCCTCGTTCTGGGAGCAGTACATAGCCATTGATATGACCAGGACGCCGGCGACAGTGATTAAGCGGGTGCCCAGCAGCAAGCATGACCTGCTATCGCTATATGGTGAGTACCATTAAAGGTGAAAGATAGGCCCTTTCTAAGACTCAGTTTCCTTGCAGCCACACCCTTCAAAGGCGGCACTATAAAGAAGCGCAAGTTCTATGGCACACCGCCGCCATCTCAGTCGGCGCACAAGAAATAACCGAGCCTTTTGTTTCATAAAGGCTTTTGGGAAAGAATTTGACGTGTTACTTAAGTTTACTTCAAGTATTTGCAGTTTTTTGTTTCCGGCCACAGCACTTTCCGAGCTGTACTTATATTTTGTACCCCCCACTAACCCCGCCTAGTATATGCTTCTCTTTATAATTTATGCGTTTGATTATAAAGAAATAGCACTTTATTCGAACTAACAAGAGTATGCTCACCTTAAATGAGAACTAAAGTAAGATATGGATTTGGAAATGTAATTGAATAAAACGACAATTAGATTTATGCAGGATTTTACTTATTTTGAGGCGGGAGGAATTGTATTTTAGACAAGAAAGGGACTTCTGCAGCTTCGCTTGCTGATATCAAGATTGAATATTTCCTTCAATAGATTGGTAGATAAATAAAACATTGTTTTAAAGCCTTACTTGCCACACAAAGGATGCCAAAAGCGTGCCTCCTCTGATCCTTCAAGCCGAAAATATTTGCAATTAGGTCCGTAAGAATTCCCAAGTCTGGATTCTGGACATCGGAAGCTTAGAATAATCACTAATGCAAAGAGGTAGATCGTAGCGAAATCCCCACTCATGAGGCAGACTTGGTGTTCAGCTGAAACGCGTCTGGACAAACCTTGCCATATAAAAAGAACTGTGTGTTATCTTGAGATATAATCAAGTATCAATACGAACTAGAACCCCTCATAATTATAGATAAATTATAGATATTTTCTAAACAACGGTTTACACAAGCTCAATCCATATAAATTATGACAAGCCCTGCTTATCTACAAATAAAAAACAAGCTCGGTTCGATGGAATACACGCCAAACAATAATCAACGCCTCTCTGAAAAGCCCATGACACTGGGCACTTACACAGCTATCGTCATATCATCATCAAACGGGTTTTGTCGCTACTCCGATAATAATACCCTCCCAGCCACAACATGAAATCCGACAGTCTCTGTACCGAAACCCAGTCGCAATGTTCGACGATCAACGAGTTCCTCGCCAGCTTTGGATTCTTCTCTCCTTGGCGCTGATCACTTGCTGCTCTGCATCGCCCAACGCCACCAGATGTGGCCATCGATGCGGAAGCGGCGAATGCATCCAACTGGATCAACTATGCGATGGCATGGCCAACTGCTTGGATGCCTCCGACGAGACGAAGGCAATGTGCGAGAAGGTCTGGTGTCCGGGCTACGGATTCCGGTGCAGCTATGGAGCTTGCGTTGCCAGCACGGCGGTGTGCGATGGCACACGCGACTGTGTGGACGGATCGGATGAGGAGGGCTGGCTGTGCCGGGCGCAGATGCAGCAGGCCAACTGCGACAATTGGGAGCTGTACTGCTCCTCCGGTCAGTGTATGCCCTACTCCAAGCTATGCGATGGCATCAAGGATTGCCCGGATGGCGACGATGAGCTGGATTCGCTGTGCGAAGGTGTCAACATACCGACTACCACTGTCAGGACAACTACAAAGACTACTGAATCAAATGTGATTATCATGACTACAAGGCGGCGACCAAATCCTCTCGAGAAAGCCAGGGAATGCGTGGTCCCACAGCTGCCGAATGTAATAGTTAAGCATTCCAGCAATGCCGTCCTCTCTGCTGGCTCAAAGGTGTCAAATGGCACTCGGATATCCTACGACTGTCCTGCGGATCACTTTCTGAAGGGAGAGCAGCAGAACCTTTGCCGGGAATCGATGTGGACCGAAAAGTTTCCGTACTGTGAAAGTAAGTATGGAAGGATTAAGAGGATCCTCTTTATATGCTTACTATAACTTAATTTCTTTGTAGCCCCTACAGCATTCGTCTTTAGCCTGGTGATAACCATCTTCTCCTTCTTGAGCGTCATCTTGCTTTTCCTCATTTGGCGAGTTCGACGGGAAAATAGCGGCCGGCGGCGGCGCGAGGAGCACATATGGTTGGTGGAGACCAGTTCGCCGCCACCAGCACAGCCTGACATACCAAAGGTCTAAGGATACATGTCTTTGTTTAAGATAAAAGTAGTGATAGTATTATTATTATTTCGATTTTAATTTGTACAACGAAATAGTAAGAGTTGGAGAACGAGTTGGCGGATGTGTTCGCCAAGGCAAGAGTGGCGTTGCTACACAACACAACACAACTATAGAGGACACTGTCTCACAGGACTAGTGGAACCAAGTCCACCTCAGGACTAACGTTATACTGCCTCGTATCATTATTTCTGTCCAAGCTGTGATAACGAGGAGCAAACGGAGAGTGTCCAACACCTCCTCTGCAACTGCCCAACTAGGTTTTATGGTCAAAACCCTATTTCGAAGAACTGAGAAGTCTAAAAGAAGTATCAGTATAGACTAGCTTTTTTCGTACCTTCACCGGCTGAATTTAAGGGCGATAACTGCTCACCTAGGGCACCTTTCATTGCCCTCCAATTCTGAAGCTTCCTGCTCCGTTCCCAATTAACTGTCAGAACCCCAGAGTCCTTAAAAGGCATTAGAATGGTACAAAAATTGTCCTTTGGGTGAACTTATTGTGCAGAGGTTAGGTTAGTTTAGAAATAAAGTACATATGTGATTCATTTAAAGGAAAAAATAAGCTTAAATAAGCTTACATATATATTTTAGTTAATTTGTATTATATTTAATTGCAAATAGTTAATAAATTAATGAATATTTAAATAATATACAACAATACCGTGCAAAGCTGATTTCCCTTTTAAAAAACGCGCAAAAATACAAAAAACCCCAGCTCTCTTGGTATTTTTGCGCCAGCCACGCACGTTCACACTGCCCGCCAAAGCCCCAATATCGCTCCAGTGCTCCAACGCGTAAGTAACCTCTTCGAGTGCCTCCAGATCAATTCCCCCCTCGATTAGATAACGAATTGCATTTGCACTTGCAGCCGGCTTTCCAGTCTCCTTGAAAATGGCCAACATTGCTAAGATCTTCGCTACCCGTGCCCAGGGTGTGCTGCAGGCAGCCGCCCGGCAGCCACAGGTGGCCGCTCGCTTCAGCAGCTCCTGTAAGTATAGTAAAGATTTACACACAAGATCAAAGTCCACGCGGTCTCCATCCCCACACCAGGAAACAAGAATTTCAATTAACTGGCAAGAATGATTCCTTGGTACTTTTCCATGGCCGGTCTAAAACATTGATTGCGTAACAATCGCCTCAACGATCACCTCATGACGCTCACCTCGCTCTCTTTCGCTCTCCCACAGCCACCAACACCTGGGAGTACATCAAGACCGAGGTGGCTGGCGAGGGCAAGAATGTGGCCGTGATCACCCTCAACCGCCCCAAGGCCCTGAATGCCCTTTGCAATGGTTTGATGAAGGAGCTGTCCACTGCTCTGCAGCTGTTCGGCAAGGACAAGAGCATCGCCGCCATTGTCTTGACGGGCAGCGAGAAGGCCTTCGCCGCTGGAGCCGATATCAAGGAGATGTTGCCCAACACCTACTCGCAGTGCATCCAGGGCAACTTCCTTAACGATTGGACCGAGGTGGCTCGCACCCAGAAGCCCATCATTGCGGCCGTCAATGGCTACGCTCTGGGCGGTGGCTGTGAACTGGCCATGATGTGCGACATCATCTATGCCGGCGACAAGGCCAAGTTCGGTCAGCCTGAGATTGCTCTGGGAACCATTCCTGGAGCCGGTGGCACTCAGCGTCTGACCCGTGTGGTGGGCAAGTCTAAGGCCATGGAAATGTGCCTCACGGGCAACATGATCGGTGCCCAGGAGGCGGAGAAGCTGGGTCTGGCCAGCAAGGTGGTGCCCGCCGATCAGTTGCTCACCGAAGCCGTCAAGCTGGGCGAGAAGATTGGCACACACTCCAATCTGATTGTGCAGCTGTGCAAGGAGTCCGTGAACACCGCTTACGAGACCACGCTCCAGGAGGGCCTCAAGTTCGAGCGTCGCGTCTTCCATGCCACGTTCTCTACGGTGGGTTTTTTGCCTTTAAGATTATTACGCAATCTTATTTAATAAAATATTGTTTGTATTTTTCCAGGCCGATCGCAAGGAGGGCATGACTGCCTTTGCTGAGAAGCGCCCAGCCAAGTTCACCAACGAGTAAGGGTTTGGTTATTAGCCAAGATCCCTGCCAGCCGCCAGCATTGCATTTATATATTCTTGTAACAAAACCCTGTTGTTTTTTGTAAGCAATTAAAAATTTAATCGTGATAACCTGAAACTATGTAAGATGAACTGCAAGACTGGCTGCCAGATGGAGTTCCCTGTATGGTTGTATACAGGTGATACGCCCACCTGGCAGTCAGTCTCTGTGTCCGGTAACTGGATCTGCATCTAATCGAAGCTAAAGTGTTGCCTAAAAGACTATTTCCTTGAAGACAGGCTGTGCTGGACATCTCGATTCCTTCCTGGAATGAAGTCAACCCCTCCTGAATCTTCACCTCCCATAATTCTATGCGACTCACAGCATCTTGTACACATCGTGGGAAGATTGTAGTCATAGCAAGTTTGGTAACAATGGCATCGGTATGCTGAGGGATACTGCGTTAGCTCAAACCGATTGCATCTTTGTGGGATTATGGATGGACAACAGGGGTTATCTTGGTATCCTATGTTGCAATATGCAGGGTGTCTTCGACAGCATTCCGATGCCCGGCAAGTGACACAATGATTATGTCGTTCTGTCCGCCATTCTTCAGCCCGTTTTCGTTCCTTCTCACGCTGTGCCCGGCGGGCGCGGAAACATTTCTCCTCCTGCGGACTAGCTGGGATCTCAGAACCATTCAAACTGGTGTCACTGGGATAAGATTTCTTCTTGGCACGAGTTCTAATCATTTTGGGAGTCCTCTTTTTGCGTGGGGATCTATTGCCCAAGCTTGGCATGTAATAATCTTGTGGAGTCCTTGAATTCTTCTTTCTCTTCCTTCCTGGATATTTTGATCCTTTGAAGCCAGCCTTTTCGGTATTCATGAGTTGGCACGGGCATGGCTTGTCATCAGTATGCGGACCTTTGGTTTGATTTGTCATCTTCCTTCCGGGACAAACGTGTGGAGATATAGATAAGTTGTGGCCATGTCCTTCGATATTATTTTTTAGTAACCTGCAGGTGCTGCCCGAGCATGGCTGTTCATTAGTTTGTGGAGTTTTAGTACGATTAATCGTATTCCTTCCCGCACCTGTGGATCCTTTGTGGCCATGTCCTTCGGTCTGTGTTTTTAGAAATCTGCAGGTGCTGCCCGAACATGGCTGTTGATAAGTTTGTGGAGTTTTTGTACGATTAATAGTATTCCTTCCCGCACCTGTGGATCCTTTGTAGCCAGCTCTTTCCTTCCCTGATGATACCGGTGTGTTGAAATGATTTCTTGAGTTCGGATTATGTCGGGTAGGGTAGGGACTAATTGTCTTAAATACCGCAGAGCTCTTAACTTTTAAATATTGACAGTTCTCCGGGCCGCAACTGTTCTTCATTGCCTGCGCCTGGCTGGGATCCTGGTTATCACATGTTGAAGTTTCCCGCTGCTTCGCATCACAATCACATTGACCATCGCATCGAATTGGTATCTCCACCATCCTGGTCTGGGATGTATCCTTCTCCAATTGTTGGCCTGAGTTCAGCAATCGCTTTGTGAAGGCACGGAGTCTGGGCAGGAGGCGTGGTTTCTTAGAAAGCTGCGGAGGAGGTTCTTCATCTGTCGGTTTGGGGCACCTGTCGTCAGTTCCGACCTTCCTTTCATTACAGTTGTCTCTCTGGCAAGCGGTCTGCGTCGTCTGGTTGCAATTTAAGCAGGACGGCGGGTTGTCGGCGTTACCTAAATCAAAACCGGTCTGGGTGCAAGAGGATCTTATCTTGGCTTCATCAGGACAATTGCACCCAATGCTGGATGTTTGAATCTGGAAATGCTGTGTGCCTTGCTCCTTTTTGGAAGGTTTCTCCTCATGAAAGGTTTGGGTGCATGACGATCTTATACAGGAAGAAGGTATCTTAATTTCATACGGAATATGGCACCCAATGCTGGGTCTTCGGCAAGTCTGTGTTCCATTCTCCTTCTCGCTTTCCGACAATCTGGACGTATCTTTCTCCGTAGCCGAAGGATTCGTTTCGGTTCCATTATAGAACTTTGGATTTTTTTCCGAACACTTTTTACCCACGCACGGCCAGTTTAGGCGTACCTTTTTCTTTGGAGGAATGTCCGGTCCTCTGATACAAGATATCTTTCTAAGCTCTCGGGAACAAACCAGGCGGAGTTGTCGGGGAGTGCAGGAAATGACAGAATTATGTGGAGCCTTAATAACCAAGTGATCCTTACTACTTGAACCATCCAGGACCTTCTGCTTGCAGTTGCCGGTTATATTTGTATTGTTATTACAATCGCTGATAAACTGAAGGGATCGCCTAAGGGCAGTACACTTATTTCCTCCATAACTGCAAGCTGGGACAATCCTCCTTAGACGTTTTTCGTACTCCGCTAATTTCTCCGTTGGGGTGAAAGTGTCCTGCGGACACCAAGATATAGGCAGACGGGGTTCACAAAACAATGGCACCGGCAGATTGGAGTTAACCACTTGTTGTAGCTTGGCTATACTTTGATTTGTAGCTTCCATTTTTAACTGCAATCCATCAACTTTTGAGCTCTTGTTCTTTTCATAGGTGTTGGGACTTTGGTCTTCTTCCTTCCGGTTCTTTTGCTCCATACCCTCAAAGTTATCTGCATTAGCTGAACCTTCTGGGTCCCAATACTGCTCTTGATTGCATTTATTGTTGCAGTTGGGACTGGGTAACAAAGGACAATGCCGACTGGGTTTCGGATCCTCTTTTTTTCCCATGTGAGACGTACCTTTTGACCTCCTATTCCTCTCCTGATTACCTTTATCCCTGGTACGTTGGACCACTCGCTTCTGCTTGCGCCTTGACTTGGAGGACGAGGAGCCACTGGGTCTCGGCTCCGTTTTCAGAGGAGCTTGTGGACCAGTCACCATCCTTTGTCCCCTCAAGAGGAGCTCGAGATACTTTTTATCTATGGGAGTGGAAAACTCAAGGGGGGCCGCCGTATCAATGCCCGGACGCATGTGGCGTCTCTTGCCTTCCGCATCGTACTTGTAGTAGGAGAAGCTCAGCCGGCGGAACTGGCTGGGCTGCTGCTCCAGGCCTGGCATCCGGGATTCGTATTGCTCGAGCAGGTTCAAGAACTCCGGGGACACCCGTCGTCCCGGAGGAGAGCAACTGACCCCATTGATGCCCCGTTGCAGCGCATTTCCTGTGGATGGCCGATATCTAGAGGAGAACATAGGCCGATCTTCGACTGGTAAGGCTCGGTTGCCCGCATACCATTCCCTCGCATTGTCATCCACATCGAAATACTTCACCCGGTTAGGATTGCATCGCGTATTCCTGCAGTTCAAAGACTCCGAAAATGTGAGGAAATCATTGTAGGAACTGCAGGTCATCTGCGAGTTCAGCTTTCTGTTTATTAATGCATGTAATATTTTCATTGGGAAGGGGACAATTTTGTACAGAAAATTAAAGCCTAAAGTTAAAAAAAAAAACCTAGAAATATGTGTCAAAATCAAGAGCAGTTACATCATTAAATTAAGGAGTCGAATATTAATACTAAGATTGCAATACCCAGAAGCGAGAAATAATCTTTGGACAATCATAATATTACGAAATGCATCGTTGTTCTTATGAATCTCCAGAGATTATTTTCCACTTAAAGGATTCTGATTAGGGGACATCCAAGTATCCCAGAAACTAGCAGTATTTGGGGCAACATTTCTCCAGCTCGATCTCATGATTCCAAGCTCTTCTTAGCAATTTCTGTGTCTTTGTCTTCTGGATGAAATCCGGGCTTGTACACTCTGCGATTTTTAAAGTACAAATATTAAATAAATTATTTAAAGAAAGACTGAAACCCTTACCTGTTCTTAGCATATCACAGATTTCACTTTTCTGTATATCCCTCTCCTTTGTCTCAAAAGCATCAGCTTTTGTATTGGCCTCGTGACGATCCTTCTGGTTGCCGGATGTAAAATCCTTGTGGCGTCGTATTCTCAGTGGCTTGGAGGATACAAACGCTTTATCTAGCAATTGCTGGGTGTAGAGGCTTTCGGAGATTTCAGCGGGCTTGGGCATCTGCAGATATTCCAGGGTACTGGAAAAGAATTTATTGGGTTTTCGCTTTTTCTTCGCCTGCGCTCTCTTCTGCGGCTGCATTTTCTGGAGCATTTCGATGTTTTCTTTCACGAAATCCCTTGGTGGTTTCGGTGACCGAAAATCATCTCTGATGACAACGTACTTCATCAGCTCCTGGATTCGGGCCTGCACGACAGACTTCTCCTCCAAGACGAAATCCTGTTGAAATTTCTCTTGTGCGGCCTGTTCCCCGAGGTCTTCACTGTCAAAGTTTTTGATCTCGTCGCGTACCGATTTCAGCGCTGATTGGGAGTCTCTTATGACCTTTTCAGCGTTTGCAATTAGATCATTTACTGTCTTTGGATCTTGATTATGCTGTGGTTGGTAGTTCTCCCGAACGGTGCCGAACATGAAGTCATCTTCATCTGTACGCGGTGCCTCCTTGGCTACCTTCGCCTTCTTCTTTGCGGACATCACGGAGGGGGCAATGTCTGCGCCGCTGACTATTGAGCCGCGTATCCGCGCTTTCTTCTCTGCGATATCGAATTTGTTGCTTATCAGGCTGGAGATATTCTTTCTACTCAGATAGGCAATTGAACGCTTCGAGCCATCCTGCCTGACTATGCTCCGATCCGGCGCTGAGTCCCTGATGTAATGCGAAAATTTTTTTAGGTTTAATGCATTTCCGGGTAGGACCAATCGGAGGGATCTCCTCGAGATGGGGACCGAGTGCCTTTTGTTCTTATACGACGCATGTGAAACCTTTAGTTTCAAGTTACTTCGTAGCATTTTATGAAACTGCTGAGAGGTTTGTGGGCTTAAATCGCTAGACCTTCGTCTAGAGTTTTTTTTCAGTTTAGACTTGTGAATTCCGGAAGAGGAGTCTCCTCCTTCCATTTGCTTGTCTTCTTTTTTGGAAATCCTTTTATGGGCAAGTTCGTGCTGGCTCTTGAGGGCAGGCATCAGTTCGGACATTTCGACGTTCTTTTCCTCAAACAGTTTGTCGAAGCGCTTTGACATTATCCTTTCTTTCTTACTTCTCGGGCTGGTTTCGGTGCTGCTCATTAGGGGCGACTTTAGGCCAGGAATCCTGCCTTTTTTACCCCTCAGCATTTTATGGAAGTGTAGGGAGATTTGTGGGTTTATACCATCGCTAGACCTTTGTCTAGATTTTGCGGTTTTGCGATCTCCGTAACTCGGCTCGGAGTTTCTTTTCAGCTTAGGCTTGTAAGTTCCAGAAAAAGACTTCCCTCCTTCCTTATCCATTTTCTTTTCTTCATTTTTGGCAATTTGGTGCTGACTCTTGAGGGCAGGCAGCAGTTCGGGCATCTCGACGTTCTTTCCCTCAAACAGTTTGTCGAAGGACTTTGACATTATAGTCTTGGGCATAGATTTAGCCCTTAGTTTCATCCTTTCTTTATTACTTGGCGGGTTTATATCACTTTGTAGCTTTATATCGCTAGATCTTCGTTTAGATTTTCCAGCTTTGTGAACTCGGTAATTTGGATTGGAGTTGCTTTTCACTCTCGACTCGTGAGTTCCAGAAGAGGACTTTCGTATTATCTTAATCCTATTCTTTTCTTCTTTTTTACCTCTATTCTTTTCATAATTCTTGGACGTCCTTTTTTCAAAAAACTTGTGATGACTCCTGAGGGCAGGCATTAGTTCGGGCAGCTTGACGTTCTTTCCCTTTAGCAGTTTGTCGAAGGGCTTCGACATCATCGTCTTTTTTTTGATCCCAGGATACGAGTGATCAAGGCTATCCTGGAGCACACCTTTGAGGCTCCTATGCGAGCGAGGAGTGCCATTCTTCTGTGCGTTTCTCTTTTTGATTTTCTTCGCAGTTAAATGCAGAGCAGCAACAAAATCGGGAACCCTGCGAGCATCCTTAATCTCGCTTTGTGTATACTTTCCAAAAGGAGTGTCTAATACTATGCTCCCTCTCTTCTTATCCTTGCAAAATAAATTAAGGAGGTCTCCCTCTATGTGCTCTTTTAGGGGTTCCCCAACCGCCTGCTCCATCTCGGGTCTCTGTTGAGCTTTTTCAAGGCGATTTCGCTCTAGCCGCCTGAGCTTGACCAGTGCCTTAATCAGATTTGGCCACATGCTATATTTTGCCGGCGTGTATTTATCCTGTACCTTGGCTTCCTCCTGAAGCCTTTTCTCGTGCTCCTCCAGCCATTTGGACTTCTTTGTCTTGACTAAGAAGGGTCGCTGGGCAGCCCATGAGAGCGTGGCGTAGGGCCCGTCAAGATCTCTCAGTCCTTCATTTTGGTAAGGGGTCTGATCTTCTGGCGTTCTTTGAGAGGTTCTAATTCTTCTTTTACTGTTAGCACAGCAAGCGTCGTAGGCCTCCTTGTCATTGTAGCCGGTACTCTAAAAAAAACTTATAAAAGTGACGTTCTAAAAAAAAATAGAGCTTATTACAAGATTGACAAAATTTAAAATATTTTTTATTAATATAAAAAGAAATTACTTAAAGCCCAGCATCCGTTGGGAAGATAAATCGGATTTTAAGCACTAAAGATTATTAAATATCAAACATTTTGTACCATCTTGTAGTAAATAATTCAAACATATTATATTTACCTTCAAGAAGGCCCAATCCCACATACTTTTATATTTTTCCTTATCAAAACTGTAATGTTGTCTTCCTATCTGCCGTTGTATCTCCTTTGTCTGTCGAGGACAACAAAATTCATTGCAATTACTAAACGCCGTCATAATTTATTTATCAAACACGAAAAATCAAAAAAACAATTTATATTTTGAATTTAAAGTCAAGGATGGTCACACTGGCTACGCCTAACGGCAAATTGTAAGCTTAAGTTTATAGAGCTGGTGCTGGGGCGAATTCAGCGCACGCCGTGCCCGCCAATTCGCTGCTCCTTGGCGCTCTTTCTTTCACAGTGTTGCCAATTTAGCTATTTTCCCACTGGACAACACAGCTCCTAGCGGGAAATTTGAAGCAAACAATTGTGTATCCTTGAAGGATTTCAAAGTTCTAGAAAGAAGTTTGCAACACAGTGAATATTCCAGTAACTATTTACGTTTTTTTGTGTAAAAAAAAAACTTCCTAGAAAGTTACATTTGCCAACAGCTTGGTAATAAGTTCAATAAATTAGTATTTAATATTTAAACAAATTATCATTGATTAACAGAGAGAATGTGGAAGCTTTGCCACTTTGTGGATTTCAATTGTGGACTGTGGACTTTGTGGGCGCCAAACTCAAATTTTACTCGACGATGGCGGATGTGTCGTCGCTAACTATGTGAATTTCCAAGAAGAAGAAAATTTGTTTCGCGCATCCGAAAACCCTCTAGATTTTCTTTAGCTAGCGTCACAATTTAAAGCTTCGTAGAGCTTTCTGCAAAGGATTTGTAAGCTTTTCTTTGCAACACCCGAAGAGTTGGCAACCATGCTTGGGACGAGTCCTGCGCGTTGACAGTCAAAAGTACCGTTGAGAGCGTAGCTGGCGAAAAAAGTAAAAGTGAAAATCAGGCCCTTGAAATTTGTGTTCATCAATTATGCATTGATTAGGACAAAAGCAAAACACACACAGTGACATTTAAGACAGAGAGCGCGGAGCCGCAACGGAAAAGTGCATTTCGATAAATCAGAGTTGTGGTTTAGTTTAAACCTAACATTTGCACGGTGCCGTAATCTATAATTGCGAGAAAAGAAAAGAGACCTGCACACACACACAAGCACACTCGGTATACAGACACACAGTTCTGTGAGTGGGTGAGACGCCCCCGCATTGCCCTTGGCCCCACAAACCGAAGACAGCGTTCGATTTTTCACAACAAGCTGCGAAAACGCCAGTGTGAAAACCAGAACTGAACTCTAAACTGAACTGAACTGAAAAGAAAAAACGCCAATAGCCAATAGCCAGCAACATGGACATGCTCAATCAGATACTCAGCATTAATAACGGTGGCGCCTATGGAGGCGGGAAGGCGGGCGGCGCCTTTGATCCGGTCACGTTCGCCATGAAGCCCCAGGTTGTTATCCGGGCACTCTGCTGGGTAAGTAGGACTCCGGGGACTACGGTTGAGTGCTCTGCTCGGGGAATTGCACAGATTTCCCATATCTCGGACGCCAGAAAGCACACAAACACACACACACGACTTGATGATTATCACGCTGTTTGCACGGCACTTAAGTAGTTTACGAAAGTGTCCCCAAATAGGGATTCATGAATTTTAGCTTACACTCGAAACAAAAGCTTGAAAAAGTTGTTTAAAAGTATGATAGCAAGTCTTATAGCTCGTAAATTAAAGAAATTTATGATGTACTTGAAACCTAGCCTTTTATATTACATTCATTGCTGCTTCTACTTAATTATTTTTAAATATTTAATAAGTAATACCTAAAAGGTAATTATTAATATTACATTCAAAGCTACTAAAACATTAGGAGTTTAGTCATTATCTAAAGCATTTAAATTACTTAAAAAAGGTGTCTAAAAGAATGCAATGATTTCTTTTGAAGTATCCAAGATCATGCAGAGTAAACTTTCCTATTTATTTATTAAGTAAAATAATGTACCATAATTTTGGATACCTTTTTAAGTGTTTTATAACCTCCAATAATTTCTGTGGCACTTCCACTTCTATTAATCCAATTTCAAAGAGTTTTAAATAAGCTACAGTTCGACTTTAGTTAGCCATAAATACTCCAAGCCATTAAGGTGTTCAGTAAAACTAAATTTATACGAAGCACCTTGTCATAAAAGTCCATTAAAAAGAACTTTTGTAGATTTGATATCCCCCCCTAAATGTTTACTATCGCAGAAAGTGCTTGGACATTAGAGACTTTCCCATAAACAGTACATGACATCCTTAAATGGGTAATGTAATCCCTAAATGTCACTACGCATAAACGTAGTGACAACGCCAAAAGCATGGGAATAGTGTTCTGGGATTTGTTTATCCGAATGTGCCAGGGGCTTAGGTTGGCGAGGGGGCGAGCCAGGATCAGCTGCAGCGACGCCATAAAAACTCTCACGCCCATGAAAGCTTTATAATTAAATGTCGTAAAAAGGGCCACTGGCTTAGGACATGGAACTCACAGAACTTTCTTATATCCAACGATTTGATGTGCGTCACCCAGCGAAGTGGGAAATATGCGATAACCGGGAGTGATGGCGAGTGGGGTTTCGTTTGCCTTACCATTTGTGTATACGTAATATTTGCCCACTCTGTTGACCAAGGACACAGGGTCCTTGCGATTGCAATCCTACCAGTAATTCCCCCAGCTTGCCCCTTTCCGGCCAAACAAAAACTAAACTTGGCCTTCATTCCACCGCGAATTGGGTCACAAACATAAGTACGTGTCTGCCGCGTTGTCTGTGTACTTGAACTTCTGGCTTGTTGCACCTGCCCAAGAAAATCGATGGGCCAAAAGTGGGAGTTGCGAAAAAGAAATCACATAAACAAAGTATTAGGCTTAGGAAGGGGTCTAACTTTTTTTTATTGGCAAGGATAACAGGAATATAATCAGCTTTGTGAAGCGTGTAAATCAAGCCAAAATAAGCAGAGAAGCTTTATAACATAAATGGGGTTAAGTCTACTTTAAACTTAGGAGGTTATCTTTAACCTTATAGAAGATAATCAATTTTAAACTAACCAAAGACCTATTCTACTCACAATCCTTTGTTTTGAGCAAATTGTATTTTTAATTGCTCATTAACTCGGCTCAAGTGTCACATTCTGAATTTATTTATATGCAAAGTATGCTGTCCTCTCACTCACAAGGAATTTTCCCCATTTAATAGCTCTTCTCAGTCGTCGTCTTCGGCTGCATATCCTCCGAGGGCTGGACGGAGAAGGAGGGCAAGGAATACTGCCTGTACAATGGCGATGGTATGGCCTGTAAGTATGGCAACATGGTTGGCGTATTTGGGTTCCTGGCCTCCATGGGCTTCATGGGCGGCGAGTTCCTCTTCGAACGGATGTCCTCTGTGAAGAGTAGAAAGCGTTACGTCATGGCCGATATGGCTTTCTCGGGTAAGCTCCTCTATACATTCACTTTTAACTAGGTTACGTTTGGCAAATACCTTCTCACTATTTTCCCAGCCTTCTGGACCTTCATGTACTTTGTGGCCTTCCTGTATTTGTGGTCCCAATGGAGCTCGTCGCCACCGCCGCCGCTGGGCATCGGAGCTGGCAGCATGAAGACCGCCATTTGGTTTTGCCTCTTCTCGATAGCCACCTGGGTGCGTTTAAATCATCAATCCAATCCAATCGTTGAATGGGAATATATATAGCTTTCTATTATCTCTTGGTGTATAGGCCCTGTGCGCTCTGATGGCCTACAAACGATTCCTGATTGGCGCCGGCGATGAATTCACCTCGGCCTTTGAAACGGACCCGGCCAATGTGGTGCACCAGCAGGCCTACGGCTACTCCATGGACAATGACAATGATCAATATAGCGCCTCACCCTTTGGTCAGCCGCAGCAGGGTAAGTAGTGGACATTCCTGACCTTTACTTATTTATTAATAATATAATTGATAAATATATTCCGTAGGCGGCATGGAGCAGCAGCAACAGCAGCAATCCGGCATGGAGTACCAGCAGCCCACCTACTAAGGAATTTTCCCCCTAATTGCTCCTCTGTTGTCCACAGAACACTCACTTCGATTTTGTAGTGCAAATGGCAAACGTTTTACACGACTAAACAGCAAACACACCAGTTGGCTTTACCATATACACCGATGTCGAAACATATAACAAAAGAGTAACAGAAACAATAAAGCTGCTAAAAGTTGATTACAAAATACAACAAGTAATAATAATAATAATATTTAAAGTCAAGCAATTGCCGATACAATGCCACGCACTTGCTTTAGCTACCAGAGGATATATAAGGATTTGTCGGAATAGTATGAAAATATATTGTATAACTCGTAAGCTAGCCCCCTAAGTTGAGTGTGTGCAGTTTTTGTAGTGGAAATTTGTTGCAATATATATATACAAATATATATATATATTGATATATATATATTATACAGATATACAACTAGTTATATATCCGCATACAGGCTACCCAGTTGAGGCATTGCGTACTCGATATATGATATGCTTTCAACGTTGTTAGTTATTTAGTGTTTACGTGTACGTACTTATTATTATGATATATATATATATGATTTTTGGTTTGTGCCAGGCCCTGGTCGCCCCCGATCCGCTAGTTAACGATAATGGCAATATAGCTTGCAAAACCGACGAGATTTTTTAGATAAATTTACACACAAGCAGTAGCAGCAGCAGCAGCAGCAGAAAATCAATTCTCCGAGTTATTCAAGCCACATATCCAATAATACCATCTAGGCAGCCCCCAAAACAGAGTCCTGCGGCCAGGGCCGGAGCTTGGTTAGAAGATGAGCAGCCACAAAACACAATAAACGCCAAAGAATATGTAAATTGTAAACAGTAATTCATCACACAGTACACAGTAAGGACCGTGAGCCGTTTGATGGGAAGGTTAACCGTATTCAGGAGATGTTTTCAAACTAGATTACCGCAGGAATTACAGAAACGCTTTGTTAAAGGCTTGTTGTTGCCCCAACACCCCCCCAAAAAACCAAAGATTTGTATAGTAAATAATAATAATAATACATAGTACCGATGAAATGGAAATCTATACTTGTGTGTACAATACCCATTACGCATTGCGAGGGGCTGTCCCATCCGACTGGATGCGATCGCTCCTTGGAATACTCTCAAATATCAATGAATGTAAACATATTGATTACATAAATGTTCACTTAGTGCAGCAACTTGCGATAACCTACAAAAATGTATTTGTTAAATTAAATACTATATATACATACATATATATATTATATATATTTACGAATTGTATATGTCATACGAAAGCCGTAAGCGTACTATACAAATATAAATTAATCATGTAGAATTCGTGTGCGTTACAATTGATAGACAAAGAAACCAAACAAAAACAAAAAGAAAATCCAAATTTACTCATTTCAAAAAAACTTAAGGTCGAGATTACAAAAAAAAATACACACCGCCAGTGAAAAATAAAGAAATCGGCTTAACATTTGCGAATACGATTGTAACAGAAGAACTCCTCAAACAAGATCCTCAAGTGGAAACCCTCAGATTAAATATAAATACATATTTTTAAAAACCAAACAAGAGTGATGTATTTTCTTTGGGACTTATATTTTCAATTCTTAAAAGTTGTTGGCTTATTATGATATTGGAATTTGGTCTGTTAAATCTACCTTTAAAGGTTTTTTTAATCAGTGGATTCTACTAAATAGACTCCAGTACTTCTGGGACCCTACCTCCAATCGTTTGTGCGACCTCCTCAGTGGATGCTTCCTCCTCCAACTCTTCAGGGTGGTCTGGTGCTTCAACTGGTAATTGTTCACTTCCTAATTTTGGTTTAATCGTTGTTTCTTTCACATATGTTCCAGGAGCTTCCATATTAATTAGACCCCAATACGCCTGCGCACCGACTTGCACTACAGTTGAGTCCGTTTTGCTTTCCGCTTCCGTATGAGGTGAATATGTATCTGGCTTGACAATCTTCAACTCTTCAATACTCAAGTCGGACCACTCGTCTATACTCCTCTTGTTGGAGACCTTTCCCAGCTCGTATAAAACATTGTCCTCCTGAATCTTTCGCCAGTTCTCACAGAAGATACTGCGACGTTTCACAGTCTCATCATCGTTTATATATTTCGGCTTGTAATCAGTCTGTAAATCAAGAAAATTAATAGAAGTAAATATTGAGTACAGAATAAACCTACCAAGAATTTCTCCCAGGCAGACTGACACTTCGGATCGACTTCAGATACATCCGCTTTATTGGCAAGTACGTCCGTAATAGCTGCATCCTTCAGCTTTATATTTTGAAGGTTTTCTTCGGTCGATTTGATATTTACCAATTTTGGTTTAATCGTTGTATCTTCCACATATATGCCAGGTTCTTCCGTATTAATTAGACCCCAATACTGCTGCGCACCAACTTGCACTACAGGTGAGTCCGTTTTGCTCTTCAAAAGTTCTTCATTAGGTGGATAAATAGCAGGACTTTGACTCTTTAGCTCCTCAGCAGTCAAATCTGACCACTCGTTTATACTCTCCTTTCCCGATTTGTGTTCCTTATTATACTCTTGGATCCTTTGCCAGTTGCCACAGAAGATGCTTTGTCGTTTCTCAGTTTCTGCATCGTTGACATACTTCGGGCTGTAATCACTCTGTAAATTATGAAAATTAATATAAAAATATATTCTATACTTAATTAAACTCACCAGAAACTTCTCCCAGGCAGCTTGACAGTTCTGTTCGATTTTAAATCCATCAGTTTTGTTTCCGCGTTCCTCCCTATTAGCGGGTTTCTCGAATTCTTTAATTGGAGGTACTTCCTCGGTTAATTTAGTGTTCACTAATTCTGGTTTCAACGTTGTTTCTGCCACATAGGTTCCAGGTTCTTCCATATTGGGAGGAAAGGTGTATGGAGTTTTATTCTTCTCCTCTAAGGTCAAATCAGACCACTCATTTATACGCTTATTTGAGGACACCTTTCTCGATTCGTATAGCGCATTGTGCGCTTGAATTCTCTGCCAATTCTTGCAAAAGGTTTCTCGACGTTTCTCAGTCTCTGCATAATTTTCATATTTCCGTTTATAATCCGTCTGCAAATTAAGATAATTAATAAAAAGAAATGTTTAGTGATTAGCAAATCCTACCAAAAACTTCTCCCAGGCAGCCTGGCACTTCAGATCGTCTTCAGATGCATCAGTTTTGTGTTCAGATACTTCAGTATTAGCTGGTTCTTGCAACTCTTCAATCTGAGGTACTTCTTCGGTTAATTTAGTATTCCCTAATTCTGGTTTCAACGTTGTTTCTGCCACATAGGTTCCAGGTTCTTCCATATTGGGAGGAAAGGTGTATGGAGTTTTATTCTTCAATTCGTCAAAAGTCAAATCAGACCACTCGTTTATGGCCTTCTTGTAGGAAACCTTTTTCAATTCGTAATCGGCGTTGTGCTCCTGAATCCTTCGCCAGTTGTCACAGAAAATGCTGCGGCGTTTCTCAGTCTCAGCATCACTTTCATATTTCCGGTTATATTTAGACTATAAAACAAGTTAATTATTAGAAATATATATTGACTTGAATATACCTACCAGGAACATCTCCCATGCAGCCTGGCACTCCTGATCGATTTCAGATGCATCAATTTTGTGTTCAGGTACTTCCGTATTAGCTGGTTCTGTTTCTGAGGTTATGCTTTTGGTTTCTCCAATCTGAGGTACTTCTTTGGTCAAATTTGTATTTATTAAATTCGGTTTCATTGTTGTTTCTGCCACAAAGGTTCCAAGATCGTCCATATTAGCTTGGATCGTATACAGATTCCTGCTTGGAAATTTCTGCACTTTCTTTACATCCGTTTGGTTTCCCGCTTGCTCCATATTTGGTGGAAAGGAAGATTCTTGTGTTGTTTTCCACTCTTCAAAGGTCAAATCAGACCATTGATTTATTCGCTTACTTGAGGACACCTTTCCCGATTCGTATAGCGCATTGTGCGCTTGAATTCTCTGCCAATTCTTACAAAAGATTTCCCAACGTTTCTCAGTCTCTGCATCATTTTCATATTTACGTTTATAATCAGTCTGCAAATTAAGATAATTAATAAAAATTAATGTTTAAAAATTAATCAATCTTACCAGGAACTTTTCCCAGGCAGCCTGGCACTTAATCCTTTTCTGATCGACTTCAGTTGACTCCGGTTTACTTCCAGCTTGTTTCATATTTGGTGGAAAGGAAGGTTCTTGCGACTCCTTCCACTCTTGAAATGTTAAATCAGACCACTGGTTTATTTTCTTCTTGAAGGACTCTTTGCCCTCTTCGAACTGAGCATTGTGTTCCTGAATCCTTCGCCAATTGGCACAGAAAATATTACGGCGTTTCTGGGTTTCCGTATCGCTGGCATAGTGGACACCAAAGTCGGCCTATAAATAAATTAAATAAATGTTTTAATGGGCTGCAATTCTGGGAAGACGTTATCGCCGAACTCACCAAGAACTTTTGCCAATCGGACTGACATTTAGCTTCTTCTGGGAATTCTGTTCGGAGCTCAACCCCTAAAGTAGTCGCTGCTGACTCATTTCTGTTGCTATTGGTGGTCGATTTTATTGGAAGTTGTCCATTATTTGTTTGTGAATCACGTTCGTTTTTCTGCTGGGATCCAGAGGAGGGAGTTGTGGGAGCCGTCCAGGCCGCGCCCATCAAAAACACGATCAAGAAGGCGCCGGTGGTGAAGTGAGCTAAGCTCATCTTGCAAACTTTTCGCGTACTGAGCTGCGGACTCGAGTGACCACTTATAAATACTCAGAGAATTCATAGCGAGCAGAGAGCAGAGAAAGATTCATCATCTGGCGATAACAAAGCCATTTATTTTGTTCGACAAACTCTCTCAATTTTCGTTCTGGAGAGCATACACTTTTCAGGTGAATTCAGGTAATTACTTGTGTTTGTTTTGAAATGAGAGCAAAACGTGATCAAAGCCGGTTCGCCGGTTTATGCGATAAAATCAATCATGAAATGAATGATGAAGTTATCTTGAAGTCCTTAAATTATTTATTTATAAATTCGCACTTCCTTAAACTATAATAAATCTTTATTTCAGCTTACAGCTGTTGGCAAGATTCCCAATGTGACCAATAATAAAATCAGCTAATTGGGAGGAAGAATTAGAGCTGGAAAAAACATCGATGCTTATCGATTTTTAATCGAAGTTTTCATACAAAAACATCAATAAATTTCGATACCTTTAGAGCTCTAGGAAGAATATTAAATACTGTTGCCTTATAAAACGTTATAGAAATGTGAAAAAAATGTGAAAAAATCCGGTTAGATCAGCCATGACTTGAACTCGTAACTCCTTGCTGAAAAGATGCTTTTAACGATCTAAGACAAGTGCGAGTGAAATGGACAGAAGGTTGCAACTCTATTTTCTTATAACTGCTTAGCTTATGATTCAAAACTTTAGAAAAACTTACCACAATAACTATATTATATTAATAAAAATGAAATATATTGAAGACTACCTTTTATAATAACTGTTTGTATGATTTCTGTGGGCGACAGAATTGTATAACTAATTATATCAACGTGCAATTTAGATTCTTCCAAATCTCTGAAATAGCCAAAAAACGAACTGCATAAACAAAGTACATAAATTCTTCCTCACTCGAGTAAACACTGAAATTTTAGAAGGCACATTTTTGTTTATTTATTGAAGGTGTGACTCATGCCGGTCCAAATGCAAACCCATTGGCCGGATGTCGCCACCGCTACAACGCTACAAACTAGAGTAACATAGTTATAAATTCGTGGTTTGTAATTGACTATACTATATATCTAGGTGGCTAGGATCGGGTGGGATCCTCTCACAAGATCGGGTAGCTGCACTCGCTGGCAATGCCGCAGAAGCCGCCGGCATTGCGGATGAGTCGCATAAAGCCGCCCTCGCCCCAGTTCTGGGAATACGAGTTCTTAATGATCCAGTAGTCGCGACCGTTCTCCGATCCGTAGCCCACCACGGTGACCGAATGGTTCACCTCGCCCTGATTGCAATCGTCGTCCTCGTAGATGCCGCCGCCATACTGCTCGAACGAGATGGTATCCGCGTTCATGGAGCAAGCCAGTGGGCCCAGGGTGGCGATCACCTCCTTCATTTTCTCCTCGTCGCCGGGCGTGATTGTGGCATAGTCACGAATCTTCACAATGCTCTCCCTGGGCGGCCGTCCGGCTGTCTCGTTCTGGCGGCACTGCATCTCCGATTGCGTGTATGGATACTTGCTGGCCAGCGTCACACCATGATCGCGGATATACTCGAAACCGTACTCCTGGAAGCCACCATCACATCCCATATTGCCGTAGTCGTCGGCACAGTCCACCAGATTCTGTTGCGACAGCGATGGCAGTACTCCCGTCCGCCGGAAGATGTGTCCCTCCAGGGTTCCGGTCGTCGCGAATGACCAACATGCTCCACAGCCCACTCCCTGGAATCCAGGCGGTGTCACGCCCCCCTTCTCGCGCCAGTCGAACTTCTCCGGCAGATTGGGGGCAGTCGGACTGCGGGGGCCAGTCACGAAATTGATGTGTCCATCGGTGTACTTTCTGCAAGGCAAGAGAAGTCCGGGTTAGAGGTGAGTTGCAGTACGAATGGGGTTAATTGGTATGACCCCGAGTGGGTAGTTCAAGAAAGACCCCCAATTATAGGCTGTGACGAGAATTGACAGCAAATTGGGTCTGAATCACACTTATAACATGAGCATTATAGTCAGAAATTTATCTTGAGCTTTCTGTATTCCTAAAACTAATATATTTCTATTTATATTGCAAGTTTCATTATCTCTTTAAATATTTATAGTAATTAAATGAATAATCTGGAGGGGAAAAAATTTAAAGGGATTTTACAGAACTTGTGAGGCTTAAACATATTTTTATCGCTCACTTTTGAATAAATTTCCTATTCAAATTATATTCAAAGCGAGCTCTGTAATTTCTCTATGAAATTATTCCTTTTAAACAGATTGATTTAAAGGAAACTGAGACCTTAAGAGAATTCCTAGCATTCTGTTTGAAATCAAATATATTTATGGTAAAATCCTCAAGCCAGCAAACAACAAAAATAAATACATATCAAATAATCTTATATTTCGATTTCAAATCATTTATATCTATAATAAAAACTTTGTAAAACGTGTTCAGTGTGGAGGTAACATTAAATTATTTAATACTGGCATATAAAAGCATTTTAATACTACTGTTTTCATTTAAAAAGAAATATAATTCAATTGGGCAATTCCATAAAAATAAAATGATTGAATTCTCGGAATCAACAACGCAATAACAATTTAATTATGGCGTTTATAAAAGATAACAGTGTTCAAGAGCATGATGGCACATTTTTTCCAAATATTTGGAATAAACAAGATAATAAGAACTTGCTACTTAGCAAGAAAGACTTTTGTTTTCTTGCAATAAACAAATTTTTTGGAAAAATTTAAGTAATAACCACAAATGGAAGCTATATATTTTCGTTATCGAACTAGTTCAGCATAATCTTCACCTTAGGCTTACAAATTACACATTGTTTAGCGCCCACGAGAAGATCTTAAGATCTAAAGATCTTAATCTGTAAACCCGTTTAGGAGTTATGAGATACATGTTAATTATTCCCTGATCAACGGTCTTCCCCTTATGCTATCTGGTGATATTGCGTCATAGTGCAAAAGCATACTTACTCTCCAGATTCGGACACCTTAGAGCCGAGCAGGGTGCCAATCTCCTTCCTGGTCATATCCGCCAATGGATTGACACTCAGGCTGAAGCTGGCTATCCCAGTGTCGGCATTCTTGTTGCTCAACGTGATCAGCGACATCTTGGCGGCGAAGATACTCTCGCGGTAGATGCGCTCCTCATCGGAATACACCTTGCCCGTCTGCCGCAGGAAGTCGTCGTAGCTTCGGATGTCGCAGAGCTTGGGGAACGATTGTAGGGCCTGCAATGACACAGCACCCAGCAGAGCCAGGCCCGTTGCCAGCTGCAGCCACATCGATGAGCACATCCGCATCTGCATAAAAGCGAAAAGAGTGGAGAGTGTTAGATAATCGCTTGGCCAACAACGCACTACCTCCTTCTCCTTTGCCAACTTCATCTGTCAACATTAATCGCAGGTGAATTTAGCCCATTCATTCACCTGGAAGCGAACTATCTTGCGATAGAGCTCGTGGAATTTCAAATAGGGAAACATTAGGGGAAACCACCGCATAAATATGTATATATTCATAAGCATCATAATATGAAAGATACTCCTTATCAACTATAGCACAAAATTCATCGTTAAAAAAAAGCTATATATCATCCTTATCAAGGAATTTATTATGAACTTGGCGAAAGGTGAATTTTTAAAATCAATATTAATACTAGAGGTTTCGGACTATTTTCATTGTTCTTATCTTTAAATTTAGCTCGACATTTAATCAATATTTTTTATAGCAAATATTTGGTATATTAACAGTATAATTAAGACATTTTTCATAAGACTTATATGTGTTTTTCTATTTTTCAGTAAAAAACATTTACTTTAAACTCAACGATGGAATCTCAATAAAAACCCGATAATACTTTGTCAATGTTTAATTTTAAATAAACATATTTCCTGAAGAAAACCCGTTAATTGGCTGGTTGGTTTTTGTTTTCAACCATCATCTGTGTATATGTATAATTCACAGAAACTTAACAACTTAATGATCGATTTAACGAAAAACTACATGTCGAACGATTTAATGGTATTTATTGTGTTTTTTTTTGTGGTATCCCGCAGATCATCTTCTTCTGTCGGCAATCGGGCATCTTAATTGGTAATTAATCACCCGTTGGCTTTAACCCATGTCCCCCAGCTCCCACACTTCAAGCCTCACGATCCATCGATCTCAATTTGGAAACTGGCAGAGCAAAGCAGAGCATTCAGAGTTCGCTTTTCGGTATTTGCCAATCCGATCACTGATGACATATGCATCATCATTATTGGTTGAATAATCCCATTTGCATATGCTTAGCATATAGCCATAGGTCTCTTATTAAAAAGATACAATCCGCTCGACTTTCGGCATATACATCATCATTTCGTGGGCTGTTCGTTGGGTCTTTCCTTTTATTTCTTTTTGGCTTAAATTGCCTGACCGTTGGCCAAATGTATCTAGATTGGGCAACCGCAGGCCAAAAATTTCACTTTCAATGGCGATGCTCGTAAATCGTAAATATTCATCACATGCTGGGCCTGGGTGAAAGGCTATTAAACCATTTATTTCCTTTCATCTCTAAGAGTAAATCCCGATTTCTATTCGAATGTAATCTTTAATTGCAATTGCAGTTCTCTTGTATGCCTGATTAGGCAATACAAAGAATAATACATTATAAACCTTGAAGTGAATTTAATTGGTTTGTGAATAAGATTTTCGATCTGAGCTTAAGTCACACCAATTTGAAGAAAAAGAACATAAGAAACTTTAGGATTTATCTACAAATGTTGTTATTTAATATACCAAAGATATCAATTAATATGATCTAACATACAGATTAATAATACAAGGTTTCTTTTATTTTATGATCATTTTTTGAAAAAAAATATGATTTTATTTTAAGCACTCCTCCAAGCCTTAAAACAGGAAATAGAGTTTGTTTTAAATATTACATTTAATAGGTTTTTTATAATGTTTTGTGATGGGGATGATCACTTTATTTTAAACTCTCTTTTTTATTTAATATTATTCCTAGCGACAATTTTTCATTCAGAGTTAATAGAGCAGAATAATTTTTAAACTAAACTTCACAAACTATTATTTACAATATTTGTAAGGCAACAATGTAACAGGTGCCCATTTTAGGTGTTCACACCTCATCTATTATTTAACTTGTTGTCGGTGTAATGAAACACAACACAAATATCACAAAAAAACACACACGACACCAATATATGTTGAAAGCGTGGCTCAATCACCTTTTACGATTTTCTGGTAGATGAAATATCTTCCGCGTTCAGAAATCTGTGCGAAGATGGCGCAGACACGAAGACCGGCGTGGTTATAAGCGGCTCTCGACCCGCACATCTCGGTTTTATAGGGTCCAGGCCCAGAGTCCGGGGCTCAGACATCTGGCCGAAACCAGATGAGCACCAAAAAACGTATTCATCTTCATGTGGCAGGCCGGCCCAGGCTGGCTATCTGGTTTATGGCATTATAATATAGCCTGGCTTTAATTTATGCATGTTTAGTAATTGTTTGTTGGCCAATTCACGGGTGTCTAAAACTACATCGATTAATTCATTCAAAAACAAAAGAGAAATTATACAAATTGTCAGGCGATTAAGTGGAAAGTAATTAATTAATGCGATTTATCATATAGTTTCATGCATTACATGATCGAAACTAGTTTATAATTTATGAGTGCATAACCCCAAAAATAAAAGCAATACGCATAAGAAAACTGGAAATTTTCAAACAACAATAAATTATTTATAATGTTTGTAAGCCCGTAAAAGATAAGATTTCTTGTTTCAGTGAGAAAATATGTGTATTATAAAATATTTGTTAAATCTCTCAAATGCTTGCTGAAAGGTATTCACATTTGGTTAAACTATTTATGGTTACTTAATGTCGCTTAAACTATATTAAATTAAAAATCCACCCAAATATGTAAATATTAAATATATCATTTAAATATCAATACTAAAAGATTAAAGCTATGTATTAGCAGGTCAATAGCTGTGCCAAAATGTGTCATTTATTTGCAGTTCAATTAACAGATTTGTGGTGGTTTATTAATCAAATATCGTCGTACCAAGTTCAATGACTGGTAACCCTTTCGAGGCCCACTTTTGCAGACTTCCTAGAATCTTACCGGAAACCTGTTTTAACACCGATTAAGCTAACATCAATTGATATTGCCAAATAACTTATTTAGCACATCGTTTACATCGATTTGGCCAAGACAAGACATCAAACGAGCCTACTAAGCACCATGTTGCAACATTTATGGGCGCCATGAAAGTATGAATGTGATTAATCATGCCTGGAGAGGAGACAAAACCACAACAAGTGACGATAACTCGGCATTAGAGACGACAGCGCTTTTACGATGCTGTAGGAGGGGTGTATAATTTTTTTCCTGAACTGGGCCAGTGATGACTTCGAATTAACAGAGATACGAGAACCCAAACGAATCGCAACGATACGAAACGGAGCGCATTTGACAAGTTTATTGGGCAAACAAAGCGCACCCAGCCTAACGGGGGCTTATCGAGACCAACGGACAGACCCGGACCCATGGTTACCACTACTACCTTCTATGTCTATCTCTGCTGTAGGCCAAGTGCGAATTCAAGGCCCTCGTAGAAATCTATTTGCACTTTTCTTGCGAAAGTAACTCGGCATGGTAAACTTCTATTTGCGTTTGCAATCAGAAGGAGAGTTCCCGACTGACTATAAAAGACCATTGCATGGTTCTAGCCATCATCAGTTGTCTCGATTCTCGCTTTTCATCATGTTCAAATCGCTGCTCTGCTATTTTCTATTGGCCGCCGGTGGCGTGTGGGCCTTCAATCATGGCCAGGACTTAATAGACTTCAATGCCTATATGGTAAGTGTTCTGTACATCTTTTCACTTCGATTTTGGATATATAAAATACTCTGTACTGTTTACTTAATGTTTCTAAATTTTAAAGCTCACCTTCGAGAAGTCATATGTGTCGGACTCGGCTCGGAACTTTGCCAACTACTATTTCATCTACAATCGCAATCAGGTGGCCCAGCATAATGCCCAGGCGGATCGAAATAGGAGCAGCTACCGCGAGGCTGTCAATCAGTTTTCGGACATTCGACTTATCCAGTTTGCAGCACTACTGCCCAAGGCTGTGGCATTGACAACCTCGCAGGCCAGTGATCCGCCCGTTACGCAAGTGGCATCGGCCACCTACGACATCATTTCCGACTTCGGACTGACGGTGACGGTGGAGGATCAGGGTAGTAACTGTAGCAGCAGCTGGGCCTATGCCACGGCCAAGGCCGTTGAGCTCCTGAATGCCGTCCAGTCGGCTAATACTGCTCCAGCCTCGCTCTCCGCCCAGCAGCTGATCGATTGTGCCGGCATGGGCACCGGTTGTACCACCCAAGAGCCGCAGGCTGCACTGGACTATCTCACTCAGTTCACGGATTCGTATCTGTATCCGGAGGCGGACTATAAGAACGACAATACCTCCAAGACGCCGGGTATATGCCAGCCGGCATCCTCGGTGGCCGTGGGCGTCAAATTGGCTAGTTACTCCACGGTGGCCGATGGCGACGATGATGCCGTTATGAGATACGTATCTAATGGATTCCCCGTGATCGTGGAATATAATCCGGCTACCTTCGGATTCATGCAGTACTCCAGCGGTGTCTATGTGCAGGATACGAGTGCCCTGACGAATCCGAAGAGCTCACAGTTTCTGGTTGTCGTGGGCTATGATCACGACGTGGACTCCAATTTGGACTACTGGCGGTGCCTTAACTCCTTCGGAAAGAGATGGGGCGAGGATGGGTACATTAGGATTGTGCGAAGGACTGACCAGCCCATTGCCAAGAATGCCATTTTCCCCAGTTTCCTGGTCTGAAAATAATAAAGTGTTTATAAACTTAACTTCAAAGAAACCACTTTGAAATATGTTTTAGAAATAAATCGTACCTTTTCCCTAACATTATTAAGTGGATATTATATTTAAAGGTTTATGATGGTATATATCCCCCGATTTCCACCTATATTTGAAGTCTCTTCTTGGTTTTTTTTTTTGTGAAAGCTTATAGCTTTGATGTCTCCATTTATTGAATTTATTCTTTGTATTTAGTTTATTTATTGATTTTTCATCTACAAGCGGAGCTTTACAGACTTAAATGCTAAAAATTAACAAGTTCACATTATTTTCTTTTCTTGTTTTTCGCATCTTTATTTATTTTTTCTTTTTTTGTTTGTTTTTGTTTTTTTGTTTTGATTTTATTCTATTATTTCTGCTGTGTTTGGGTTTTCTGTTATAGTTTTTCTTGCATAATATGTTTCCCATACTTGTTGCTGTTCCTTCTTGTTGCTGTGACTCGAAAATATAAGAAACAAATGGAAATGATATTGATATAGATTATTATTATTAATGGTTATAGAATATTCGACTCAGCCAGCGCAGGCGAAAGCTTTTCTGGTGTGTGTTCTTTCAGTGAGTTTAATTTTTTTGTTTGCTTACTTAATCGAGAAACTCTGTTTTAAGTTTCAGTAACTTGTTTGAAAACGACTCGTATTATAATTATTTCTTTATTATATTTCAATTGCATTAAATAGTTTGAAATATATGTTGTGTTTTCGCCTTTTTTTTTGTTGGTTTTATATTTATGTTTATTTTAGAATGTCTTCCCGTCGTTAGTGAAGCAAAGCTCAATGATATGATTCACGCTGAATGTTGTTTGGTTTTGTTTATTTTATTATTGGAATACGTGGTTTAGTGGTTTTATCGTTGCGTGATGTTTTGTGGTTTTTTATTTGTTGTTTAGTGGGTGCTTGAGTTGTAATTTGTTGTGATAAATTTATAAAAATAATTTTCCAATGAAAGACAAAAAGAAGAAATCAAAGAAAGGAAAGTTATTAGTTTTGTTTAGTTGCAAAATCCTAAGTAGTTAATGGATTATTGATTTCAAAGTTTTCTCGTTCGTCGCTTTTTTTCAATTTGTTGTCCTTGCTTTGGTTTTCTCAATTACGATACAACGGCTAGTGTTTTGTTATTCATTTTATAAATTAAAATTAGTTAAGTTTATCTACATATGCTCACGCTTCTCATTATTATCTTTCCATATAATTCTTAATAATATTTAACTAAATAATTATAATGTGTATAATTTATGCAATTCTTCTTCATGTATATATATATGTATAATTTTTGTTTTCTACACAAAATTATGTGTTTGCAACTGTTTCTTTTTTCTGTTTTATATGTTGGCTAGTGTCTTCGGTTTATTAATATAATCTTGCCATGCTTTGTGTTGACTGTACCTCGGTTTGTGTGTGTATGTTCTGTTGGGGACACAAATCAAACTGTTTATGCACTTTCCGTCTAAAGTATTAGGAAGATTTATTTATATATCAGCCATGTTTGTCGATTCCACTTCCCCAAGACTTTCGCGGAGTAAATGGACCGTACTTTTGGAGAACACTTTCGGAAATGAAATCGAGATCATGGTTCATATTAACTTTGGTTTTTCGTCTTTATGAAGCTTAAAATGGACAAAATGTGATTTATCTTCTCTTTCCCTTCTTTGTTTTTTTTGGTTTTGTAAATAGGTTTCTTCCATTTATTTAATTCATATATATATTTTAATATGTTTCTCTTATTTTCCTCTCTATATAAATCAATGTGAGTTCTGAATCCTAATTATTGCAAATTTTATGCACTATAGATGTTCATCTTTAGAATTTTTTCTCATAGGTTTGTATGAAGGGTTTACCTTCTAGGGCTACCCTAACTTTTCATTGGTTTCAATCAAAGATAAACTCAAACAATATTATTTAGGTCGAATGCTACAGAAATTTGAATCGATATTTAAATTAAAATAAAGCTCATTTCCTTCGAGACTAACTCAAATGGAAAAACACACTCATCCTTTATGGGAAATTACTTTTCCATTCCGTTCTCATGCGAAGCTGTTAAGTCTTCAACGGAATAGAGTTTGAGTAACCTTTCAAAATGTGTTTTTCAGTTGTCCCAAGGATCTAAGCCTAATTTACATAACATCTTTAGGGTAGAAATATTTAACTTTTCAGGCGGAGACATATACTGGCAGTTTGTTTGTATTCTGAAAAAAGTTATTTGAACCAAGGTATAAAATATGTCGATTTATTACTGCCCCCAAAATTTGTTTTCGTTTTTTTGTTCCTGTTTATTATGTGTGGTGTTGATTTTCATATTATTCTTATTATGTTAACGCTTACGAACACATTAAATTAAATATTAAAGTAAATTATGCAACTAAATGAGCATCAACTGCTGATCTGAATCAAAAAATCATTGTAAATAATCTCGAAAACGATAAGTACGGTAAATAAACTCAGTGAAATGCTAGGACGAGCTCAATTTACGAGCTCTGGAATCGTATTGTGTGCCTCGAGTTCAACAGGATCGCCAATCCGGCGGCCAAGACGACGGGCAGCATCATCCATTGGGCGAACAGCGAGTTGGCGCCATTGCACCGATCCTTGGTGCAGGAGCAGTAGATGGCGGCCACGTCATGGGTTCCCGAGCGCTTCACGCACTCAGCATCGGTGCGCTCGTCGGGTATATATCCGCAGCCACGTACAATGCGGGTCTTTCCGTAAACTATTCATATGTTTTTTAATTAATAATAATTATGTAAATAATATAGTTTATCACTTACTTTTCTGCACGGTTTTGCGGCACAGGGTGGGCTTGTACTTGTCCTTGAGGTGCTCCAGGGGCTCCTGTTTGCTGCAGTTCACCTCGCCAATGGAATAAGGCTCGAAGGGATCGCCGCAGCGAGGATCGAACTCACTGTTGCAGTCATAGCAGGTAAGGGCAGTGGTTACTATAATTAAAGGTATTATTAGAACTAGGAATCTTATACGTTCAGAATTAATTAATTAAATTTTAAAGAGAATTGTCTATACATTATTTATTTTTTATTTTAAAATAGTAAAACCTTAACCTTAGATTAGATTATCTGCGATTTATTGTTGCTATTTTTGATTATGTTTTCTTGTGTGTTTTGTATTTGCGATGTATATCTAAAGAAATGTATATCGGCGAAAATATCGCCATCAATAAAGTATCGAAAATATCGAAAAGATTGAAATATCAACGTTTGAATTGTATTTAACATTAAAAATTGCAATCTTACAAAAAATATAAAAATATAAAGTATAAATATAAAAAATTGTTGCACTTAACATGGTTTAATTTATCAAACAGAATATCGATTTATTGCACATATATTGCAACGTTAAGATATCTATCGTCAAATATCGATACAGTTTAGATATATATTAGTTGTTTTAAAATCTTTTAAATGACGCCTACAAAAATTAAATACATTTTTTGGGTTACAGCGACAACTTTTAATGGACTTAAGACGCTAGGGTTTTTAATAGCTTCCCGGTAAGTAAATAAAGGTAAAGGTGCTTCCTTTACAATTAATAGTGTGGATTTTAGCATAATAAAATCAATATTATATTTATCCTGTGTATGGTCTGTGGTTTGTTTAACTATTGTTAATCTAAAATTATAATTTATTATACGACTTCTACGAAACTAATGAATCGTGAAAACATAAAGCTAATGGTATTATAAGTTTTAATGAAATCATTAACGTTTTGTCCCACTATTGGGGATAAAAGGAGTTTCCAAATGAGATATAAACAAACTGAAATAGACACAAGTGTGTTTGGTGCATTTTTACGATCACTTTCTACCTGTTTTTGGCATTATATTACGTTAGCTTAAGTATCAGGGCTCGGACAGAGTAACAGTGTGCTTGTGTGTGTGCGCACGTGTGTGTTTATGTGGTTGTGTGTTATTTTGCATTGCATAAACTTTGGGGCTTAGCTTACCTTGTATGCAGCAGAGCATGCCTAACAACAACAGCATCTTCTCCATGAATGGCGACATTTTGTATGTATTTGGGTTTATTGAAATTAATTATTTATATGCCTTTTTTTTATGGATATATCCACACCACGCTTCGTCTCTTCTCTGCTCGTCGGCGGCTGCGGCAGCGGCTGGAGCAACAATTTGTTTTCTGGCTGTGGTTCGAGTTTCGCTTTCGTTTGACAATTTTCGTTTGATTATTGCGATTTGCTACATTAGCATGTTAGCCTGAAAGTGGCAGAAGGGTCAGAGATTTGCATATGTATATGTATGAATTGGCAAACGAAAAAATAAAAAACAATCTGCTAACGTTTTGCTATTTGCGAAATATTCACATAACCCCGACTGACTGCAATGGAAAGTGGCGCTTTTCACTGTGGCAGAAAATAAACGCAAAACTAAAAGGGAACGCAGAATGGCGAAGAGGAAGAAAACACAAAGTGGGACGCAGATAGAAAGTGCAGGAAACAAAAACAACACAAGTGCAGCTAGGTGAGAGGGGAAGGGGAATAGCGAATGCGCATTGCAACGGCCGATAGCGTTCTCTCTCCGTGTCTCTGCCAAGAGAGAGCGAACCATGATGACGCGCGCCATCTAGCGACCCAATTAGTTTGGCTTGTGGAATGCAAGAGGCGGCCTCGTGTGGAACCCATTCGAATGCAGAGCCTTCTTTGCTGTTGTTTGCTTTTTCCTTCAAGTTTTATACACCTTTTTTATATGTAGGATTCCTCTACTTGCGTTCGACTGGCCATTTAATTGGATTGCAATGATTGCTCAAAAGCCAGCCCCACTTAACCCCACACCCACCCGTGCCGTGCAGGCGATTGATTTTCCCAGCGAGCGCGGGTGTTGTGGATGGAACGTAATTGCTAACGGTTCTCGGTAGCTAGGTAACAAATTACCAATGTCCCCGTTAGAAAGCCACCTTTGCCCATCCCCTGGCTACCCTGAGCTTTTAATAGTTTTGTCATCGTTTGCGATTTGTGGCCAAGTGATTTGATGGGCCGCCGATTTCAATTTATTCCCCACTTGTGTCGTGTAAAAGTGGCTTTTGCCGGTCTTTGCTCGGGATCTGGGGATTTCCCAGGGAATCTGATTAAATTGCATTAAGCTGGGCAACGAAAATCAAATTAGAATCAGATGTAGCTTTAGTCGGGCTTCAACTATTACTTTGTAGTAAGAAATACATTGGAGAAGCTTAGAAATAGCTGTGGTTTTATAATCTTTTCGATATTTACCTAAATATATGCAATGGACTAGGTTCTATATCCATTTGTATATATTTTTGTATAAATAAATTAGTTTTGTATGATTTATATCAATATTCTTCAGGGATCCCGCTTCTAAAGTATCAACATAATCCTTTATATACGCTTCAAAGTCTCTGAGGCTTTATAATTGTATAAAAATGTGTCAAAAAATTATGTAAACATGTTTTTCTATGATTTATAATTATTTCCTTATTCTTTTCAGGGTTTGTGAGTTCGAAATCAATTAATTTTGTATCCAAAAGTATCCTACAAAAAGTATTTAAGGATTTTCCAGAATATACAAGATCATTACATTCATTATAATATATTTTATAGATTCGTTTGTCTTTTTAAAAAAAGATCGTAAGAATAATAAAGAAAATAGTTTATTCCTTAGTTTGGCTCTGTAAGACTTTGTTTCCAGTTATCTTATGTTTTTAATTAAAAACAAAACCCATAAATCATTCAATCCAATTGAAAGCTACTGAAAAATTGAATTCTATCCCAGCTATTTACTCTTCATTGGCTATAAAGTAGACAATAACAACCCCTTTTATGACTCTACTTAAGAATTTAAATACGTAATTTCCTGGCCACTCAAGTAATTGCATTGTCAGCCCCATTTCCGGGACCGCCCGGCGTTCCCCTGGCCAAAAGAGAAGCCACAAGGCTTTGCCACAAAGTAACCAGACCCCGCTGATCCCCCTAAGCAGAGCACGTAATCAGCTGGAGTGCAATGCACTGGAGGCCAGGAAATGCTCGATTCTAGAGCACTGACTGCCGTTGGTCGAAGGGAAGACAGAAATATTACGCATACGCCCCGTTGTACCCAGCAAATTTGGGTTTCTGGCACACATAGCTGGTATGCTCGGTCATACATACATACGTAAGATGGCTGGAACTGGCGAATGAAAAGCCAATCAATATGGTAGTCAAGGGGCCGTTGTCATGTCGGCCACTCACTCAATCACAACGTTGCTGTTGTTTTTGTTGGCCAGCAACTGGCAGGCGGAACGGGAACGGAAACGGAAGAGTTCAAATTGACAGGTTATATATGCACATACATCTATGTATGAGTGGGGAAATGGAAAATCGAAATGGTAACTTGATTGAGTGGCACTATGTTTGATGCTATTTCCCCATAAATATCCGATTTGCAGCAGTTGCATGTTTGCCAGCCATGCAACACTATCTATGCCTCATTTCAGCAGTAACTCCCACTCTCGGGAAATTCAATAACTGACCTAGTTCAGTGCCTCCCACTTTTCCTTCTTCGCTGTTTTTTTTTTTTTGTATTTTTTTGTTCTTTCTTTTCTTTTGTGATCAACTGTCTCCGTCTTTTGGCATTTCCTGCGGGAAACGCTGTGAGTTCCCTTCCTGTCAGTGTGGCTTTTCTTCTCAGGCGCCTTTCCTTTGTTATTATGTAATAGTCAGACAATTGGCAGAAACACGAAACTGGCATATCGATTTAGCCATTAAAAAAAATGGGAAAAAAAAGAACGAACAGGCGGAGGGAACGAACAAAAAATGAGTAGAACAAGTGGCATGAAAAAGTCACTCAGGTGGCAGGTAGGTAACTTATCACAGGGGGGTTTGGGTCGTCTGCACTTTTGTTGTGTAATGCAGCACAGCCGAAGACCTCGAGGATTAAAGGATTCCCGTTTGGCTCTTCTGCGGGCTTAGCTATTTGTTAAGCCTCAAATGTTAAAGGTTAAGGTCCTTGCTGGTTATCTTTCTCAATTATTTGTTAACTCAATATTCTTTTTCGCCTTCCTTTAAAGTCCTTTCACTTGGCCAAGTTGTTTGGTAATCACTTATGCACTCTCCGCTTCTCTTTATTGTTTTGAAGTCACTTTTCACTTTTACTTTTTGCTCTTATATAATATCAGACATATCCACCCCCACCACCAACCAACCGTAACTTCCTCTTCGTAACTTTTCAGTTCTTAAAATAATAGTTAGCCTTTGGCAGCGATTTCCTTTTATTTATTTACGTAAGAGTGGAGCTGTTGGACTGCGGAATTCGCCTGGCTCTCCAACTATTTCAAGCTGATGACACCAAAGTGTGGAAATGAAAAGACCCCGAAACAGTTGAAAGCGAAAAGAAAAGCGGATGCAAAGGGCTCACCGAAAAGGGGTTCTGTGTGTGTGTGTGTGGGGGGGCTCTAGGGTTTTCACGGGGTTGGCCGCCGCGGCGGTGGGTGCGATTTCAGTGCAAATTCTCTCGCAAGGACGAAGCACAAAGTCAAAGCGACTGAGAGAAACGGGGAGAAATGTAGAGAATGGGTAGCAGGGAGAGTGAGAGACAGAGGGGGGGTTGGTAAAGCAGAAAGAGAGAGAGAGCGCCCTTCCGAGAAAGCCAAGCGAAAAAAGTTGAATCGATACCGAACCGCGCCACAAAAGCGGGATTATCTAACACAGCTTAATGGCCCGGATGTGCTAAGAATCGCGATTTTTTTAAGCTATATTCCGCTTGATTTAATTTGGCGTCTACCTTTTTCGTCAATCGTCAACACAAATCAAACTTTGGAGACACAATGCTCGGTTTTAATGGCCAAGGATTTCCTTTTCTGTGGACTCTGAAGCGGTCACGCGACGCGATGCAACCCCAAACACGTTGAAATTCGTTCTGAGCGCTCCGCCGAATCCGAGTCCGAGTCCGCAGCTGTCCGCAGGCGGCCGGCGAGATTTCGCCGAGAGAATCACCACGGCTAGGAAGAGAGTTTCCACAGAGAGAGAGCCTGCGCATTGGTCACCGGAGACATTTCAGACATAGTTTTTGTTTTTCGAAAACTATATTCTCCAGGGTGACGTAGAAATCTCCGGAGGTTTTAAAATAACTCTGCTTTCCGACTTAGTTTCCTCACAGTTTCTTATCCGTTATTTGGGCTTTTACGATTTTAAGCGGGGATTTCTATAAATTCTTTATTTAAATAATATTTACGGGCATATGAGTTGCTTAAAAAAGCTTAAGTTTTAAAGATCCGTTTTTTGGAATCATTGCTGACTTTTGTTTTAAAAAAAAATCAAGTAAAGATGTACCCTGCAAGTCTGTTGATTTGTTAAGCAATAACTTATTTCTTGTTTAAATACGAATAAATCATTTGTTTGTTTTTTAAACATTGAAATCTTTATTTAATAATATTTGGAATATTCTTAAAGTGCTTTCTGTAGAGCTACAAAGGTAAGTTCCTCGTTAGAAGACTAGTTTTATATTGAGTCTAACCTAAATGGTTCCTTTGATATAATTAAACAAAGATATTACTGATATTACTGACCTTTTTAATAACTAAATTAACCCCTAATTAAAACAAAATAAAGAACAGTATCAGCTCTTTATGGCCGACATAATTTGGGACCAAAAGACCTGAACTTCGGGATCCTGCATCAGTGCACGTTTCTTTACGCTTAATACCATATTAAGTATATCAGCGTTTTTGTAGCGATCCCTGCTTGAGGATTTCACATCCGTTGCCTCCGGAGAACCGCCATCCGGCTCTTGGTCGTCCAGGGGTTCCATCTCCGCCGCTGGACTGCCAAGTGTTCCAGCTGAAATAAAAACACATTTATTAGATGGTTCCTATTGTAATCCAACCAAATCTTACCTTTCTTGAACTTGGCCGTCTCCGTTTTGGCCTTTTCGGTGCGTTTTTGATAGGGTTTTCGTTGTTTGGGAACCTCTTTGCCCTTACTGCGCTTGGAATTTGTGGCTATGCTTGGATCTCCTGGCACTAGTTCCGGACTTTCAATGGAAACCTCTGCATCTTGTTGCAAGCGCCGCTTCACATGCAAATTCAGGCGTTCCTTGATGTTTTGCTGCTCCAATTTTACCTGTAGATGCCCGGATTCAGCCATGTTCACCTGCGAAAACAATAACAATTGTCAGTGTGGCCATACCTCTAGAGTTGAATTAGGCCAAGTAAAGGGAAAATATTTTTTAAAATTAATAAAACATTTTTAAACGTTATAATAAGACAAAATCAAAACATATAATATGAATAGCTTTTATAAGATAAGAATTACATTCCTATCATGAGTTCGGAAGGGTATTTCTAATTGGTCAACAATTATCAAAAAAAATAAACGTCAACCATATTTTTTATTAAAGACTGGTTAAATTTAAGTCCCCTTAATCAATTTACATAAATTTCTAATGAATTATTTTAATTAACTGAAAAACAGTACTACTTATTGAACTCTTAGGACTTTGCAATACTACTTTTTCGGGATTTTCCGCGGCGCACTGCAAGACCATGGTCGCCATATTGGTTTCTGCACAAGAGTTAGCAGCACCAAACGTGAAATTTCAACTTGGCTGCATCGCAGCAGTGAAAAATATAGAAATAACGCCGTAAGAGTGCCCCCAACCGCCACAAATTATTGAAAAAGTGTAAATCAATGAACAATCCAGCGATAAATCATTAATTTACCGTTGAGCAAGCGCGTAAAGTACGCGAAATCAGCGTTTGCAAAAATTGTACCCATCGCGTCGCCATTGGAGAGAGTGTCTGTGTGTGTGTATGCGTGCTAGTGTGTGCTTGGAGGCGCACTAGTATTGGTGAGAGCGCGCGCACAGCGGCCAGCAGCAGCGAGTGCGTGTGAGCGAGAAAGAGAGAGCGAGTGATTGTGTGCGAGCGAGAGCGAGCGAGTGTGTGTTTTTCTCAGCCCACATGAAAAACAACAGTTACAACGCCAGCAAAGGACCAAGAACAACAACAGCAGCAGCTACAAGAGCAGCTACTAGAAAGGGAGCGTTTTAAACCGAGTTATGAGTGTCGCTGCAATGACTATGGACGATCAAAGACCCTTGATGAACAGTTACGAAAAAATGCCCCCGACCAAATACGAGCAAAATCTGAATATCCTAAATAGCAGCCAAAGCGGCGTAGGCGGTGGCGGCGGCGGCGGCGGGAGTGGCGTTGTTGGTGGCGTGGCCAACTCTGGTCCCGCCTCACCCACGCCCTCCGGTCCCGAGGAGTCGTCGCAGCAGCAACAACAACAACACCATCATCACCACCATCATCCGCATCATCATCACCATCACAATCAGAGCCAGGATCAGCAGCAGCAGCAACAACAACAACAGCAGCAACAGCAACAACAACAGCAGCAGCAGCAACAACAGCAGCAGCAACAGCAGCAACAACATGCAGCTGTTGCAGAGGCTGTTGCAGCCGCCGAACAACGCCAACGCTTGCTCGAAGGTATTATGCACATTTTGGTACACAAAACAAGCTATCAGTGGTCACAGAGATCACCTGATCTATATACTCCCCTATATACTACATACATGCAATAACCGAATACCGAATACCAAACGAAGTGTGTTTCTCGAAACTCTGTTGTGTATAAATTGTATAAATTAAAAACTACTCCCTTAGTTGCTTATTATTCACTGTCGTCTAAACTAAAGAAAACGAAAAAAAACAAAAACAAAACAAACACCTTGGGTTTCTGCTGTGCAATTGAAAATTGTTTATGAAAAACACTCGGTAAAGAACTGCGCGCACACGTGTGTGTGAATCTGATCAAAATCGAAGCGAAGCGAACACTCTTTTTAACGAACATTCTTTCAGCGGCGTTTTTTAGTTACATTTTAAGTTCTTTTTTTTTTATATAACCAAATCAAATCCTAATATTATTAATAGAAGTGTGAAAGTGCTGCAAATGGACAACTAAACAAAGGTTTCAATCAAATTGAAAAGAAAAGAACTTGCAAAAATAAAGAAGTGTGTGTAGTGTTGTGCAAAATGAACAATTGAAAAATACATCAAATAAAACCACAAATAACCAGTTTAACCAATAATAAAACCTATAAGAAATCTTACTAAGATTTTCATTGAAAAGGTTTTAATAACAAGCTCAGATGATATCTGATAAAAATAGCACCCTAATAAGCATAAAAAATAAAGGAAAATATAAATCCTAAGCTACGGTTTCCAATATCTTCGTCGTCTTCTTCTCGCTTTTCGTCGCCGTCTTCTGCGCTGTGTACAGTTTTCGTTTTGCGACCACTTTTCGTTTTGCCTACGTGCCAGAAGAAGAAGAAGAGGAAGCAGAGAGGAGAATTAGAGAAGCGGAGAGCCATCGCCTGTCCCCCCATTTACCTTTTTCTCTTTGCCCCCTCTATCTCTCTCTCTCCCTCTCTGTCTGCCTCTCTCTTTTGCTTTTGCGTCGACGTCAACAAAAAAATTCAGAAAATTAATAATAAATAATTAAAAGAAAGTTAATAACAAGTGTCAGTGTGTATAATCGAAGAGAGAAAATAAATCGCAATTATTTTTCTGTTACAAAAATAAGTGAAAAAGAAGTGTAAGAACTTTGCAGTGATTTCCAAACAAAAGAAATATATAAAATATATTATAAAAAGGCGCCAAAAGCTGATAAGTGTGTGTGTGTGTGCATATGGGAGTGTGATAAGATAAGCCCAAGCAATAAAGTGCGATTATTTAACAGTACGTTTCGTAAGTTAGGTAAAATCCCTTTTAATTGATTAATGGACGCTTAATGGGCCCTCCAATTTATCAATTAACATGTAATGTGGAGCACACAAACACCCGTACACGCGCACACGCACATTTGTTTGCTTTAGCCCCAGTAAAACGCCATTGTATACATAAATAATTACTCGTTTAAATCAAAATACGTGTTTGCACAACGAGAGAAAAAGCAAAAAGAAATAAAAAAAGCAAAAGGCAGAAAAAGCCATAAAAATGCCATCAAAAATGCAACAAATACAAAGTCAATAAACTTTTTGTATGACAAAAGAGTGTTCGAAAATGCTACAAAATGCTACAAAAGCTATAGCTAAAAATGTATATATAATAGCGAGCGAAAGAAAACGAAGAAGAGCTTTTCTAAAAGTTGCCCTCAGCAACAGCTTTTCTTTGAGTCGTATTCCCGAAGCAGCAGCAGCAGCAGTGTGTGCATCGAGTTTTTTGCAAGTGTTTTTCAATAAATATATTTTCAGTTTTTGCCACAAAAATCACCAGTTTGTCGTTGTCTCGTTGTCTCCTTACCCCCATCCAAAAACCCTTACAGTGCAAGTAAAAGCAAAAAGCGCAGCAAAAATGCCGGGAAAATTCAATTTAAATGAGCATTTAATCGAAATCGAAATGGAATTATCAAACGCAATGCTACTCAGTTCAATGTCAATGCCAATGCAAATGCAGTTGCTGCAAATGCAAGAAATCAAAATGAAAATGCATCCCCCCCAAAGCATCCCCAGCCTTCGAGAGTCCGGGATAGCTGGTGCTGCTGGCGGTGCTAGCGGTGGTGGCGGTGGTGCAGGTGCAGGTGCGGGTGTTGTGGTTCAAGAAGAAGTGCCAGAGTTGTCGTTGATTGAGAAGCCAATGATGAAATCGTGTCCAAGTTCAAGTAGTGGTTGTTGTAATGTCGTTGCCAATGCCGCCCCCCGTGACCAACGAAGCATCGAATCAGAATCAATATCAGAATCGGCCAGTGATTGACGACGGGAGGAAGCAGCAGCAGCGTTTGCCACCGACCATGTCACGAACTTACACGAATGATTGCAAAGCATTGGTATGATTTCGTATTAAGTTCCACCTTAAACAAAAAAAAAAAAAAAATTGAAAACAAACAAACACACAATTTGCCCATTTAACGAACTTGTAATATAAATAAATAATAAATGTCGTGGATATAGAAAAAGAAAACAACCGAACACAGAGTGGATCGCTCGATTGATTTATTTATTTGCTAAGCCCTGTCTTTCGCCTTGATTCACAGATGAGATCGAGAATCTCAAGCTGGACCATGTCCGCATGGGCCAGCAGTGCGCCGATGCCCTGCGCCGCGAGAAGATCCTTATGCGGCGGCTGGCCAACAAGGAGCAGGAATTCCAGGACTATGTGGTGCGTTTCTTATCTATGCCTTGTCCTATTTTCCCAAATATTAATGTTCTTGTCTTGCAGAGTCAAATTGCCGAGTACAAGGCCCAGCAGGCGCCCACTGCCTTGGCCTTGCGCACCGCCCTCCTCGATCCGGCCGTTAATCTCCTATTCGAACGCCTCAAGAAGGAACTGAAGGCCACCAAGGCCAAGCTGGAGGAGACCCAGAATGAACTGTCTGCCTGGAAATTCACACCGGACTCCAATACTGGCAAGCGTCTTATGGCCAAGTGTCGATTGCTCTACCAGGAAAACGAGGAGCTGGGCAAGATGACATCCAATGGCAGGCTGGCCAAGTTAGAAACGGAGCTGGCCATGCAGAAGAGCTTCAGCGAGGAGGTCAAGAAGTCGCAGTCGGGTAAGTTGAACTCTCTAGCTTGAAGCTTAAAAGGATGTTACTTAAGTTTTCTTTACCACTTTGCAGAGCTCGATGATTTCCTGCAGGAACTGGACGAGGATGTGGAGGGCATGCAGAGCACCATCTTGTTTCTACAGCAAGAACTGAAGACCACTCGCGATCGCATCCAAGCCCTCGAAAAGGAGAACACTCAGCTGAAGCAGGTACCGAGCACCAAGGATGAGGTTGTTACCATGGCGGCGGCAACCAATGGAAGCGCCAACAAGACGATACTACCCACCACCACCCTGGAGACAATCGATGAGAACGCCTGCCTGGCGAGCAATCCCTCGATTCCAGACATTTACAATGGCTCCAGCGGCAGCAGCAACAACAACAACGAACAGAGTGTGAGTGGAGAACATGCACCGCTTGCAATTGATGAGGGAAGCAATGGCAACGGAAATGCGGCACGATTGGCAAGGAAACGAAACTATGAGGAGGAGCCTGCAGCAGCGCCCTTGGTGCCCGCCGCAGTGACCTACAGCGTTGAGGAACCGACGCCCATCAGAGAAGTGAGCGCTCCACGAACTTTGCCGCCCAAAAAGTCCAAGCTGCGAGGCCTAGCCACGCGACGCAACTCTCAGCTGGAGGAAGAGCATCAGGCAGTGACGGCTCCTGTTACATCGGCGGTAGCTGTGCCACTTATCATGGACAACTCTGTGACGACTGGAATGGCCAGCGAGGAGGCGGCCCCGGCGGGGACAACTGGCGGGGAAATGGGAACTGTAGTGGGCGTAGCAGGAGTACCCGCCGATGCCACCGATGCAGCAGCGCCAGCCACACCGGCTCGCATCCTTACGCGACGTCGATCCGTCCGCATGCAACAGAATGGCAGCGGAGCCGTTGACTACTCAACCTAAGCGTCGGAGGCCAACTATTTTCTAAAAAAAACGGGCCACGTTCGCGCACTCTTTATGATTTTGTCATATCGATCGTTAATTCCTGACGTTTACTTATGTGAATTGAGATTTTTAAGAACAGAGAGAGACTTCATTTAATATTCTAATCTATCTTTTTAAACAATCTTTTTATTTTTTTTACATCTTGCGTCTTGTAATATACGTTTACCATTTTGTTTGCATGCAGCATAGACATACATAATATGCGAAATTATATAGATGTCACTGCTATACATATGATAATATGATTATGTAGAACCATACTTACATATGAACGAGCTAAATGATAAGGCATAAAACGGATAACCTATTTATGTTTTTATGAACTGGCAACTACTGAAAAGAAAATACAATTATCGAAAACCGAAAACTTGGACAAAATAAAAGAAAACAGAACTCGTCATTTAGCTAAATTAGATTTTAATTATAAATATAAGGCATTTTGTAAAACGATGAAAGTTGTGTAAAATACTATAAACTTGTGTTAAAATAAATTGTTAAGCATAACGATTATGTCAAAAAGAGCGTATCCAATCTTTTTATTTCCTTACAGCGCTTGGAATGACCGGAATAGAAAGGACCGCTTAACTTTGAACTTTTCTTTTGTTATCAATCTCTTTTTTCTCTTTTGGCTCTTATCTTTTGTTCCCACAGTCTTTTCTTTGCTCCGCTATTTTTTTAAATATGCTATGTATATTATGTATTGTGGTTCCTATGTATTTCTCGCTTTGCCTGCAATGTACAAACAATATACGGGCTCTGATTCCCCCCAAAGAAGTGTTCTTCGCTAAGACCGATTGGTTTACAGGAACTCCGACCTGACTCCGATCTCCTGCTCGCTTTCTCATCTACGCTTTGCCTGCAATGTACAAGCGCATTGCGCTCTGCTTTCCCCAAAGGCGATAAAAACATTTGGTTGGATTTTCGAAATTATTTTGTGTTTATTATCAGTTTCTTCTTTTAGCACATTAGACAAATGGTTTTTATTTTGTATTTGATTGAATTTGAAATATGTTTATGTAATGTAGTACAATTGTGGCTGCCAGCGAGTGTGTATTTTGTATTTCTTTTTATTTATGTTTTTTTTTTCGTTCGTGAGGAGAGTTGCAGTTTAAATTTGAGTATTGAGATCGGTGTAGAGGCATGCAGGCGCAGGCTTGGTATAAGTTTGATATTCGCTTTCGTTCTTTACCCTATATATATATATATATATATATATCGTCGTCAATCTGAATATACAAAATGAATAAGGAATGGAAACAACCTGCGAGAGGATTAACAGAGTTCTGTGGTTAGTCGCATCTAAAAAACGCGTTAATGAGTTTCAGTATTAAATAGTTAATAACAAATTCTAGGCAGTTCGAATGGCACAAGTTGATTACACTACCATGGGCGACACAAGGGGCTAAAGCTTAGCAAGTTCTGTTCCGAGCGGAGATACTCTCTCCTCTCGGCCGAGAGTTTTGTCTTCTAGATGTCATTCGAGTTTGTCTTGGTATAAATTTCAACTAGTCAATGTTTAATTGTAGTATTAATAATAATTTAGTCACTAGATGCTGTTTACTTGCTTGTTTTTATTACTCAATCGTCTCCGTTCTCGGCTCAGTTCTGTGGCTCATATCAAGTAGTATCTTTTAGTAATAAAAAGTTTATTTCTCATTTTTGTTTCTTTGTTTTTTTTTGTTCTTTCTTTTTTTTAGTTTCTTTTCAAATATGTAGGTACTTGTGGGTAATGCTAGGTATCGTCATCATCAGTGTATATAAAAAACAATGCGTTTAGATTTGGTTTCGGTTTCTGTCTTAGTGGTTGGTTTCCCATCCTTTAACGAATTTGTCTATAAAAGTATTTAGTTATCTCCAAGGCTGAACTTTACGGTTTCGGTTAGTTTCGGTTTCGGTTTTTCGCCGGGCTAAGCTAAGCAAATATACAAAAGCTACTTAAATTAGTTAGCATGTATGGTTGGTTGGTACCGGGCGTACTCGTAGGTGTATATATATATATATCATATATATCGTATTATCGTATATATAAGGTGTGTGGTTGTGTTTGTATATATATAATTAAATGGTTCCATTATTCATTCATCGCCTTTACACCACCGATAGGTTTTCTTGATCCGTTCTTTAAACATAAACTCGTAGCTAAGTGTTACTTACAAATGTGGCCATCTTAGATTAGGATTAACATGCACACACTCTTCACACCTTCACACCTCACACCTGCACACATTCAAGCGCACACACACTCGCGCATACTATCACACACACACACGCATAACCATGGGCAGTAGTCGGCATTAATGGTGGTACAGTGTGTGCCATAAGTTTAGTCACCTCCCCGTAAACGTAGGCGGCGCGCTTATTTCAGCTTATCTGATCTGGTAGCAAGTCGTTTAAGGCCGTTGTTGGATTTCTTTTTTTGTTTCAGTTTCATGTACACATTAAATACATCATCATATATATATATATTCTGTTCTGTCTATTGGAAGGTCTACAATAAGCCCAGCAAGCCGCCGAGTCCTTGGAAGGAGGCGGTGGCACACACTGTCCGTATTCACTGTGTTGTTCGGCGATCCTTCGCTCTCAACAGCAAACATAGAGGTCGAAACGGATACTTGTATTTAGCTACTTAAGGTCTAATTTGGAAAAGTTTCTCTAGGTGACCGAAAAATATTGAACTGCGCTCAAGCGTTAGAGTAAAAAATGTCCATCTTCCTTCCCCTTCTCCCATTCGGATGGATCTTCCGTATATAATACAAAAACATATATTGCCTAGATCTAAGCTAATCCCATCGAGAGCCGCCGTTACAGCCAACGACTCAGTATGTGGCAGAGGAGCAGGAGCCCCAAATTCGCGTACACGGAGCACGCCTTGCCGCACAGCTTGATGCTGCTCTCCTGGAAATTCAATAAGAAATTAGTGAGATTAATAAATATAATTATTTTTCAATTGAGCTATGTTTTAGGCAGAAATGGGAGGTGGGAGGAGGCAATAGCTGGCTGATATTATAAATCAATATTAATAACGAAGGGAAACTAAACCTTTTATTGTCCTTTCCAAGTCACTCTTGTAATTTATTAAATATGCTTCGACCTACTTCCGAAGTTAAATATTCGATATAGATTGGTGATGGCAAAGAATTTAATAATATATTAAATGTACTTGAATTATAGTATATAGCGATATATAAATCTATATTTCTGAAGGGCGATAAATCGTTATTCTTTTTGATAGAGATAATACCAAACATAATATAAACTATTATTGTTGAAAATAAATATAAAGGGGTTATCAAAAAAGTTAAAAGATGTTTTAAATAAAATCGATAAATAAAAACAGTCTAAATGTTTCGTTGTTTTATGGATAATATCGATTTTTTTAATGTTAAATGCGATATTATTCGATATATAAAAGAACGATATTTTCTATCGTTGATAGATCACATCGGATTCTTTTTGTATCCCTAATATATTCCCCTATACAACCAGTCCACCTCCCACCTGGACATCCCACCCCATGGAACAAGGAACCCCAAAGGACTTACATTCGCATGCCGACTGATGCAGCTCTGGGGTCGCACGCGATTGAACTCCCGGGCCTGCTTGTAGCAGGCCAGCGAATCGTTGACCGACAGGTGGTAGTCGATATGCTGCGGATTGACCGTAAGGACGAGGGTGGCGTCCCGCGGACACATCTGGTCGATGACCAGCAGAATGAGGTTGCTCAGCGGTATGGGCAGGACGACAAATGGCCGCTCACATGCATGGGCTGTCATATTGTAGACAACGTTGTCCTTCTCATTAAACAGCGTGTACAGCTCACGCTTCATGTCGCAGGGCTTGAGCCGCGTCCGGTGGAGCGTCAGATAGCGCAGCCAGTGATCATCATCATTCTTCTTCCCATGCCCATTGCCATTGCCGCTGGCATGACGCTCCGGCTCTGGCGGCGGCGGCGGTGGCTCTGTGTCATTGGAGTCGCCATACATGTCCGCATAGTGACTGGACACACCGGGCGCCCACTGCAACAGTTGTACAATATACCACAGCGCCGTATGCAGCAGCCATTTGCCCACGCGCAGTAAATGGAACAGCGGCTAAAAAAAGGGGGATTATTAGTTAGAGTCATTGGAAGAAATAGTTATAATGGTTCGACTGCCAATCAAGTTCATCCTACCGAAAGCAGCATGCTCGAGGAATTGTTATCGTTCTTGGAATCGAAGCAAACCGCCTGGTAATCGTAGACCACCACCCGCTTGTACACATTCTCCTCCAGCAGCCGCTTCATTATCGCTCCGTTCACTTCGCCAAAGAACCTTCCCGTCTCGTGAACACGGGTCGAGATGACCACATAGCCATTGTTGTCCAGTATATAGCAGTCTTTGTCATCCACGGCACAGGCCTGTTGGGGATTAGAGAAGCAATAAAGCATTAAAGTAAAATATAAAATAAATAAATTATAATACTCACATTGCCGGTGATGTTGTGGAAGAGTTTGTAGAGCGCCGAGTGCTGGAACTGAAAGCCAACAACTGCAGCCGGAGCCGACTTGCCTCCTTCGCTGTGGAAGACGGCATGACTGGCCGTGACCAGGATCTCCGAATTGCTCTCTGCAGATGGAGTTAACAAAAGGTTAATACAAGTTAATACATTTTAAGGAAGCTCTACAAAATCAGTTAGTTGAAATTCTCATTGTAAGAAAAAGATATAAAGAGCTTATTCAAAATGTAGTTTTGAAGATGTTTTACCTACAAAAGACAATTTGTAGGTAGTAGCTAGTTTCCAGCGGCAGTGCTAGCCAGCACAGTATCCCTGGCTTAAGCGCTCTCCCGCTCTTCATCTAGAAGTAACGGCTTCCCCGCTCTTTTGCAAGTCTCCACTTTGCATTGGAGCAATCTAATTTATGTAGCATAAGTCAGTACTAATTTACAATGTTCAAAATAAACACCTTCGTCGCACGTCGCGCAAAACCCCGTTAGTTCAGTGTTTTTTATTTACCCCGAACAATTCAGTGTTAACGCCGCCCCATCCGAAACATTGGTCTTTCGAGCCGGATAGTGTTTTTCAGATTTTCATCCAGCAGCTCCAGCTCCGGTGCCTTTAATTGCCGCACAAGGTAAGCGGAGCTACTTTCAAATATATACATTGTATGTACATACAAAGTCAATACATTGATACTGCATTTGTACGCCTCGATCTTTGTTCGTCATCTCCTTATCTCTTATTCTTATTCTGAATGCACAAAAATATACGCACACTCACACGCTTTATATCCAAAAACAGTACAACGGAAAATACAGCGCTGGTCAGCCAAAAAAGTCCACACGAATATAATAATTATCGCAGCAGTTTCTTTAGATGTTCCCATCTCGCTAGCTAGCACTGTATCCCCGGTCTAACCGCTCTCCCGCTCTTCATCTGGAAGAGGCGGCTTCCCCACTCGTTCATCTCCTCGCTCTTTTGCAAGTCTCCACTTTGCGTTGGAGCGATCTTATTTAAGTCGTATAAGTCAATACTAATAATTTCCGATAGTTCCCCCTACGAAACAAGGATGTAATTTTGTCGATATATTACATTGGGCTTGCCGGTAGTTAAACATTCATCACAAGCTAATCATTGCTATTTTATTGGATCTTTTACACCCCACGGCGTCATTTAAGTATTATTTAATATCTTAAATCCAGCTATTATTGAAATTAAGCTAAACTCACCTCCCGCATCGAAGGGCACCGAGTAGACGAAGCTTTCGTCCCGCACAAAATGCTGGTCGACGGCGCGCTTGTACCAAATCTCGTCGATGGCCCGCGTGTTATTTCTGCTGAAAGTCTCGCTGCAAGTGGGTGGCCAGATTAGATACATGGCAATGTAGATTTTTTTTATTAGATTTTTAGGACTCACCCGACTCCGGACTCCTCGGCGGCGTTCGAATGGAACTCATGCCAGCGGGTGAGGCCGCTGTGGGTGGCCAGAAAGGCGACAGTGACTCCAAATCGCTGCTTGAATTCGTGCCTGTGCACAGAACAGATAGATATGTTACAACACCGGGTGCAATATGATATATTAATTTAACAAAAAAATAAAGAAAGAACTAAGACTAGTTAACAGGATTGAGTATCGAAGTTTACTGTTGTTTACCTTGGCAGCAAACCCATTAGAACGGCTATTGGGCTTGATGCGCTTGTGCTAGATTCGTGAATGGTTTGGTATTTCATAATGGAGAGGCATTATGTTTTGTGGTATCAAGAGTTCATAAGATATTCAGATATATATATATATATTCAAAGTAGTTGGAGAGTAGAGTTGTGGGTGCAAAAATTCAATATGAGAAAGACATTAAACGACAGCAACGAGGAGGACGACACAAAGAATCGGTATAAAATGCAAATAAAAGTGAGAAAAAGAAGGGCGTACACAGAAATAAAAAATGGTTAATATGTGCTGCCATGGCGTTGACTGTACTGGAAGGTGTCTGCCAAGTCAAGCCTAGCATTGCTATAAATCCCCGATCGGATCGCGAACGTCACTTACGTTATCTTGTCCTCATTAAAGCTGGTGGTGTTGGCGTACCAGTCGGTGGCGTGGGCATCAAAGACCAGAGCCTGCATCAGCTGCCGATCGCCTGAAATCCAAAGAAGAGGGTCAAAATAGGTCTGTGTAACATGGCCAAGTAGTGGTCGCAGTGGCATTACTTGCTTTCGAACATTTTATTTTAATAACACATTAATTTTATTAGCTTGATGTGAGCATTATAGATAGACTTAAGGACATATTCGTCCTTTGTGACATGCAACAACGATTTGAGTGTGCAAATTCCTCAGCTAACTACGGATTAAGTCAATAAACTACGTGATAATCATACTTATGTTTGGCATTTAAGATTATAAAACTATATTTTTAACTGGCCCAATCCATTTGGTATTATTTCCCAGCATTACAATAGGATATTTCGAAGATTTCACAGCGCACGCAACGCATATTTAAGATTAGGTAAAATATGATATGTAGGGGACATTCCCAAGTGAAGTTCCAAAATAAATAATTTAATTTATGTTAGGAACTGCCTAAAATTCGGTGATACCCGTTGAAATAAAATATTTTAAAGATTTCACAACGCACTGGCTTCTAAAAACATTTAATATTAGGGGTAATATGATATTTAAGAGAAATTCAGACCATTCCCTGGTGAATTTCAAACAGAAATGATTTAATTTGAGTTAGGAACAGACTACATATCGGTGATATCCGTTGAAGGTGCAGGTGCTGAGGTGCTACTGAGAGTGCGTGTGGATTATGGGTGGGGTGCACACAACTATGACTGTGACTTTGATGACTTTTTGACATTCGTTACTCACAATAGTAGCTTTCTTTTTCATTGATTGATGGATAGCGGCCAGTTGATGAGTTGTTAGCTGTGAATTTGCATGAACATTGAAATCGCAATCGTAATTTTCGCATTTCTAGCCGTACAAAAACGGAAGAACATCGAACACAAAACGCATAACAGAGTCTGGGAAAGCGGCGGCTTATCGAAGCGATCGATTCGAGTATCGGAAATATCGGTTTGCTTGGGTCTGACTATCGGGGTTCTAGATACTTACAAAACATGGCGGCTGCATGCTCGGGGGGCATAGCACTCCGGCTGCCCGGCCATCGCCAGCCAGGCTCAGACATGCGCTCGAGAAAGTACAGGAGTTCGATCTCTGGCGTCTTGAATGTCCGATTGCTATGCTTGCAGAATAGCCTAGAATGTGAAATAAATCTTGTAAAATCGTATGGATATATGTGATGGCTGGGAGAACTTACCAATCTGGGTGTATTTTCCATTTCTTGCCAGCAAAAAAGCTGCGCAAATTCGTTCCCTCGACATTCATACGATGGATCTCCTGGTCGGTACGAATGTCCAAGCGACTAACACCATACTGCTCCGGATAGGAAATGACTAGAGTGAAAGGTGTCTTCTTGATGGCCGTCCAGTAGTATTGCCGCTTAATGCGCGTCACCCGTTTCTGGAAGAGATTAATGAGTCAATAATGTAAATAATAGTACAGCATTTTTAAAATAGATCGATTCAGGCATTATTCAGTTTTTTAAAACTTTTGAGAACCAATAATGTATTTTTTAATATTGTTGTTGATGATCGAAATATCGATACTGTATTGGTGTTATTTTTTATATAAGTCGATGTAAAAAATAGATATCTTATCGTTGCGATAACTCGATATTTGTTTTTATTTATCTGACCAATAAATTTGAACCAAGAGTCAAATAATTAAAAAAAAGTAGTTTCCTTTCTTTCATTAATATCGATATTTTTAAATTAAATTCTTTTTGTTTTTAATTCCAGAAAATGTATTACGAATAATACTCACCATTTCATCGAAATGATTCTTGACCAACATCCATTTGCTGCCTGTCGATTGATTGATTATGGAATCTCTTATCTGTTTAATAAATAAATAGCGACAAAAGTAAGTAAATTTTTAAATTACAATTGTTTTATATATTACCGTCATCAACACTGGATTAAAGTCTCTGGCGGGTCGATCGTCATCCAACAGCTCGACTTCGATCATGTCAACGCTATTGTACGAAGGCTTCAATATGTAGCCTTGAAACTGTAATTATTCAGAAAATTAGTCAACAATTTTTATTTAAGCAAAGAAAATAACTTACAATTGGACGAAAGTCTGGATGGAATAGTATATAACCGTTGTTGGTTACTATAAACGCATAGCCATTCACGCCAAGCTGTGGAATAAGCCAATCATTATGATATTTCAAGATATTTCAAGTTAATAATTATAAAAACTTACCGTGAACGGCGACAGCAGCTTTTTAATTTCATTGATGGGCACATCCGTGCCGGCCACGCCCAGAATGTTGGCAATTCTTGTCTGTGCGTGCGGAGAAGTTTTGAGATATATTTAGAGGGTCAAGTGGGGTCAAGTGAGTGGAAACGAAACATATACACAAGTTGGACTTTAAATGTTTACAAGTACAGAGAATTTGTAGTTAATGGTAATTGGTTTTGCATGTTAATCAAATACTGAAAAATGAATTTGAAATTTGAATTCGATAAATGGCATTGCTAGTACAAAACGCCTTAGGGCATCTCAAAGGAAAAATACAAAGATGGAAATCAAAAAGGAAACAATGTCGAATGCAAATATGAGAAGCATCGTTTACTACGCAAGAACTTACGAGTACAGTCAAGAAAGTCGATTTCAAAGATTTATTTTTTAAATATTTTTGTTTTTTGGCTTTTTGTTTTCTTGTATTGATGTTTACAAAGAATTTAGTTAAAGCGGTTTTTCTGTATTTTAGCGGCTAATTACATGGCTAGCAGAGTAGTACTAAGAGCGTATGAGAGCGTTGAGTTTATTAGGAGGCAGTGTGTGTAAAAATAAAATAATTAACTTTAGTGTTAGGATCGGAAGACAGTAAATCAGCGATAGAAATAGAGACGGATTGTAATGTACAATTTTCTTGTTTAAACAGAACAGAGTTTTTTGGGAAAAATCATAGATTTTGAACTCAAAATGTGTTGAAGAAGCTGTTTTACACGTGTAGAGGGGTCTTTCTTCGCAAAGAAAGTACAGTTGTGCGTGTCTGTTTGCGTTGTTGGTGTCTCGGTGTAAGAGTGTACAGTGTACAGTTTTTATACCCTTCACATAAACATTTTGTGTGGCGTCTTCTTTGTTTTTTTTTTAAGGCTGGGAATCTACAGAATCCCCATTGGCCACAGTGAGTGAGGGAGAGAAAGAGTTACAGAGAGGAGCAACAGACATAAGGATTCGATCACAGATCGTTGAGTTTTTGGAGCAGTATTCTTGCAGTTTTGGAGTGTCCATTCAGCGAAGCTTTACACACACAGAGATACAGAGAGAGAGTGAGAGAGAGAAAGTGCCGGAGAGAGTCTTAAACTAGGATTGCAGAATTAAATCATTCGGGGTTAGTACCAAGCACTTGATCGGACTGGCTAGAAAATCAAAAGTCATTGCATTATGGCCATGGAATCGGGGGTGGTGGCTCGGAATTAGGCATTACACAAAACCAAATAAAAATTAAAACAAAAATTTCGAATAACTTGTGGGTGCTGAAAGGAAATCAGGCGTAAAATCAAAAAGCAAGAAAGACATTTTGATCAATTCACACATGCGGCTTAGAGCGACAAACAAAAGTGATAAACGTTTGGGGGGAGTTCATTTTTTAGTTTGGCTTTTGCATTTTGCATTAGAATTAGAGAATTTGCAGTTGTTATTTTTTTGGGAAGGGTTTTGATTTAGATACAATTTACTCACAACTTGAAGGTTTATTTTCGCAGCCGGATTTATATCGGTCGTTAGATTAATGAGCTGTGAATTCGTATTTGTAGTATTTAATAAATCAATTTCTAGGAACGAAAGCAAACTTAAGTAGGGTTATTCTAGGGGCGGGTGGAGTTGGAGGCGTGGTGGCGTTTGGTGTCGGTGGGCGGGAAGCGCGGCGGGGTGCGTACAAGGGTCCTGATCCTAGTTTAATCTGATCTGATCTGATCTGCTCTGATCTGGTCCTGTCCAGCAGAAGGGTATAAAAACTCCATCGGAATCGGGATAAGATGTGTTTTCTTGGACTATATATATTTCTTTATATTTATATATAGTAATTGATCTGTTGTGGTTGTTCTTGTGTGCTCTATAGGTCCTCAGCAGCAGCAGCCTAGGGTTTCTCCGATTTTATATCAATGTTACTTACTAAACATCAATGGGCATCTAACATTTGTTAGGGGAATAGGGGGGCGGATGGGGGCTACCAATTAGCGCTATTTTTGATATATATATATATATAGTATATATATGTAGAGTCTAGTCGATCGCGGCTCAACCCAATCTTTCTTAGTTAGAAAACAACAAATGGTAAATTCTACTACTTCAAAATGCTAGATAAAATGTTCTATTTATATACGTTAAGTAATCAACTAGGCATAGCTATAATTCGATAATTTGTTATAATAATTATTATAATGGTACGAGTACGGTTACGGTAACGGTTACGATTATATATTTATATATATAGAGAAAATCAATATATCTAGATATCGTTAAATACTGAACCAATTCGAATAGATTTCTTTATTGTTACATGAGAATACGTTGGATTTGGATTTGGTTTTGGATTTGGTATCGAACCCAGTACGTGGTCAACTATAATGTCAAAAGGTTGCTAAAGAATGCCATGGTCCTAGACCATATTAGCTAGTTTTATATACGAGTTATAGTTAGTTATAGTATATATATCGGTTAAATATGGATTAGGTATGCATGTATGTAGCGCAAAGTATAACAAATTGTTTACTTTTTATATTTTTGATATATATATACGGATAATATATATACGAGTTATATATACGAGTATAGAGAGCTCAATACGATATGCAATTAATTGGCGTATATATTAAACTTTCATCAAGAGCAGTAAATACGTTATACGCAAAGAATTTCGTTCGAAATTTATTAAGATTGGATTCGATTGTTATTTGTTAGAATTTGGCATTATAGTTTGTACCTCACGTGTTTGCAATTCCCAGAGTGCTTCATTTATTAAAACTTCTTCGGTGATATTCTGTGGTATATAGTTGTGTATAGTTTGGTAGTAGTAGTAGTAGTAGTAGGTAGTAAGTATCGTGTTATATATATAACGCATAAATTATTAATACAGTAGTAGTAGTAGTATAAAGTGAGTTGTTACATAGATAGATTCAGATTGGTTTTGCTGTATTTCGATTTCTTGCTTCGATCGTTAATGAGTTTGGGGGCGGCTGCTGATTCTGATTTCAGTTTTTCTTTCTTTCATTTCCGCTAAGAATTTTGCAGTGCTAACTCGCTTGATAGAGTTCGATTCAATATAGATAGGTATGCTGATGGATCCCGGTGCCAGGGGATACCACGGTAGGCACTCGTACGCTATTCACTTACCGCGTTCTCACGTCGATCGTAGATGGGCATCGAGACGGTGGTCATGAACTGGTAAACATTCGAGTCCACAGGCTGATTCCAAGTCTGTTAGGAATTAATTAATATATACAAATATATTAGGGAATGCTTTAGGATAGAGTATCGGACTTAAATACACTCAAATATCGCAACAGAAGGTGCCTGACGTAGAACCAGAGACAATATAAACGAACAAGATACATTTCGATTGGTATGCTAAAAAGTGTTTAAATGTAATGCATAAGAATACATGATGCTTCCAGATATTTATAAATAGGTAAATTAGGCAATTTTTGTTTACATAATATCTATAATTCTCGCTAGGTGCAATTTGTATCCCATTTTGCAATTGAAATCCCCCAAATGTAGTAGGAAAATAACTAAATTGACCACATTGGTCGTCAGCTCTATAGTCAGCTCACTATCATTCCCTCCCTGGCTTTTCAAGAGAGCCTGGAGCTAGCACTGATGCCATTTGGCGTTACGCATCTTATTCATTTATATTGTCTTGTGGTAGAACTTACCTCCTTCATCCGCCTGTACTTCCGTCGGTGCATCTCGCTGGGCTCCAGCATTCGGTCATGCACCTGCCAATATTCAAGGACATCGGCCTTCTGGTATTCGCACTGATTGATGTCCCACAAATAGTCGGAGAGCTTGGTGTCCTACACACAGAGATATCAAAGAAGGAAAGGGAGAGGATGGAGTGTTTTTGGGAGAGTTCTTCGCTAACCAGGAGATCGACAAATTGTCTGTTTTTTTGGCACCACTCTGGGGCACCACTACCCACCTCGATGTCCGCATAGACCTGGGACCAAATCACCGGATGATCGTGCCTACCCAAGACGAGGGGCCTGGCCATAACTGGAATGTAATTTAAGACCATCTCGCGCACCTCGGCGGTGTCGCTAAGGTGGACATAGTAGCCCTGATTCTCGCACGCCATCCACCGTATATCATCCCAATTGGCCACCTCTTTGCCAATCAGGTAGGTGAACACACGGACCGGCTTGTACGGCGGGTCGCGCCAATTGTGCAACTCGAAGACCTCGCGATTGTTCTCCGGCGCCCCGTCGCCAATGATCATGATCGCCTGATTGCACTGCGCCCCGCGCGACGTCGACTTGGTCTCTTCCAATATCTCGAATGCCCTTGTCAATGCAGCGGTATAATTGGCAATCGATTTGGGTCTAAACAGTTCAATCCCTTCTTTCAGTTCACGTATGTTGCCCAGATTCGCCTGGATGAATTTCGAAAGTGTGTGTTCGTTTATGGATTGTGTGTTTTTTGTTTTTGTGGTTTTTTGGATTCGGATTTTGTTATCGTTTTCGATTGCATCAATTGAGTGTGTATGAGTGTGTGTGGTGATCGATCGATTTTGGATATCGAATTGCGGTTTGCGATTGACGGATATCGGATTTTGGTCGTGTTTGTTGCGGGGATAGACAGAAATCAAATTGTTTGTTAATTAAAAAATTAATTCGAAATAAGGGAAATTATAAAAATTGATATATACTTGAATGAGTGTCTCCTCGAAACATCCGACCACTGGGCTCACTTCCTTATCAAAGGTGAAGATGTTCACAAAGTCATTTGTACCTAATGTATCGAGTATCGTATTGACAACATGCTTTGCGATATCTAGCCTCTGTCCCAACATTGAACCGGATCCATCCATCAGGATAATGATATCCTTCGGACTCGTCGCCGCCTCCATGTACCAGGAGCGTAGGCGGCAATCGTATAGATCGACCGGTACGTCCTTATTCCACTTCGATGCAGGGAATTGACGCATAAAGCCAGTCGAACTGCCAAAGAATTGCCACGACAATGTCGGATCGTTTTTGTAATTGTCGCGGAATATCTGATCCAAATTCTCCGACCACTGAATTGCTTTTATCACATCCGGTGCTGTGTATTGGTTTTTGTTGTGTATTTTTGTATGTTTATTTTTGTTCGTTGTTCGAGGTTCAATGAAACGGAAAGAATTTTGCAAAGAAACACAGATTAGTTGGCCTTCGACTTGTGCGGACTTAAGCCTAGTCGTTATCTATCTCCTCCTCCGCGGACGTTACAGTGACAGGTGGTGTGGTGTCGTAGTAAGTAGTACTGGGTTCGTGTGCTTGGTGGCTCAAGTTGGGTGTTGTACGGTTTTTGGCAAAGCATTCCGCGTGTTTTTTCGGCAGTGCAGCCGGAGCATTCGCATTCGCATTCCCATTGGCGTTGAACCCGGGCGCGTCGTCAACGTACGCATTGCACCGCCAGCGGCCCCGTCGAATTTCTCACAAATTTTAGATAGGATCGGATCCGATCTTGCTGGGCATTAGGTACGGTATGGTTTGGGCCGGGCGGCGCAGTGCGTTGCTTGACACGTGCACGCGTCCCTCGCACGCATTGACGCAAGCGGTTTGGAAATCGAAAAAAATCAAGAGCGGAATTCCTAAAACTGATTTCGATTTGGCTTAGACAAAAATCTCAAAAGGGTTCTTAAAAAGATGTTCCGAATTTTTTTTAAAGACTTGAAATTGAATTTAATTTGTGAATTTTTTACATTATTTCAACATTTTTAAATTAGATTCCAACAAGTTAGTTGTTATTAGAATATAATTTATAAAAATATCATAGGGTTCGTGAAATGTATGTATATCTTTAACATCTTATTTTGTACTATAATTTCCAATTAGTTTTAGTATATCGATTGCACAGAATTATCTGCAACTTTTGGATGAATATTTAGTCAAAATCAAAACCAAATCGAATTTCAAAATTAGTTTCAGGAATCCCTTCGAGGAAAAGGAGGCGCAGCGTACGGCTTATATGGCATACAGAAAAAAAAAACAACGATTACGGTCAAGCGAGCTAGCAAACAGCTAAAGAGCGAGTGAGCGAGCGAGCGAGCGACAGAGATAGAAAGATAGAGCGAGCTAGCTAGATGCGATTTCTGGGTTCTACTTTTCTGGTAGCTAGACTGAGACGGAGAGTGTTTGGTGTTTGATTTGAAAAGCATTTCGAAAAAATCCTGTTCTTAGGTAGGATAGAACTTGACAAAATGTGGTTAATATGATTTAATTATTTTAAAAGTTCATAAAATATTCTTAAAACTTTTTAAAAACATTAAAGTTTATCCAGTTTGTGCTCTATTAAATGTTATTTTTATCTTTCAAACGTTATAATTTTCAAAGAGGTTTATTTTCGAGTAGAAAACCGCCAAGTTCGATCATATTAGCAATAAGAACAGGACCTTTCAGACAAATACAACAACAGGCGACAGTTACAGTTACAAAAGAGAGAAAGAGAGATACACAGAGAGATATAGAGAGAGATAGGTGGAGAGCGGAGAGAAGAGATACACGGATTATGGTGATGATGAATTATTCCAAACCTCGATCGAACACATTGACCGGCACATGAACCGAGCTAACGCTGAAGTTAACCGGAGTATTGTGGAACTCCGGCCGGGGCTCCAGGACCACGACCTTTGGCTGGACATAGATCAGCGGCTCGCCGATATCCTTGTCCATGTCCGGAGCTGGCGTGGGTATGGGCGGTATGGGATCGCCGGGCTCCAGCATCTCCTTGGCATTGTAGTAGGAGAACATCTTGTCCGCCATATCGTTCTGGTGCGACAGAGCCGTATTCTCTGCCGTGTCCATAATGCGCTGATCATAGGGTTCCATATTGGTTAGTTTTTTTGTGAATGGGTTTATAAATATGGGAGAGACATACCCGCACAGCGCTGACCTTGAGATCCATCATCATTTCTATTTCCTTGGCCATCGAATCGACAATGGAGGCGCCATTCCGCGATACCACTTTCGCGTCTTTGAAATGCTGTTTAAGGATTGATAAAATATTAAACTAACTAATATTTAAAGCTCTATTTTATTTGATATGTGTAGTGCCATAGCCAGAAATGTTATATGTGTTTAAATAGCGTTTTATTATACACTTAGTAAACAAATTACTTTATTATTTTTGGAGGAAACCATACTGTTCTTGGCATTCCTATAGGCCCAACGCGGAACCACCCCGTTAAACCCATTTGGTGGCCCCAGTGGGGCCATCGACAAACACATTTACATGCATAACGAGCATTATAAACAGTTGGCGCCAATGCGCTTGTTGTCCATGTGTGAAACAATTTCATTTGTAAATCCAATTGCGCTGCCTAAAAATAAATTACCAGCTGTCCTGGCCACTGCCAGCGCACTGACCTCATATGGGGAGATGGAGACCCAAAGGCGGCCAAAAAATTTAGTTCTTCTTTGTTTGCGACTAAGTGGAATACTCTTTCTTAGGGGAAATTAAATTATTATTATAATATATATTTATAAACTCCTTAAAAGTTCGTCTTTTGTGTGGATATATACAAAGTAAGACTATAAGGAGTCCTACAAACATCTTTGGTGATTTTAAAACTCTTAAAAAGAGGTTAACAATTAAGCTACAGAATGTTTACATTATAAAAAACAAATTTATACTGAATTGGGTATCTTAATGGCTTTGCATATTTTAAGAAACATTTTTAATAGGTTTTAATAATCCTAGTATTTTCCTTAGCGCCATAGTATATTTTATATCCGATTTTTTTTCTTTTCTACTATATATTAAAGATATATGCATAGTATATCCTATGAAAAGAGTAGCCTTTAACCTTATATGTCCCCATCTCCTTCGCTTTTCTGTCCCCAAACTAATTATTATTAGCCCAAATTAGACGTAGAAAAAAAAGCAAACCCCATTATATAGATTTTCCCAGGGCATTGAAATTTCGGCCTACTGCCTTAGAATCTCAGCTTTACATTTTTTATAATTGCCGCTCGGGCTAGCAGCCTTTAACCCAAATACGGAGCCGAAGTCTCAGCCTCAGAGAGACGTCAACAAGGAGCGCACAAAAACAGAACCGAAAAAAAAAAATGGAAAATGGGGAATGGAGAAAGTTGATTGGGTAGAGGGGATGAGGAGGGGGTAAAAGCGGAGCGGCGGAAAAATCAATAAAATGCTCTTTGCTCACATTTTGAACCTCCTTGCGCCTGGTGATGAAATCGCCCAGATGAAACAGCTCCGTGCCTAGTTTGTCGGCCCACGAATGAACGCTGGATTGATGGGGAAAAATTGGGAATTATTATCCCTCACAGGATATAGTCGTAGCTTCCTGGATAACTCACAGATTGTAGTTGATGTTCTCGGCTGACTGCAGGTTGACGCACGGTGCCAAACAGACCAGAACGGAGAGCAGGCCCAGGCAGAGGCGCCAGCAGGCCAGGAATCTGGTTAGAAACCAGGCCATGATGATTGCCCCAAATGCCCCGATTGTTGCGATCTACTAACTGCTGATGATGACGGCGGCGGGGGTCGATCGAGCGGGAGCGCGACATAAATACCAGGCGATGCGTTTTTCGTAGCCTACTTTCCTGCGGCGCTCACACACTCACGCATTCGACGAGCTAGCCACACACATATCCCGTTAGCCCGTTAGCTCGGTTCTGGCCACCTGCCTTGGCCCTTCGCAAACATATCCCCCGATCTCCGGCACTTTTTCACAAACAATATTAATATCTCACTATCCCCTAGACACTGGGTAGCTTAAGCATGTTTTGTCCCTGGGAATTTTCACTAGTTTTCAGCAATTTTCTACGCGAGCCAGCACTTTTCGGTGTGTGTGTGTTGTTGGCCAGCGAAAACTTTTCTCTCTACACTGTCGTGGCCCGTTTTGACGTTTCCCTGACGTTTCTGGGCCAGCTTAAAGCTCATTGCATGGTTTTCCCCTAGCCGGAAAGGGACGACCCTAGTTTGTCCCTAAATGGCATTCTCTGCACTCTTCTCGGTGCTCAGTGCGCCTGCTCTGACGTTTGGCGATTCTGCGCCCGGAATTTGTTTACCTCGACGGGCGTTCTACAGGTGTTTGTTTACCTGTCACAGCGCCTGCGTCCTGGCTGTGTTGACGTGCGCGTCATGGCAGCTGGCCGAACATCTGTTGCTCGGTCGATGGAACGGTGACAGTTCTGGGGATTCCTGAGCTTTTCCCTGCCAGGCTTTTGCGCGGGAGGAGCTTGGCTGCCGTTGGCCCGAAAACCCATTTAAATTAAGTTTGTAAAACTGGCCACTAGGGGGCTTATAAAAGGTTTATGTTTATTGGGAATTCGATTTATTTTAAGTCTTATAATTTAATGGTTTGGATATCTATAAACAACACTAGTTTTCAGAAAAAAATCCTTTGAGTTCGAACAGATTTGTGGTTTTTGTGTTTTGTTTTTTACCTCGAGCTGTGGCCAGCTTATTGAGCCTGATAATGTTTTATTTTAGTGGTAATAAACAAACTATTTATTTATTTGTATTATTTATATTATTAATTATATGGCTCAAGTACTTTGTGTGCTGGACCGCGAAAAACTTAAAAAAATGGATAAGTATATTCGTTAAATCGAAGAGGGACATCTTAAATTATAATACCTGACACAGCAGGAGGTGTACTATTTTTCAAAAATTGGTAGGTCAATGGATCAAACCAACGTAATACGCTAGAAATTCATAGAAAAATAGAGGTTTAGTCATATCTTAAATTTCGGCAACTTTAAAAACCGTTTGTTCTTTTACATATTAACCCAGATTCTGATTTAAGTGTTGGACAACGCCTGCTGGTGGTCTGTTAACTTTAGGCAGTGTGGTGTATCGTCAAACGTTGCCACTGTCTCCCTTTTGCGTTAAACATTTTCCTAAGCACCCCCTAAGTCTTATATTCAGTACACTTTCACGTTCTTATCCGTTAAGGGTTGAAACAGCTTCACAAGAATTTAATGCTAGAGGGCGCCTAATGAATATCGTATTTGCCACAAATTTCCCAAATCAAACACTAGCTGTCGCTTTAAAGTTTATCAATACTTTTTATTGGTATATCGTAAGGTTTACACGTTTCGCAAGATATGTGTCCCCAGCGCTGACCCAGTCGAAGCTCCACTACCCACAGGTAGTACCTAGTACTTGTAGCCACCAGCACCGCCGGCTCCGCCACCGCCGCCGCCGCGCGCTCCTGGCTGTGGACCCTGCGGGAACTGGGCCTCACCCTCATAGGTCACGTCCGCATGGTAGCCCGTCTTCCAGTCGGCGGTATAGCGGACGATCTGAGTGCGTCCGTCGGGCATCTGGACGCGATATTCACCGGTCACCACATCGCCGTCACTGGACGCCTTGTGCGCATAGTCGTTGGCAGTCTCCGGATCCTGGACGGCGTACTCGAAGTCGAAGGGCATGCCGGGCATGTGGACGTGGTCCTAGAGTTGGTATTTAAAGAAATATTGTAAATATGGAATTCTATTGTTAAAAAAGAGTAGAGCTTTTTTAAGATTTAAAATATGAAAAATTTAAGCTAATTAAGATATTTTTTGGTAAAGTCTTTAAAAAGTTTTGAAGTCATGCTTCATTTTTAACAATAATATCTTTAAATGCCCATCAAAGTGCAATAATGTTTACCAAAAACATTATTTTTTATGTATGATGGAAATTTAAATGGTATGGCATTTAAATTTAAGTTTGTTCAAGCCATACTAAATGAGCTTAGAGTTATGTCTCCATAAAATCGTTAAACACCTTAAGTTGATCTTTGAAAAATCAATTTAAATTGAGCTTTACCTTTTTTGTGTTCAGTTTGATGTGAATATCTTATTTTATGTATAAACTGTAAATACTTACATCGGCTGGCTGGCCGGGAATCTGGCGGGGAGTGCCGGGTGGTGCTGGTGGACGAGGTCCGGGCGCTGCAGGTCTTCCCGGTGGGCCGGGCTTCTGTGGATTTATGGATACATTAGCAGTCAAATACTTAAATTTATTAAAGTTAACCAGCAACCAATCCCTGTACAATATATTTTCCAGCACCTATCCATTTATCTGAAGCATTAAAAAAAATACTTTAAAGTTATGAAATTATTTCGCCACACGCCATTACAAGTCAATTTAGTTTTGAGTTGAAGAAAGAAAATGAGAAACCCGATTTGTTGAACTTCGCATTATGGAAGTTCACCTGCATTGTGTTATTTTCGCAACGATCTGCCATTCCGCCATACCGTTGGGAGATCTCAAAAGGTTAACTTCCAGTCATTTTCAACTGCCAAAGCTAAAGCTAGAGCCCTTCACCGATTCAAAATGTTGCCATCATTTTGGGCCGACATTCAGCCACATGACGTGGCAGCATTTATTGAGTTTGAGTTTGAGTTGAGCCGCAAAGCATTCGGAGTGATGAATGCGGCGACAAATCTCGGCTGCCGACCCAAGTCTGGCCCGGAATGCTCCCTCAGAATGATGGCCGTAATTAGTCCGTTGACGGGTATTCAATTTAAGGCGGTTTGGCTCAGCCACATGGCCAGATACCTCCGATTCGGGGTTTCATTCAATCTCAGAGAGATAAAGAGCGAGACAAAGATTTACTCACGAATGGGGTCTTGGGTTCCGAATAGTCATAGCCGTTCTTCGTGGGCGGGAGGTAGGCATTGGAGCCAGGAGCGATCTGGGCGTAGGCAAAGGCACTGATGGCAGCGAGGGATAAGCTCTGAAAGTACAAAGAAAAATACAGAAAATAAATAAAGGTTTAGGCGGAACAAATTAAACGATTTTATAAGTAGTAATATAAAGATATCTTGACTGTTTGTTTATCTTCTTTTATGGTTGCAATAATTATAATAATAAACAAATTCTCAGGAAAAAATCGTTCTTTTAAATGGATTTCTCTGATCACATTAAGCGTAGTACAGTTGTGAAAAAGAGAGCACTTAAAATTCCTAAGCAACATTAACTTTGTGTGGTTCGATAAATCAATCAACTTGACTTATAATTAGTATCAATGTTCGTGTAATTTTGTAATTTAAGTTTTTGTGACTTAATTTCCACTGTGTAAGAAGATGGGCGACATTAGAGCAATGTCTTAAAGGTTAAATTAAGAGGGCGAACTGAAAAGTGAACGGTTGCAAATGGAAATAGAAGTGGCGATAAGATCGCTGCTGACATTCAGCCACAGAGCAGGTGCATCTGCGGGCGTACAAATGGAAGCCACAGCCACCGCCAAAGCCAAAGCCAAGTCGATGCTAAAGCCTCAGATTCAGTAAGAGTCTATGCCAAAAACGGCTGCAATTTATTTAGAACGTGCCCGAGAGGCGTTTGCTCAAACGGCCGTCGAAAAGGGCAACAAATGGCGGAGGTTAGCTGACGATTCCTGTGATTCTGCGCTCTTTAAACACAGCTAATTGACACATGCACATGATGGCCATTACGATGGCTGGCGGCCCGTCAACGCAGTCATGTTAGCCGCGCACAGCTCGGATTGCAGCCATCCATCAGAGTTGGCTGACAGCCGCCGGTCAACCAGTTGCCATAACCACTTGGCCGGGCTTCTGTCTGTCATCTAATGCTTGCTATTTTTTTTTTTTTTCAATTTACATGCTGCAACGGATTGCGGAAACGCCGAAGGCACTAAATTACTCACAGCTGGAAATATTCTATGCTGGGAGACGCACACAGAGAGCCATCATTATTATCATTAGCATCCCAGGTGGGAACTGCTTTACATTGTTTGCTGATTAGCCGTGTGTGTATGTTTATTAATTGCGAATACGACGTGTTGGACGGACGTGTAACTCCAGCCACTTGGGAATGCATTTGGTCAAGGAAAGCGGGATTCCGCCTCGGACGAGGCTTTCGCACAAGCACATTTTGCTTGCAACTATTATCGCGTTGGGGAATCTAATTTTGAGCAAAACATAAATATAAATGTAATCAATATTTAATGCAGCCTTGGCAGGCATTTTCTCGTGTTTTCGATGAGCATGTAAATTCATTTTATATTATTTTCCAGTTCACCTTCATGGGCATTTTATTTCATATTTGAAAGCTATCTACAGTTTCTTTTTAAATACAAAATCACTAAAATTAACTGACTCACTTTAATAATCTTCGCTAGGCCTCATATACTTTGCAAATCCATCATCTTGATGTTAATTAATACTTTCCTAAGATGTATTTCCATTAAAACCGGTAATTTCCGCAAGTATAAACGTTCTCCCTCGCTCTCATCAGCTGAGCCTTAATTTTAAATTAATTAACTTCACTAAAGTTTCCGCAATTACCCCAGCTGGGTGGTCCTAACCTTCAGCCAACTTCAAGTATAAAACTCGAAGCGGCCACAGACGAAAAAAAAACCTGGCCAATAAGCATGTCAACGGCAAATTGTGCATGTAAAACAAATGTAATTACGGTTAGTTGGCCCAGCAACTGCAATAAAATAACGGCAAATAATTTGCGTGTTAATTAAATAAGAGGCAACAAAAAAGAGCCGCCAAATAAATTGCGGCAACTTGACGACAGCCCCAGCTAATTTTAATGGGCAAGAGGAGGGGTAGAAGGAGCTGACAAGAATGCAACGATTGCCAAAATGCAATGAAAGATTGAAAGAGACAGATAAGTTGGTTAGAAGGAAGGAGGAGAATTGGCAAGAGTCTGGGCCAAAAGATTGAGACAATCGGGCAAGGGAATCGGCTGGATATTTAATACAGGCACAGTGGGGGAATTTATTCAATTATTTATTAAATTTGTATTGTAGCCGCAAAATAAAATAAATATAAATTAAATATTTTATTAATTTTTAATAATACTTTAAAAGCTGGTAACTTTACTTGGCTGCTACTGAGCTAGTTTATTTTCAAGTTAAACTCTTAACTATTTTTTTAAGGCTCTAAAAAATGTGTATCCTCAGTAAATAGTTTTAAAAGCAATTCCCTTAATAATTTCAGTAAATACTCTATACTTTTTTGAAGTTCCACATTAAATTTAATTAAATGTATTTATTTTTCTTGGTTTTTTCTCAAAATTATTCCACCTCCCTTGCCGTAGGCAACCGCAACCATTACATCTTCCATGTGGTCTGCGCTTTGTTCTCATTGTAAGAAGGTGTTCATCGGATTGAAGGTTTTTTTTCTTTTCTTTAAGCTGCCATGGTTTGTGGGTTTCGGCTCCACATTTTTGCCATGGTCGGTGGCCAGCGCGGCACCTTGACTCCGTCGGAACGGCAGGCATTGATCTTGCCAAGTGCTGAGCCAGCGGCTGCTACCAAAAAAAAAATAACAGCTTGTGATTAAACATTTATTACTCATCGCACGCAGGCTTCCCCCTCAAACTCCGAGCCAAAAAAAAAGTATAAAAAGGCACGAGCCGGCTCGCATTGAAGCATCATTAATCGTGCACAATCCCATAAATTAACAATTGTTTGCTTTGTCCGGGCTTATTATTAAAATAGGCATTATGCTGCATAGCTACCTGCTGGAGTTGTTAATTACATCAATAAGCTATAAGCAAATAATTGAATTTGTTTGATTTAATCAACAAGTTTTGTTCGAGCGCCTCGATAATTAATCATCGAACATAGTTTGTGCGGAAGTCGGCCGCCAGGTTTGGAGATTGTACTTCAGTTCTGTACAGAATCTTTTTGGTTCTCCATGTTTCTTATAGCCATAATGTTGTGTTGTGTCCGCCCACTGACCACCACTTGTTATAATGGCCACATAAATATGAAGAGTATTTAAATTAATTACAGGTGAGCCGAAAGAATACGGATATTGTGTTCAGTCTTATTTGTTGAGCTGCTTATAGGTCAGTTGTCAGCCTGCTGGGGAATATATAAGTTTAAAGCTGGAATTTGCATACCATAATCTTTGGCTTGCATAAATTTTAAGTATTGTGCAAGTGGCTCACCGACACAGCGGCGACAGACTGACTCCCCGGTGCTCACATTAGATCACGACCCAGTTAACAGAATCCGATGCCAAATTACAGCGATCCGCTCAGATGAATTTATTTATGACAATTGCATTTTGAATGCGGGGCTTAAATGGCAAACTCGAGAGTGTCTGGAGATGGGGCTGATTTATGGGCGGTTAGCATTTAATATGTCTAAGCCGATTGCATTGGATCGAAGCGAATCGGATTGGCCAGTCAGGCACTTTATGGTGGCAATAAAAATGTTTATGCCAAAATGTCTTCATAAAAAGTCTAGCCGGTTGCTGCTGCCGCTTTAGCTGCATTTATTTTAATTAATTTAATTGGAGAGGAGTTTACAGCATCTGTTTATTCCATGGCATTTTATTTGATTTTCCGTTTTTGTTTTTCTGGCCCTGTTATTAAAACATCATCGGAGTCTGGTCTCTGGAGAGGCATATGAATTCTTCTTTGGTTGCATCATTTTTGGAGGAGGTTGCACCTTAGACAACTGCAGCAGCAGCAGCATCAGCATTCTGCAACGCCCACATGGAGCTGCTGATGATGAAGCTTAACGAGGTTGGGTTCGGGGCTTCCTACCTCTGCCATGTTGTCTTAATTTATGGAATTTTTTCCACATTTTTTTCTCCAGCTTTTTGTATCTGTATCTGGCCGCAGCTGTTTCCCAGCAATTACCGGAGTAACAACCAAAAAAAAAGTCCCCTACATAGATGTTAGATTAACATGCACTTGCAACACACGACACGACTCCGCGACGCGACTCGTTCAGTAGAACAACAAACATTTGGTTGACCTTTTCATCGCCATCTCCCATCTGCATCGCTCTGTTGCACGTTGCATGTTGCATGTTGCCTGTGTTGCCAGTGTCTATGTGGGGTGCCCCCAAGTCCCCCAGTTTTGGGGCATTGAAATGCAAATTTGGCAAAATAAAAGTTAATGGGCCATGTGAATGGCAAGCGGCGAGAGAGCCGGGACGGGGATGAGGAGCCTCTGCAATGGGAAATGACTTTTATTGGCCCCTCCGCTCGCAGTTTGTCGTCTCAGTCTTTTGTTGCAACAAAGTCCGAGTTCGATTTCAATCAATTCCCCCTTTTTTTTGTGCAACGTTCCCAGCTGTTTACCCAAGAGTCACGTGCCTCGTGGCGACAAGGACAATGCCAAAGATCAAAGGTTGGTTGCTTGACATGTCTCACGACTTGGGCTCCCTGGGGATTCGCTAGTGACAAGTCAATTTCTTCCAAAGATAGGTCCCCCTTTCTGGCTTAGCTTGTTTCCCAAATTATAAGGCTCTTTCAGTCACTACATTAACCCTATTTAACCCGAATTTACTGGGTTAACACACGCCCACGGCGCATAAAGATATTAACCTTTCAAACAACCAAAAACAGGCGTCGAAAATCTTATAAATTACATGTTACGACCCAATGCTTCAGGTAGTTGTTTATGGCCAGCTATGAATTTGCAAACTGTTCGCCCAAACAGCAAAAAATTACTTAAAATGTTAATAAAAAATTATGTGTGGCGAAAATCGGTAAAGCTTGGTAAATGATTGTAGTTTTTCCTATAATTAAAAATAAGTAAATTTGATTTTTTAATTGAAACTTAGTGTAAACGTGGGGGAAGTCTAATGGGTACTATTCTTTTTCCATTTAAACGGATAAACTACGCAAATGATTTTAATTTCCTTATATATATATATATACAAAATTATTCTTTGAATAAATAGTAAATGAAAACGTCGGCAACATCTTATAGTTACTCTTTCTATTTGAAGATTAAAATTACCCAAATAGTTACTTGGGAGGCTTTGTAAACTATTTTTCTAGAAGTCTAACTATATATAAAGGCTTCCAATTCAATCTTAATTTAAATAGAGTTTTATTGAGGTGCCAAAACTATCCTTGTTGCCCCATTAGCCTAAAAGCCCTAACATACTTTAATATAAAATGATTTCCTCTCCATTTAAAGACTGAAATCCCCAGTGAACTAATTTTCCAATTGCCAGCTGCTGGTTTTGAGCCCACAAAAAAACGCCGACCACATAACACTTTTAGCCAGAAACAGAAGCGGAACAGAGCAATTAAAAATTCCTCGCAGAAGGCCAGCTAAAAAGATATCCAGAGTTCGGGGCTCCCTGTCCTCCATATTGCGCATACGCCGCGTTGAACGCTTCGGTTTTGGTTGGGCAATTAACGGAGGCGGAGGCGGAGGCTGAGGCCGGGCTGAGGCTGGGCTGAGGCTGGGCTGAGGCTGGGCTGGGCTTTTGTAATCAGCTGAAATTTCGATTTAATTAGATTACCACACACACACACAGACACACACAAAGGCACAAATGGTTGGCTGGTTACCATCTGCCCTCCCAAAAACCCCCTCAGATCCTCGCATACGAAATTCTCTGGCGATGCTGCTGCACTTGCCGCTTGCTCAAGCGTCATTAATTTTTTGCTATTTGGGTTTTTCTTCGCTTGGATTTTTTTTTTCCAGCCATTGCCAAAGACAATAAAAACCACACAAAAGATGCTGAAAATATCAGTAAAGCCGCAAAATTGCATACGCCCCGCTTCCCCCGAGGCAGAAGAATGGATCTGAGACGACTCGAGGCTCAATTACCTAAGCTTAGATCGGCTTTGAGGCAATGCCAATCGGCATCACGTGAAATCTGGTAAATCTGCCAAATTATTTCAATTAAAATTGAATTTGTAATGCAGCGAAGAAGCCACACAATTCTAACGAAGTGCGGATGCGCTTCTAAGGAAAGTTATCTTGTTTTTTATGTTTTTAATCAGCTCTTTAAATGTTCCTTAACTTTCTTATGGGCGTAAATTTAATAAAAGTAAAGAGAGCTAGCTACAAACATTTAAAGATCTCTACTTAATATAGATATCCTCGTTTTAGTAAGAGAAAAATATTATCTAAATATGAAGAACTTTCTATATATTTTCTAAAATTTATTACCTTCAAGAAAATACTTTACAAAACCCCTGTCAAAGCAGATATATCCTGCCCAGCTCCCTGCACATAATCCATCATTCATTGGGCAATTGTTCACACTCGAATCGCTGGCAGTCAAGCGGCCAAGAGCCAATGAAAGGGCTTTTTGGCCCGGCATGCGATATATTGGCCGTAATCAGGCGGCTCTAATCAGAATAGGAGGCAGCATTGACCCGGCAGAAGGCAGGCAGCCAACCTGCCAGCCAGTTGCGCCTCGTTGCATTCACAATTCACAAATTCGCATTGGCCAAATTACGACAATTCAGCATTTACGGAATGCAGAAGGCAACTTGGGCCCGGGCTTTCGGCTTTCAGCTTGTCAGTAGCTCTCATCGACAAAACAGAGTGCAAATATCAAACTGTGAATATTTTATGTTTGTCATTTGAAATTCAAAAGCGTGCCCCAACTGCAGTTTTGGGCTACGACGCCATTGCCACCGTCAATCGTTTTACCGAACTCTTCGTTTCCATTTCTGCTATTTTTGCGTGCGAAAATGAGCAGCTGGATCAGAGGGCATTAATATGCAACCGCAGTTGGGTGAGGATGTTCGACAAAGGTGGAGTTGGAGGGCGTTTTAAGGGGTTAAAGTTAGTCGAAAATATATTTCAACTTACTTAAAGCAGTAATGAAAAGGAGAGATAAGAATTTACGGAGTTATATTTGAGATTTCAACTTTTAAGTGGGTTTCATCTACGTGTGACGTGGTTTTAAGTTCAGCACAGTTAATATTTATTAATTTATATTAAGATACGGAATTTTTTGAAAGAAAATTAATATTTAATATAAAATTCACTGATTTACCAATTTTAAAACTTGTTTTTATCAAAAGTACATTACAAAACCCCCCCTGAAAAAGATATCTGATGCTGCCACTGGAGTTGGAGGGGGCGGCTGGGCTTTTGGTAGCGACTGCTGCCACTGAAATTAACATGTAAAACATGCTCGCCATGCTGTTCTCAAAAGCCTGGCCATTTCAAACGGCCAGCGGCCATTTGTCTATCGAGTGTCTGGTCCGCTGGTGGGCGGAAGTTCTGTTCCCGCTTTTCATTTCGTCGGTTATTTTTTTGGCTTGTGGGCCTGGCCAAAACAAAAATGCCAAAAAAAAAAAAAAATATAGAAAAGAAAGGCATTGGGGAAAAGGAATCGCGTTGGTGAAAAGTCAAAAAGTTACAAGCGGCAAATTACATGCGTCTGGCCAGAGTTCTACTCCTCGTTTCCCGCAGACTCTATTTCTTTTCAACCGTCTGTTCTACCTTTTGGCAGTTATCTGCTTGGCAGACCAGACGCACAGAGTTTGGGCAAAGACACTGGGAAAAATAGCAGGGAAATTGGTAATACTATTTAGGAGAAATATATTAACTAATGTGGATTTTAAACACCAATATTCACTGAAGACAGCTTCTAAACTGGTTTCTAAAGGTATTCAATACCTTTAACCGAATATAGTATGATTTAAATTATTTACAGAACTTTGAGATCTATAAAAGTCGATAATATATCTCAAAGATTAAACGAACTTTGCCTCCTAACTAATCTCTATTATTAAATTATCCATTTTACATAAATTTCCTTTAGTTTATATTATTTATTTATAATATTTCTTCTTATATGGACATTATTAATACCGAAATTTATTTTAAATCCATAACCTTTACGGATATTTTTTCTAAACTTTTATTTCCGTGCCTGAAAGTGGCTTGGGCAGGGGTGCTCTGGATATATCCCAGACTGCGGGGACTTATGTCTGGTCTGCATTGCATCCAAGTGTCGCACCAACAATTTAACACGCCCCAGTTACAACAAAAAGACCAGCAGGAACCCGAAGCTCCTGTCTGTTTCATTTTGTTGCCTGCTTAAGGGCGTTTCCTCAACAAAAAAAAGGATCAATGCTTTAACAAAAAGGGGAACCAAGTGAAAGTATCCTGGCAGTTAAGAGTATGCAGTTGATTGCAGGTTAAGTGTCTAATAAAAGAAAGGTCCTTTTCCTGGTTGCTATTTAATTTTATGGGCCTTAACTTAAATGAGGGAATGGCATTTTAAATAATACTTCTTTTTTATGTTAAGACAAAAGCAAGTTCAAGACTTGTTTTCCGAACTAATTCGTAAAAAAAAGGGCAAGTCATGAATTCTTCTACAAAAGTAACCAGTCAAAAGATAGATCAAAAAGTTATTTTTAACCGACAGCTGTCTAAGTTTATAATAAGCTCTGAAGGGCTCTTCACTCCAGTTCAGTTTTAGGTTGTTTTTTTTCCTCTTCATATGGGAATTCCACTCGAAGAGGTGAGAATCTCCGTTTTCAGTAAACTAAGCAAATGTTTGCTTTGAAAACTCACAGTTCGGAAGCCAAAAAGTATTCACTATTGCTTTTTAGGTGAGGAGACGGGGAAAAAGGTTTGCCATTTTCCTCAGATGGGGCCTCACTTAAGCGATGCCTAAATGCGAGTCGCAAAAAATATTACTAACATGTGCCAAACGCTGCTCCTGTGAAGTGTTTAGTTGGGAACAATCAGGGAATATTGCCGCTGGCCGGGATTTGGGGCGTAGTTTACGTGGCTCTCGACACGCACAGATGTTGCCCAAATATGGCATTTGTATCCCGAGCCGAGCCCAGTACATATATTAACCGAGAGTGGAGAGTGGAGCACTTAAGTGTCTTTGATTATTTGCAATTTGTTCGATTTGGCGGGGGCATGGTTACCACTGCTGTGTCCCCTTCGCCACTTGACTTTCGGATGTGGATTTGGATTCGATTTCGGGGCCGATGATGATGATAATGATGAGAGGCTCTGTGGCAGACGTGTGTGTGTGTGGCAAGTTATGCAATCGTCGGCAAGTGTTGCCCCCGAAGGAAAAAAAAAAAAATCAGAAAAAGAAAAGAAAACAAAGCCATGTTTGCCAGGCACTTGAAACTACCAGTTTTCCTTGGCTAAATCCCATTTAAAGTTCCGCAAACATATTGCCTGATGAGCTAAGGGTGGTGGGCCAAGCGAAAGCCGCAAAAGAAAAATGACATTGACTGTGGAAAAGGACACTGAGTGACCATTTGCCATATTCCTATTTTCCATGGCAGTCCCGCCGTCCGACGTCCCGGCGATAAACAAATTTGACATATAACAAGCTTAACTTGTTGTCCTTTCCACATAGTTTCGTTTTAGCCAAATCTCATATGATTTGTTTTGCCAGCTGATTTATGTAGGCTTAGGATTCCCCCAAAATATATGGCTTTGTTTTGTGTTTTTTTTTTGTTTGGTTTTTTTTATAAATACTTACAAGCAACATGAACGACTTGAAGGACATCATTGTGTTTTGTTTGAATTTCGGTAGTTTTAGTGCGAAAAATGGCAATAAAGATGGGGGTGTGTGTATCCACAAGGCCGCTTGCTAAAGTTGAAATTGAATTGAATTAAGAATTAGATTTGATTTTCCTTTGATTCGATTTCGATGTTGCACACAATTTAATTTCGAGTCCTTTCGGATGGACCCAGAGTCACGGGAGTTTTATTATATTTTTTTATATATTATTTTTTATGCTTTTCCTGTGGCGTTGCTTACTTTCACGGGTCAGGGGGGGTTTGGTGGAAGGAGTTTGTTGTGTAGTTTTTGTTTATATGTCTATTTCGAACCGCACGAAGTACACGAACGTTTTGAATTAGGTTAGACAATGGAGATGCGCTTGCTTTTTATAATAAACGCTCGGAGACGCCACGCTCGCGCTGGCAGCGCCGCCAACGTCGACTTCGACTTCGACTTCGCGTTGCCAACTGCACCCAAAAGTAACGAACACAAAAAAAAAAAAAATCATCAAAGCGGTTTGAACAATTGAGCCAAGTCTAGCGCCTAACTTCTAGATCATCTGCTGGGGCTCTCTCTCTCTCTCTCTCTTGGCCAACTCTCAGAATGGGCCAAGTTGGGAGAGCTGTTGTGGTCGCTCTCTGGGAAAACCGAAGCAACCGAAACCGAGAGTGTTGAGGTGAAAAAATGTTGCAGATCATCATGCCGAACGCCGCCGCGTTCATTACGATGATGAATTGGCCAGACGACGATGATCAGGCTGGTTTCATTCAGGCGGATGTGCCATATAACAAGTACCAGACCTGCAACGCCCCAAATGGCTTTATTAAATAGAGTCAGAGTCGGCTGTTGGCTCTTAAAAAAAAGGCCAAATTTGATATTTAAGCCTTTATGAAGTCTGGCGACGCTGGCCCTCGGGCGCTGCAGTGGTAATCGAGACTAGACGAAAATGTCATTGGGAATGTCAGATGATAGTCTCCAGGTCGGGGCTGAGGTTCTGCCTCCCCAAGAGAGATACAGGCGCCCTTTTCTGTTTGGATTTTGCGAAAGCAGCAGAACTTGCCGTAGAATAAGTTTTCGGGTGAGAAGTGTACGTGATGCGGCTGCCTTCGGGGGGAAAATTGCACAAGCTGCCAATGGAAACGTGTTCATGTGGCGTCCCAATTTCCCGGCAGGCAGCAGCAGCAGCAGCACCTCTGCTGCCGAAATGCAATCTATGACGTGAGCCTCATGCCAAAGCAGTCGAAGGCCCCCAAAACTTATCTCGACGCTGGCTGCTGCGATTGCACAAGGCGGCAGGCAGGCTCGTGTCGCCCAAGACGTGTCGAGGACTTCCTCCTTCCGCAAGACGAGGCGTCCTTCCTTCCGTCAGATGTCAAAACCCCAATACCAATTAACCTTGGCCATATCTTCCACATTCTTCTCAGCGGCCCGAGATTAAATAACAATTAAAAGCAATCTATTTTCGATGACTGATTTCAGAGTTTCTTCATCATTTTATTTTTTTTCATATTTGAGCACTTGTGAGGTGTCGGTGTGTGTGTGTGATATTAAAATTGGATATTCAATTTATGCAGGGGAAGCCGCCAACCGAAAAATAAGTACACTATAAAGGGGATTGCTTTACGATCAGTGATGGCACGTGTTGAGGTAGTTAAATATTTTATTTAATAAGGAAAGATTTATTTAATGAATAAGTTGTAAAAGAAACTAGTTAGAAATAGTATCATGTATGTATGTATTATAAATATGCAATTTTAAACTATACTTCTTGGCAAGCTAGTCTGATTTAAAGAATACTACATATATTTATGTTTATAAAACGTTTGAATGGGCTGTGATATTGATATATAAATAATTAAGCCTAAAATTCCTGGGAGTGTTATTTTAAACTCTTTTATAAATGTAATTCTTTCAGTTTGCTTTTAGAATCAAGTTAACTTTACTTTATGAAGTTTATAGGTATAAATCATTTACCTTTCGCATCACTTCTTACACCTGCTTGCCATCGTTCAATGGACTCTGCGAATGAAAAGTAATTGAACAACTTTTGGTTACTTTTAACTTTTTGATTTCCGTGACACTTGAGGGGCAAACACACACACGTGTGTGGCTCTTCATGCTGAGCCAAAGAGATACACAGGTATATACTGTATATACTGTCAAAAATCGTCTTAACAACATAATACCCGCTGCCAGCAGCAATTGGGGCAACCGCCGGCGATCGAGCCATATCCCACACTCTGGGCCACATTGAAATTTTCTTTGAGCCGCGCCACTCGAGTGGGGGAGCTGGAGTGCAGTTTGTGGCAGTGGTAGCTGCGATTACGAAAAAAGATTTCAACTTAAAATGTAATTAGAGCAATATGATGGGGCGAATTTTATATAATACAATGGCGTCGAGTGCAAGTTGTGTTGAAAATTTCCTTTTGATTCCGCTCAACAATAACTTGACATCAATTGGGCAACTTTTGTTTCGCTGTCATTGCCGTGGCAGCAGCTGTTGCCGCCGCAGTTGCTGCCGTTGCTGCTGCTGCTTCTGCTGCTGTTGCTGTTGCAGTTTTTTCGATCATTTCTCAAAGAGCCGTCCAAAGTAATAAAGTTTTGCAAATTTCCCGCTTAATTCATCAAGTGGACACTCGAGAGAGCTTCAAGCAAAACGGAAGCAAAACTTGGCCAAATAATTCGTGGGCTTCAATGGCCATTTTTCGTGCTTGTTTTTATAGTTTTTATAGTTTTTTTTTTGTTTTGTTTCTGTCTTGGCCTAGCTGTTGACATTTTAAAGTTTGTTGGCTTTTTTTGTGTTGCAGTTTATTGAATTGTTGCAGCCCAAGCCAGGCAAGCAAAAACAACAACAGAAAATAGAAGAAAAAAATTAACATTTAAAAGAACAGACTCAGAAGCATTTAAGATGATTTTTCCTCGAATTTGTTTTGCCCATTTCGTGCAACATTCAGGCGAATCACCTGTTGATGGCTGTTGCAAGTGTGCTTGCTTGTGGTGGTAGAACCCCCAAAGACATTCCATGCCGCTGCTGCACAGGCGCACCTTTTTCACCGCTAAAAATGAGTGAATTAGAATAGCCAACTATGTAATTGCCGCATTTTATTGCCACCAGGCAGTGGATGCAGCTTCTTTGGCTTTTGTTTTTATTGTTGCCGATGTTGCATCTAAATCTGGTGAAGCTGCGGCTTCTGTTGTTGCCGTTCTGCCAGTGGATGTTGTTGCTGCATTTTGCGGTGTGAGAAGTGGTCGAAGTTTTCGGCGATCGGATTTTTTGCTTTTATTTTTATTTATTTTTTTCGGTTCCAGACACTCTGCAGTGATTTGCATTTTTTCTCCGCGCGGAGGCTAGTTTGTTTTTGTTAGCCTTTTGCTATTTATAGACTAAATGTCTTGGACTTCTGATGGAATAGTTGGAGTTTCCGATAGAAGCGCGGTGAAGGCGCATCAAATGTCGTTCGATTTGCTTGGCATTTCCTCCATGATCATGTTTTTTGTACAAAAGATATATAGGATTATGTTTGGGTTTGCTATGAAAAGAGCAACTGACTTAACAAATTAAGAAATTAGTTTTCTGTGATATTTTACAAGTTGTAAATGTTTTAAAACAATCTAGCTTCCTTTTTATCAGCTTAAAATAGCGACATAACGAAGAAAGTGCAAAATTGTTTGCGTATAGCGTCGTGTGTTCAAAAACATAATCAATGTGTGGCGCTCACACAACTAGCGACGTGTGTGCATAGGCGTGAGCACCTCTGCTTTACAATATTAAAAGTTCTTAGTTGTGTAATCTTTCCCTTTTTGAAAATTAATATTGGCGATGAAATCTGGCGTCTGTGCTGTTCTCATTAAAAAAGTTTCCTACCTAATGATCATTTTTTAAAGTTGGCAACTGCTCCGAGGATTGCATTCATTACGGCCAGCTCCTTTTGGCACTTCCTTCGGATTTGATTTGATCTCTTTGCCGGAGTTTCCTGTTGATTGCTCTCATTATGCCACCGAGGAGCGCAACTGTGATAAGTTTTTCCCAGCAGCGTTTGCTTGTTGGAAGAAAAAATCTTCGGGCTAAAGTCGAGCTTTCCCTGTCACTTGCCACACTTGCCACCATTTTTCTTAATGGAAATTTTCATGCGCTTGGCTTTTCTTTAGACAAATTAAGCGAATTTTTTCTCCGTTCACACCTTCCCCAACTTGTGCATCATCCAACAAGGCTTCCCTTCTTTCCCCATCCCGATCATTGTCATCGTCATCTTCTGCACTTCCGTTCATTGCACCCAAAAATAAGAAGAAGGAAGGAAAAAAATTGAGGAGAAGGAAAAACCGAGGGAAGAATAAAATCAAGGCTGGGCGAAGTGGAGGAAAAAGTTGTGGAAAACTTTGCACCTAACATAAATCACATCTCGGCTCACGCCCCTCTGTGGGCCACGCCCAGTCCAAGTCCAAGACGGCTACGCGTGTGTGTGAGTGTGCATTTGCATATTCCAATTTTGCATTTAATCAATTTACACACAAAAACACTGGGAAATAATGGAGGAGGGCAGCTCTGGTTCTTGCCAGACAATTACCCGCATCCTCTCCTGACATCGGCTGCCTCTTCGCATCATTTATCCTTGTTAATTTTTATTTAGCCCAGCTCAAGGAAAAATCCCTTGGCAAAGGGAAAACGGAGTCCCTCTTCGTATCTTTTTTTTCTAGCTGCAGGTCCTGAGCGATTGAGCCATAACCTGCGCTGACTTGTTAACGTGTTGCCTGCGTTGCACAGATACAATGACTGCAATTGCGGATACGGATACGGATTCATTCCGAACTCTGTTGGTGGCACCTGCTGTCCATCCGGCAACTAACTGCTTGCAACGAACGAGCTGCCAGTGGCGCGGAAGCTAAGGACATCTCTGAATTAGACAGCCGTCCTTTACAGACAGCTATTAACTTTCAGTTAATTAAATGCGATTTAAATCGGTCTAATGAAAGGTTTGAATTACAGGGGATCCGAATTAATACCTGATTGAGGTATAATTTTATACTGAAAATGTCAGGGGCATATCTGATGAGTGTTTTCGGGAAATAATCTTTAAAAGGTTGATTAAAGATTGTTGAAGTTTAGAAATATTTAGTACAAAAAGAGTATTTATTCTTATTAAAACCTTTAAGACAGTGTACAATATTTTATGTGTATATGAAAAGAGTCTAGGGAATATCAGATATATATTCTAGGTAAATAAAGTAATTAAAGCTTTCCTTTAATCTTAGAAAATAATCCAGTTCGCTTCAGAAATCTATATTCCACGAAATTGCCATATAAATCCTACCATAATTCTACATTTTCTTTAAAAGATTGCAAGATTGCAATAAAAAAGTAAGGACAAGTTTTTATGCTGCAGTTAGCCTTAGTTGTGATAATTATTCGCCAATTAGCGCTAAGTATTCTTAAGAAAATAAATGTCTAAGACAAAATGTAAGCCAAAAAGCTACTTCCAGATATGAGTTGACCCCTTGAGCATATTATAAACTGGTATAAGTTCACCTGGGACAACAACTTCTTACCTTATAATTTCCGCAACAACACATACTTAGTTGGGACTTAAGTTCAAGTGGGTTGGCTTCTTTTTATAATTCTTTAGGCAATTAAGATATAAGCATTTGGCTGAACATGACTCCAATGAATTTGGAAAACTCTGCAAATGGCTCTGCCAAATTTCCGCACATTTCGATCGGCCCGAACATTTATCAAAAACAGGGGAGGCGACAGCATTTAGCCAAGTTCTGGCACGGCATTAGCCACGCCCCTAAGCACGGCCCTCATTGCTTATCAATTGCAATGTGAGCCCACCAAAGTTGGCTCCATAACTTGCTGCTGCTAAAAAAAAATAAAAGAAAATAAAATCAGCGAAAAGCAGAGGGAAAATCCGAGGCATTTAACTCGCAGTGACAGCCCCTTGGAGCCCCTGGCGGGCCCACTAATGGTCAAAACTTATCGTCAAACTTAAATGGGATTTTATTATCGTCGCCAAAAACTTCAACTTCAACGCTCCTTCCCCTCCACACCCCTCCCCTTGAGTTCCATTCGTTTTTCGAGGCCTGAGAATGGGCTTGGTCCCAGAGTTTTTGGAGTCGCGCGAGGGCGTGGAATATTATTTTTCTCTGCGATTCTTTGCCGCCTTCTTTTCATTTTTTTTTTTGCCACATCTAATGCGCTGATTTATATATAATACCATAATTATAATGCACTTGGTTCTCATGGATTGCACCACCACCACTAGTACTTTTGAGGTCGCCCCACATAAATCTTGTCAAAATTGTGCATTCTTCTATACTTTTGTTTTAATTAACTCGAGAATTGCTTAATTATGTAGCCAAGAAAAAAAATAATACAAAAAAATGCACCGGAGAAGTCATAAGAAGTGCAGCGCAATGTGAGCGACGACGTGTGCATCTCTTGGCCCGGTCGCGGTGGCAATTAATGTCAATCAAGTTGGTAAGATACAACTGGCAACCTGGCAAGGCGATCCGAGCCATAAAATCGCAGACTCAGGCTGCACAAGGAGAACGTACGAACGATTCTGAAAGGTGCTCCTCGCTGGAAACCAGAAAACGAATCATTTTCATACCATTTAATGTCAAAACAATTAAACTATCCAAAATTCAAAACACAAAAAGATCATGTTCCAAATTTTTGTTAAAGGCACAGTGGCAGCTGAGTTGGGGAAAAATGGTAGAAATAGTTCAAGGGAATATTAATATTTGTATTTTCCTTAACAATATATATACTCACTTAGCTAGGTGACTTTTCCCTTTTAATATTCACTTGCTAATGTCTCAATCATAGTTTGAAATATCCCCTGAATAATCTTTTAATTATAATACAATTTATTTCGATTTGTTTCCCATTCACTGCTTTATTTGCAAAAATGAAGTCAAGATTGGATGTCAGTTGGCACACCTCTCGAAAAGTTGTTAATTTGCGGAATTCCTTTGCCGATTTTTTCTTTCATAAATTATTCAAGAGATGAAAGAACAAGACAGGCAATCATTTCTGGTGAAATCATAAATATTTTTCAGCTTTTCCGCTTCAGCCGAAGACTGACTGTGCTCACTGTTCAAGCGGGCCACTTAAATTAGTTAATGAGCTCTGCATGAGTTCGTCATGAAAAACCGCGAAACCTTAAAAACTGAGAACGGGTATAAAAAAATGGAGAAGAATAAACATAACAATATCCGCTGCAAACTCAAAAATGCAAAGCCAAAAACGAAGCAGAACAAACACACAGAAAATAATGGCAAAAACAATTTAAAGGTGCGGAGTCGGAAAGTGGCAAACAAATTGGCAAACGACAGAAACAAGCTAACACAACACAGAAGTAACCGGGGAACTGAAATTTGTTTCTGCAATTGTTGGCAACATTGAACTTTAAATGGTAGCAGAGAGCCAGTCGGCACACATGTGATTGCGATTCTCGATCTGTTGTAGTTTTTTTTTTTTATATATTTCTTTAGAGTATTTGTATCTGTATCTGCATCTGCGATGACATCGAAAACTGGAAGCCAGTGGCCCGGACTCTCCTCGGGCCAAGTACGTCACGTTGAGATGATGGTGATGATGATAATGATGATGATGGGGCATAAAAATAAAATCCATTGCGATCGATCGATTTTCCAAGCAGCAAATTAATTAAAGTACAATTTTTGGAGTACAAGCCATACAAATTGCTGAGAGCAGCCATGCAGCAACACCTTGACCTCCGCCCGATGATAAATGATTGTTCCAGTGCTTCTTCTCCGATGGGCGAAGATCGCAAGAAAGAAATTTTGCTACAATTTTAATTAAAGCCAAACACACAAGCCACAAGCCGTTGAGTAGATCCAAATTTTGTTATGGAATTGCCTGGGAAGTAAAAATACTTGTATGTTGTAGAGCCAAAGTCATAAAAAGGCCAGCCGGAAGCGAAAGGTCACTGGCAAGGCTTGAATAATTGCTCGTCCAGTGCGTTAAACGCACAATAACGAACATTTAAAAGTCAATTATGGAGCATGGAGCGCATCTCCAATTCGAAGGTTTTGCCTCGAATCAATTCCGTCAGTCGCCTTGCTGAAATGCTGAAAGTTGTTCAATTTGTCAGAGACCTGCTCCTCGTCCTCCTGCTCTACCTCCTCCTCCTCCGTTCAGGCGTGCTGTCAGTAATTTATTGATTTCATTTTATTGCACATCGATTAAAGCCACACAGCATTGTTCGCACGCATGCATTGGCTCCTTAACTTTAATTGCATTTCCATCGACTTACAACTAATTTGAGCGACGCCCAAGTAACAATAAATGAGTTGGAAATTACTTAATATCTAAGTTAGCATTTAAACACGATTCGAAATGGTAGAATGTCATTATTTGGTATTTGGTTTGAGCCACAGAACAATGGCTTCGGCCATTGTGGGGCGTATGTTCTGTGAAGAATTTCTTGTTGCGATTTAAATGGTATTTTTTATTGGCTTATCTTTGAATTGATGAAGATCTTGTGATTGGATTGAGTCAGGAATTTACACAAATACAAAAATCAATAGGCTACAAGTTCTTAGAGTTGAAACGTGGAGTTTAAAACATAGGAGATCTTAAAAATTTTTAGAAATTAATAGGAAAATAAAAACATCGAAAATTTGCAGAAGTCAGTAGGAAATTAGGTTTTTTGATAAAAGTTTTATATATTCATATATAAGATCATGTTATAGGTAGACTGCTATAGTTTCAAAGAAAGTAGAGTTTACTTTACAAATTTCTTTGCTTAACTTTTGGCTACTCAACTTCTTCGCATAGCCTGCGAAAATCCTTAGCCCAGTAAAGAACTCTTCAAGTAGTCAATGTAGAAGGCTCATTCTTTAGCCAAATAGCCTTTAATTAACTGAAACAGCTCAGGGGCATATTGCACATTGTTTTTCGTACCATCGCATAGGTCTTAAAATTAACTTACAAATTAAGTTATTACTTAAAACTTAGATTGCACATTAGGCCGCTGTTTTTGGGGCCTGACTCAATGCTTGGCGCCGCTCTCAAAGCTAACGTCCGCGTGGAAGCCCGAGTCGTCGGCATGATAGATCACGTTCTGGATGCGTCCGTCCGGCAAAAGGATGTGGTACTGGCCGCGTGTCACGCCGTGCAAGTCACGGTTTTGTTTGTGGCCAAAATCGTTGCCGGTGTGGAAATCACGTATGCGATAGCCGAACGCATACTTTGAGGCGTACTGCTGCAGCTGCAACGAAGATGCAAAGATATATATATATGGATATAAGTTATGCCTTTGCCAAGATTGTTCAGTAAACCGATAAGTTGCCTTCATAGAGGGTGGGGAGGGGGCTTGTGGTGGGAATAAGGTTCTGGCTGCGAAGTGGGCTTCATCACACGCCCATATGCACATGCCACACTGCTGCAGTGGGGAATTCGTGCGAATGCTGAAAAGTATGCGATGCAAAATGCATTAAGCACACTGTCATGTACACTGTACAGTGAACACGAGGGGCGGTGACAACGGCAGTCAAAATAATAAAAATAACATATACGGGAATGAGGGGAAGGATGCAACTTGCTGATTGAAAGATACAAATATGCGTTGGGTAGTTTAAAAGTTCATATTTATAACTAAAATGATGTTAACAAAAAAATAGCTCTCTTAAAAAAATTAAAGATTGTTTAATAGAAATGTTCAAGTTCAATATAGAACAATTATTTTAATAAATATCGAAACTTTACGTGATAAATCGGTATTTAATTATAGCTATCATATTGTATGTGAATCAAATCGATATTCATATCGAGCCAATATAATCGAGAAAAGAGGAAAATAAATAGAATACATTTTGTTGTAATATTAATCGATAATTTCGATATTATAACATTAAAAGCAATATTTTTTTATATTTAAAAGTAGTTATAAATAGTTTGTGATATTCTGTATATTACATCTTTAAATATATATTTACAAATCGATTGATCAATGCTTATAACAATTTCGATATTATATTGAGCACGCTATTTGAGTCGATGTATTATATCGAACCTCTCAATAGACATCCCTAATAAGTACTAAGATAATAATTAGTTAGCTTGATACCAGTTCAAAGAGGGTATCGCCACTGCCCAACTGTTACCAAGACTGCCAAAAGGGGAACTTGCACTTGGCTGTTTTTGGGAACCATAGCTGGAGGAGGTGGAGCTGCCGTTGCTGCTGCTGATGATGATGATTGGACTGCCAGCGGAGTTGGGGGATGGATATGGGAGGTCTGTCACTCGCACGGCACCGTTTGTTATGCATGCGATTGTAAATTGTATCGAGGCGGGAGGCGCGTGCGTAATGAAATTTGCAACAATATACGAGACCAAGTCCCCAGGTTCCTACTCAGTCTCCCTCAAGCCCCCCCAAAATCTGTGGTACTCTCTCTATGTATTGTGTGTGTGTGCAGCATAGATTTCGTTTTGTTGTGCGTCGTGAACAATTTGGGTTTTGCCTTTTTATTGTAAGTATTTCGCATTTCAGCAGGATGGAAGTGAAATAAGCGAACGTGTGAGCCGAATTTCGCTAGGATATGGCGAGGCGGATGTGGTGGTTCGGGGTGGGGATGTGCGTTTCCGTTTCCGCTCATTCAAATGCTCGGGATCTCGGCGACAATTGTTGGCAACTTTCGCTACATGTTTTGGGCTGCGTCTCTCTCTCTCTGCGGTTTTTATGGCCTGGCCCCAAGATTTGTGGCAAACTTTTTGATATGTTAATGAGTTGTAAATTAAGTTTAATTAAGTTACATTGTCGACTAGATTTTGCATTATTTTGTCGCCGCTTTGCCGAAATGGGAAATGTTATTCCGTGTGCTGCCACACAAAACAACAAAAGTTTCCGCAGACTTTAGAAAATTTATAGACCCAGGGAGAGGGAAACGCTGAGTGTCGAGTGTAATTCCCTCTTGATTACAAGCCTGATTGACATTTGTTTTAGCGAGTTTTTACTTTCAAATATAGAGCTTTCCCTCCTCTCCCCTCCCACACGCTGAACATAATTAATAAATTCTCTGCTCCAGCAATTTGCCAACATTTGCACTTAAATTCTTCTTTTTTTTTTATAGAGCCAGCTTCTCCGTCGCCTCGTAATGAAATGCAAAAAATATTTCTGCAGCATTGTGGCGATGGTAAGGGCTTCATTAACAGCACCGCAAAAATGTTAATAGATTGCGATATGTCTGGGGATGAAATTGAAAAAAATGAATCCACAATAAAGCAGAGCAGCGAGAAAATATGCAAATTTTTTGGCCAGTGTCCAGACAAAAAACTTACTGCAAGGCTTTGCAGTTTGGAATTTCATTACGAGTTGATTTGATTAAAGTGAACATAATTACATTGCAGATGAAACATGTCGAGGGGAATGTTTGCTTTGGGTAAACAAAGTTTAAAAAACTATATAGTCGACAAAGGAATACCTGGTCATGGCATAAGTAGAAAGTCTGACCTACGTTTAGGTGCTGAAATCTCTTGTTTTTTATTAGTTTGTTTATATATTTTAAAGCCTACATTACTGGAAAATTTGGTATCTTATTTCTAAAAAAAGGAAGCCCATTTCGAAGGCAATGGAATCTTATTTGGACCTAATTATTTGATATATATTTAAACCCTCAATTTCTAAAGATTTCTTTATTTATAAGTCTATAAACTCTCTGAGTGCCCGGTATAAAAATAAAGGCAAGCCAAGTGGAAGCCGAATCAGATCACGTGCCATATTGAACTGGACAGAACAGGGAGGACCTTTATCCACTTTTTTCCCGATGACGTGGCCAGTTTTTTATGCCATCGCCATCGCCATCGCCAACGTTGGCTAAATAGATAGATGGATGGCGGCGAATATTTGCCTGGCCAAATATGACAAAAGTGCATTGCGGAACAAGGTTTATTGCCGGCTTCAGGACTACCAATCGACAGTTTTTTCTGTTTGCATTTAACACGTTTCCACTAGCCAGCTCTCTCTCTCTATCTCGGCATTGGCTTTTAGCGAATTGTGCAGCGGGTCGAGTGCGAAATGCAATTTAGGGGCCAAACTACGTGAGTTCGTTTAGTTGCGAGTGAGCGATCTCAGATGGCCGAAGTATGTCCAAATTGACATGCCGAGCAGCTACCAACTTTCTTTCCTGTCCCCCAAAAAAGCAATAAGCTACTACCTCTCCTCCTCCTCCTGATGCTCGGGTAACTTAATGCGCCATTCCCACGACCATACCCAAGGGGGGAATAGAAGCCCTAACGAGAGAAATGCCTTTGACATCGGACATTCAAGCTGAAGGCGTTGCCTGACTTTTATTTCTTTTAATTTGCATGTAATCAGCATTGTTTTCTGCGCAGCATACCCTCGTTCCCTCGTCCTCCTCTCGGCTTTGTCATCTCATCTGCGCTCATTAAAATGTTTTTGCCTTTTGTTTGGCCTGCGGCGATGGCATTGGACTGGCCTTAACCCCTGACTGTTCCGCACTTCCCACTTCCCACTGCCGAGTGGCGACTGCCGACCTTGTGGTTAACCCTTGCGGCCATCGGGGCCCAGGATGTTCATTATCCGTGGGTGTGGCACAAATCATTGTGTGACTTGATTTCACTCTGATTTTCCACTTAATTCGATTTGTTGTTTGGCTGTCAGGTTTTTGTGGTTGAAACATCAAGAAACGTTGACCGCCGAATGACAATTATAATGCCCCATGGCACAGTCAAAGCATAAAAAAGTGTTTAAAATTAATCAAGAGAAATGAAATGGGACTTAATAAAATATATACAAGTATATAGGAAGTGCAATAAGAAGATATTTTTAAAACTCGTAAAAATGTATCAAAAGTGATTCAAAATTCATTTTTGTAGGCATCTTTTTAAGAGCTTTAAAAAGATTGTTTTAAATTAAATAAATTCTTAAACTAATAATGCTTAAAAAGGCTTTTTTTCTCTTCAAATATAAATATTAAATTTCATTTTGTGAAATCTACAATTTCCTATGATTATTCTTGGAGCACCTTTAATAATAATCACATCTGAATATTACCAGCTAAGAATAGTCTTAGGAAAATTTCAATTGAAGTATCAAAGAGCCCTGGATTTCGTTGAATTAAATTTCCACATGACTCCAGTGCCTCTTCCTCCTGTAAGCTCGTTCTTAGCCATTCAAATCGTTGCGTTAGCTACCCTCTTCAATTAGCTCATGATTTGCACTCAGCCGGAAAGGATTGCCAGCTCCTCTCTGGCCACTCCTCCTGCTCGTAACACTAATCCTTGTTGGGTAACTAAAGCCGCCTATCCAATCCCCTCAGAACCCCTCTAGAATCCTTACCGCCCCATGCAAAGCTCCGATGCCCCGGCTCTGTTGCCCCCGGAGTGTTGCGTTTATTATTCACACAATTCGTTTAAGCGCTGCAAACACCTCGTACCGAAACCCAAAAACCTCAAGGGACACTGGCAGAGATTCCATGGTTAAATCGGGGAGGCAGGGTAGGTCGGTGGGGGGAAATGTGGCAGTTGCAGCTGCATGCTCATTTAAAATTGAACAAGGACTGGGATGGGACTGGGGCTGGTCAGCAGCCGAGTCGAGCCAAATCGCATTTAAATGGAAATAAATGTTGTGTCCAAACAATTTACAAAAACCAATTTTACAATGTAATGCGTTCAGTGCCATGTGTTTGTGGGTGTTGTCTGGGCTGGATGGGTCTCGAGGAGGATTGGTCTGACGATGGGGCAGTGTGAAAATCCCCATCAAGTGGAACGTGTTCAACAGCGTTCGTCAGGCAAATGAATGTCCTGGGCTCGTTGATGCCACACGGCAGCCATTGACACAATTGCCGAGCGACGAAACTTTTTGGCCACGCAATTATGAATGGAGCAGGAGCAGGAGGAGGAACGGGAGCTGTAGCAGGAGCAGGAGGAGGAGCGGGAGCTGTAGAAGGAGCAGGAGCAAGAGGAGCAGCTTTCCAACAGCTTTCCAGATTCTGAGCCAAAACCGCAGGACGATGATTAGACCAGCGGACCGACCTCCTACGAAAATTGTTGTATAATTTACCGGCGAGTGCCGGAAAATGTGCAGGGAATGGGAAATTTTAAATGCAACCTCCCACAGTTTTTATGGCTCGCTTGTTAGCAATTTTCCTGCTCTAACCAAAATTGAGTTATCAGTTTGTTGGCTCTGCTCTCGGGCTGATTGCGTGACAGCTGCTCCTGCTTCACCCCAGCTACCTCCACCTCATCCTTCTCCCCATCGGAGACGGACCTGCAGGAGCAGCGGTGGCTAACAAAAAAAAAAATAATAAAAAAAATGGAAAAAAAAACCATCTAACGAAATGGCAGAGCAGCAAGAAAAATGTCAAACTACGTGATTTTTATGCGAATGTGACTGTCAATACGTTGCAAACATCATTGGAATAGGAATACGAATAGGAATAGGAACAGGAGCCCGAGCTGGAACCGGAGCTGGAGCTGGAGGAGGAGCTGGAATAGCAATGGAGCTGGCACATAGTTTTTGCCACATTTCACCCTTCTCTGCGGACAGGAATATTAGCTGCAGTCGGGGATTGCGGTTTATTATGGATAGCGAATGAAGTGAAGCTAATTTAAAGTCAACCATGGGGTCAGAGATGTGCCGGGCGAGCAACCAAAGTTGACAGTTTCGGTTGCCTTTCTCTTCGAGAGGCTCTTTCACTACCAAATGTTACCTTTAAAGGGAGAAGTCCTCAAACCATCAATTGCACGACAAAGGCACTCGAAACACATTAGCAACACATGCCCAGAGGAGGGCAAACCTTTTGGGCTCGTAAAGCACTCGAGGAAACCCTTTTGTCGAGTGATTTTCAATTCTAGAACCGAGAACTTATAATCGGGGAACATGTGTCGGCCGGGCTCCATTAAATAAAACTTAAATCCCTGGCAACCTCTTTTCAACACTTGCAAAAATATGTTGCTCTCTACCCCCCCTACACCACCTCGCAAGGAAGGGCAAGAAAAACAAGCAACAGCAAAAGGGTTGAAATAAAAATGAAATTAAAATATGTGAGTGGGAAATGGAAAATATTGCACCTGCAGATGGCAAGAAAACACAAACAGTTGCTGGGGAAAATACAGTGAAGATTTAGTAACTTGTATTGGTAGCTTTTGCTAAAGTCAATGACTTAGAAATTAGTTAATATATATTCCAAAATAAGGATTTTTAGGATTTTTAGATGGTTCAGAATTTGCTTAGATACTTTTGGACTTACTCTAGTTTCTTGTGTGAACTTAATTATAATAAAAACTAAACAGAATCCAGTTTTATTTTTGTTTTAAACTCCATTTAAGGTTGAACACTTTATATTTAATTATTGAAATAATAAATTAAATAATTTGACTGATAAGAAAAAGGTTTTTACATGTTATAAACTGTTTCAGATATAGTTTCTGATGGTTTTTATACCCAAACTTTCTAAGGAAAATCTTTAATTTTATTTCATTATATAGATAAATGTATTTTTGATTATACATATCTTATTAAACCCTAATTATATGATCAAGAAATCCTCTTTTTATACCTTAAATTGTGCGAACTGCAATTATAGAGTTATGTAAACCACATTTTTTCATATAGCTTAGCCTAACACTAAAAACCACTTAATTCCATTCGACTTGCCGAAGTTCGGGCTACGGAAGTTGGCCTGTAAGGGCCATGACGGACTGAGTGACGACCATTACCGACCATTTCGACCACAATAAAATGACAAATGCCCGAAAAATCTGACCATGTCCGCACACGTTAGAAGGAGCAGCAGATGCCGTCAAACAAGTCCCAGGACGGGCATTGCAACGGCATGTTGGTCCTCGTCGACTCCGGAAAAGTCCCCCCAAAGCGGCCTAAACTCCTCCACCCCCACAGACTTGAGCCTAACAAGTGTCGTTTGCCTGTCAGAGGCGGACGAATCGGACGGACAGAGGACGAGGACCAGGCACCATGGCAGTAGCAGGGACCAGGACAATGTCCAGGCCCATCATGACCATCGGGCGGCGATTTTGGGGTTTTAACAACCAGACCGACCGAACGACGGGCAATGGGGCTTAGTCCGATGACGACAAGTCCAACAACGGCAACAACTCCAGCAACTGGCATGGGTACAAGGCAAAAGCCTATTAAAAATCATGCTAAACGGCAGTAAAACAATGTGTGTGTTTCGGCACCAGCTCCACAGACCGGGTTTTTTGGGCCTTGTTTACTGGAGCTGCTGCACTCTTGGCCGGCTTAATGCGCATTAACGCTAAAGTCGAGAGGATGCGATGCAGGACAAAGATATCCCCATTGCAATTTGGTGACGCCAATAAATAAAATGTAATCAGCTTTTCGACCCCACACCCGCTCCCACACCGAGAATCAAATCAAATTGCTGCTGCTGCTCCACGCTGCAGAATAAAATAAGAGATACTTTGGCTCAGCTCGAAAACAATTTTAAGTAGATTGGCAGCGGCAACAAGGAGGACGAGAATCGGTGTGGAAATACCAGAGTATTGTCATATTTCATAGCATGTTGTCCTTTTGCCTTGTTTGTGGTGATTTCAAGGAATTTGACGGCATTGAAAGTGGAGTTCTGGACTTGAAATAAAAGCGTTTTCGCCGAAAGCTTAAAATATAATTCGTTGAAAACAGGGTTTCCGTAGGTATCTTCAAAAATTTTGTAAGAATTTTGGAAGGTGTTTAATAAGGGTTTTTTTTTAGAAGTAGACAGCTTTATTTTATTTCTTTTGTATTGAGTAATAAAAGTTGGAATCCTATAGGTTTTTTTCTTTTATATCTTTTGATCTTTAGAGAAGGGTTCCGCATTTCACTGTTTCATGAATGGATTGATATGAACAAGTAATAGTTGTAATAGTTCTTTAATATGGAATGCAAAATAGTTATAATATAAAAATAACTATTTAATTTTAAAATCTTCTAAAATCTATAAAACGTCTGTGTGACTGCACTGACGCTGCTCTTTATTTTCCCGAGAGAGAACATATTCAGTAATAAGTCAGCTAAGAAGGTGCACTTTGGACTTTTCTACGCCCCTAAGCTTCTGCATAAAAACTCCACCATTTAACTGATAATATAAGTAGAAATTCAGGAATCACGTAGGCCTTGAATCCGACTTCTGACTACTGTCTGTGTGAATGTGAGCCCGGTCAGTGTTTGGCTTCATTTTATTCGTACGTCGGTAGAGAACAGATCGTTTGTTTAGTTAGTATACAGAAAAATTCTCAGTCTCCGTTCCGAATTGTTGTTGCTGAAATTTTATTTGGCATTTTTTGGTTTCCTTGAAAAAAAATTTAAAAAAGGAAAAAGATAGTTCGTGTGTGGAATCTAAATCGTTTAAATTATCGGTCTTAGTTTATTGCCTGTGCGACGATATTTAATAACCCGAAGGAGGATTTTGCAGAGAGAACTGACAGCCACTCAAAATGAATAAGATGAATCGATTCCAGAGCTCAATAAAGGCCGCCAAGAGTGTCCTTTGCACGCCGCGGCTCGTGCGCCGCACCAACGTTCGTTTCTCTTGCGGCGAAGGCAAGGCGAGCGTTAAGGGCGTGGTCATCGGTCTGTACCAGAAGGAAGGCAACAAGGAACCCAGGCTTACGCCCGCCGGCCAGGCCATCGATAATCGTTCGAAGGGCAAGCTAATGAAGGTGATCTGCGAGACCAAGCTGACCGGTCACCTGGGACACGGCAAGGTCTTCCACAACCTTGACCCCGAATTCGGTGCGGTTGCCGTCGTGGGTGTCGGTCTGGAGGGCATCGGCTTCAATGAGCTTGAGATGCTGGACGAGGGCATGGAGTTTGTCAGAGTGGCCGCTGGCGTTGGTGCTCGCGCTCTTCAGGAGCAGGGGGTCACCCATGTGGCTGTGGATGGCATGGACTATGCAGAGCAGGCGGCCGAGGGCTCTCAGCTGGCTGTGTGGCGCTATACAGATAATTTGGCCAAGAAGAACATGCCCTTAATACCGTCGCTGGAGCTGCATGACTCGCCCGATCAAGAGGGCTGGACGAGAGGCATTTTCAAGGCAGAGGCTCAAAATCTGGCACGCCGACTCAGCGATGCGCCGGCCAACTGCATGACGCCCACCATGTTTGCCCAGGCCGCCGTTGATGCCCTCTGTCCTTGCGGCATCACCGTCGAGGTCCGCACCATGGATTGGATCGAGGCGCAGCGGCTGAATGCCTTCCTGATGATCGCCAAGGGAAGCTGCGAGCCGCCAGTGCTCTTGGAGCTGAGCTACTGCGGCACGGCGCCCGACGACAAGCCCATCCTGTTCGTGGGCAAGGGCATCACCTTCAATTCGGGAGCCCTCAACCTGCGCCCGTGCCGGGGCATGGACGAGTACCGTGGCAGCATGTCAGCCGCCGCCGCCTGCGTGGCCATGATGCGCTGCATCGCGGCCCTGTCGCTTCCCATCAATGTCACCTGCATTATTCCACTGTGCGAGAACATGCCATCAGGCATGTCTGCCAAGCCAGGCGATGTAGTCACCCTTATCAATGGCAAGTCGATGGCCGTCCGCGATTTGGACAAGGCCGGTGTCGTGGTTCTATCGGACTCTATACTCTACGGCCAGAAGACCTATCAGCCCCGTCTGGTAGTGGATATTGCCACACTCAACACTGGCGTGAAGAAGGCCTTCGGTGGCGGCGCCACCGGTATCTTCTCCAACTCGCACTACATCTGGAAGCAGTTCCAGCGTGCTGGAGCCATTTCTGGTGATCGTGTGTGGCGTTTGCCCCTGTGGCAGTACTACAAGAGGCAGGTCACCGACGAGCGGGCCTACGATCTGAGCAACAATGGCCGCGGACTGGCTACATCCTGCCTGGCGGCCGCCATCCTCCACGAGCTGGTGCCCTGCGTGGACTGGGCTCATTTGGATTCCCGCGGCACTGGGCTGTTGTCGAAGTATGGACTGGTTCCCTATCTGACCAAGATGCGCATGACTGGACGGCCAACACGTACACTTGTTCAGTTCGTCTACCAAATGGCTTGTCCCGTCATGAAGTGAGGTGGTGATTGTTCTGGTTCTGATTTTCGCTCGATGACCGTAGTGATTCGTGACGGCGCTTTTCTTGTATTTTGTATTGATCTTCGCAAGTAAATCCTCGGTTTTCGGCTTATAATTTTCGATCAAGTTCATTGGGTGAAAGGGGAGATTCCTTGGATAATTATTTAGCATTTCCTTAACATTTATCCGATTTTTATAGTAACATCCTCTCGTCTGCTTTCTTTTTTGTCGCTGTTTAAACAGGGTTCCGCCACACCTGCCTCACGTTTTCTTTTTTTTTTTACATCCCCTTTTCAGGTGTGTGTCTGTCTGCGCTTTTCGCATCTTCAAGATACTTTTCTGTGGCCTTTTGCCTGGCTGCGCACAAAGCGCGCTCTACCTTTCGGGTTGGCCAAAGAAATACAGATAAATTAAATGCAAGAAACCCAAGCAGGATCCTGCAAAGTTTTTCCGCCATGCCATAGAGGGGAAAAAATGTTAATTCCTAGACGCGTGTGTGGAGTCGAGTGCATTTCCTTGGCACACGCTTCAAGTGCTTGAGGTGAGCCAAATGAATATATACCGTATCAGCTGCTCTGTAGCGATATCAATTGGTCCAGACAGCTCCCAAAAATATAGTGCCTTCGCATCGGCACTCAGAAAAAATATATATTGATTTTAAATTGACAAAAGTCTGGGAAGAATTTTATAGACTTTAATTTCTGTAAAGGGAACTCAGAAAAGTTTATATCTTATTTTTTATCACCTGAAATATCCAGTTTTTAAATAACTAAAATTTCAGCGTCTTTGTTTTTAAGCTCTGTTTAATTTTAAGGTTAGGAAATATTTTAATATATTATTTAACCTTTAATGATTATGAAGAGAGGTCTCTTTCATAAATGTACCTTCTAAAAATTGATTTTTAAGGAACTAATAGTTGCAGATGTTTGATTTTATGTTTTGTTTCAGTTTAAGCTTTACAAATAGCTTCATAAAGTATGGGAAATATTTAATATATATTTTCCTACTTCAAAATTACTCTTTTTAGTGAATTTAATAGAATAATGAGTTAATTCTCTCCGTGTGCCCTCACAGACTACTGTCGGAAGGGATAGTACTATATCGTAATGAAAGACGAAGTCGTTTGCATTGCTTTTGTGGCTGCGTTGCCAGGTAGCAGGATGCAGGATGGGCCAGGTTCGGGGCTCGGGACGGAGGACTCTGGCTAACGACATTGAAAATGCTTGTCGAACTTGAAAATTATTCGATTAAGTGCATTACCGGCGAGACATGGATCGGCAATCAAACTGAATTGCACACAGACTCTGGTGACTCGGGGAGACTGCTGAAATTCGAAGGGTTGAAAGGGGCGGCGGCGGCGGGGACTGCGACGGCGACTGGGGATTCCCATTGTTGTGACTGGCGCAGTGTCGTGCAGTGGAGTGTCTGCCTCCTTCCATATCCATTTGGATCGTTCCTGGTCCTGGAAATGGTCCTGGTCCTGCCCCTCATACCCGTGTTTGCTTGTGGCCGTCTTATTTATGTTGATTGTGTTTTTGCCTATGCCAATCAATGGGGCACGCTTTCGGGGGGTGCTAAGCCTTTTGTCGAGCGCCGCCCCAAGGTATGCTTTAATTTAATGCATTCGGGGAGCTCACTCTTTGTGGCTACAGTAAAACCTCAACGGAGTGAACAGTGTTTGTTTGTAGTTCTTTTGAAGAATATCATTAAGAGAAGGGAAGGATATTTAGAAGCTTTATAGATATTTTATGCGATATTTGATCCGAAATGTTTATCGAAATCCACCTTTAAACGTAATTCTGTTTGATTTATCGGAACAATTTCTTAAATATTAACAGTGCAAAATATAAAGTTATATCGAAAAATTAACTATAAATTCTTAGTTCTCTTAAATTTCGATTAAGGGAACTTTACGATATGTTCGATTAGATAAAGAGGGTTATGTTGTTTGTGATAAATCATATCGATATACATAGCTAGTTAGAGGCCTATCAAGATACCCTTACTTCAATATGAAATATATTTTTTAATTAAACAAATAAATTCCCAAAATGGTGATGATGCCCTAGGGAAGTCCGCCTGCCCTCGATTGCATTCCACGGGTAATTAATTCTAAGCCTCTTAAGCCTCCTTCAAGCGCCCAAACCCCTTACTCACCGACTTGTCCTCCTGGCTGTGAACAAAATGCAGCCCATTTACGCCCTTGTCCGCATCCAGTTCTGCCGGCAGCACTGTGGCCACCAGTCCATGATGGTGCTCTTGATGGTGTTCCAGGCGCGGATGCTGGTGCTGGATCTGATGCTGAATTTGAGGCTGGATCTGATGCTGAATCAGATGCTGAATCTGATGCTGGTGCGGTAGTGTGGCCACCGTTGGATGGTGGACCACATGCTCCACCGTTGTCACCTCGGGTTCCTCTATATGGGGCACGCCCTCGTAGCCATTGGACAGACCATGACCGTGGGTATAATCGATGTAGGAACTGGGCGTGGGCAGCTTGGTGCTGGACACCGGTGGCAGCTCCTTGACGTCGTTGTTGCCGGGCTCGATAATGGGCACATACTGCTTGGTCTTGGCCATGCCGATCAGTCTTCCGGGCTGAATGCCCAGGTGTGCGTGTTCTGCCAGGGTCTTGAGAGTGGGTGCTGGCGACGAACCCTGCCCGGGGTGGAACAGGATTGGGGCAGTGCTGTCTTGTGGCCGATCCATCAGCTGCTTGCCCTGGCGCTGCAGCTTGGCTTGCATCTCCTTGGCCAGCAGATAGGTGAGTCCATGGATCTGGTCATCCGGCGATTTGCCGATCAGCGTGGACAGTTGCTGGAACTCGGGCAGCTGCTTGTAGTGCTCCTTGAGGCTATCCGCCTGGGCATGGTACTCGATCTTGATCAGTGGCGAGGCCTCCGGCTGGGCTTCGTACTGATACTGCTCCTGCGGTGTCCCGTAGATAGCCGGTGACTCTGCCAGCAGGGGATCCGGCTTGGAGGGTCTGAACTGCGGCACAATCACGTCCAGGGACTGGGTGGGCGGCGGAGCCAGTTCAGCGGTGTAGGTGTGGTGCACCTCCTCCACGGCCACCGTGGGCGCTGGGACCGCCTCCTGGACCACAATGGGTTGGGCAATGGTGGGAGCGGGAGCCACGTAAGTGGGCTTGTACACATAGCGCAGCTGCTCCACCACGGGTACCGGCTGGATGTGTACCTGGACGGGAGCCGGAGCCAGCGACGGAGCTACCGAGGGTTCTGCGGTTTTGTGGATATATTTAACATAGTTTCCCAGGGGCTTCAGGCCGTAGGAAACGGGCTTGGCCTTGTAGTGCTCGTAGTCGGACTTTTGGGCAGGCACATACTTCACATAGGCCTTGCCACCGTGTCCATCCTTCATCAGGTGGCCAATGACTTTCTGAACCTCGTGGGGCAGGGCACTGAGAGATTTCTTGGTCTTCACATGGCCGGAGCTAAGCGGTGACTCCTTGTACACATACATCCGCTTGGTCTCTGCCGTAGCCTCGCCTGTGAGAATGTCGTTGTCCTCCACCTTGGGCGTGGTTGAGGTTATCTGAGCGCCTTGGGTTTTGTTCTTCGGAAGAGATTCCATTGTCAGGAGTGTGGGTGTCTCAGGGAGCAGTTGCTTTCCGGATCGCTGGGAAGGCAGAGGCTTTGCATCCGCCAACTCGAACTTGATCATCTGCGGAGCAGAGCGCTTGGAGCGCTTCACCTTCGTCTTGCGAATCCTCACTTGAAAGGTCTTCTTTCTCGTCTCCTGAGGCCTGGCTGATGACCTGGTGGCCTGACTCTGCAGATCCAGGGTACGAGCCTTCTTGATGAGCTGCGCTGTCAGCGCATCCGGTTCCCGGGCGTCCGTCTCCTCGAAGGGAATCATTTTCACCTTGAACTCCGCCGGCTGCTGGCCGCCATTTACGGATCGTCTTTGGCGACGTGGCTTCCTGGATCGAACGCTTCTGGCAGAGTCCTGGGTTGCTTCTGGTGCTGGTGCCGGAGTGGTGCTGCTCACAGGAGCGGGATTTGGACTCTCCTTCAATGCCCTGGCATGATACTGGCGCAGGATCTGCTTCAGTTCCGGACTGGGTTCCACGGCATCCGCCAGCTCGAAACGCAGCATCCGCGGAGCTGTGGGCAGCTGGCGCTGCTCCCGCTTAACCCGAGCTTGGGTGTGGACGGGTGACCGGGTCTCCAGCTGCTCGTTGTACTGATTGAAGGCCGCCAGGTAGCTGTCGTCCGTGGGATTGTCAATGTGCCGCATGCTGCGGAAGTTGCGCTGATCGAAGTAGCGTTGCATATCCTATAAATAATTAAATATATTATATTATTAACTAAGCTGGAGGGTTATTCGGTTGTTGAGAATATACCTCATATGTGGAGAAGGTTTCCAGGGTAGGCAAACGCTGCCAGGTGTCCGTGGGCTGACCTGCAGTTAGGGTCACAGTCAGGATCAGTAACTACAAGATAGAAAATATTTTTTTAACACATCTTATTTAACTGGAAAATCATTTTTTTGTATAGAAATATAGTTTTAGAGGAAAATATAAATATAAATAAATATTTAGTAACTTATTTAAGGCCTACAAAAACCTTAAATAGAGTTTATTTCAAAAACAATCCATAAAATCCAATCGTAAAAAGTTTATAACATTTTAATATAGTCTTCAGATAAGTTTAAACCATTTGATCACCAAATAAACTATGAGTTTTGCTCGATCAGAGGAGATATAATAATCTCTTTTATCTCTTCTCTTTTATCTCTCTTCTGATCGAGTAAAACTAATAGTTTATTTGACACTTGCGAGGGTTGAACCAACTTTTGGTTTACATATGCGCGCCCGCCCAGACCCATAAATAATCCGAATATGTCCAGGGGACCACTTGCTTTTTGGTCGTCTGCCGACTTTCACTTTCCACCAGGCCCCATTTGGACGGAAGCTGCTGTGGCTCCAACTGCAGCTGGGAACCTGGCTTAAAGCCAGCTCGATTCTCGGCTTGGATTTAAGCTGGCGGTAAAAAATAAATAAAAATAAAAACGGGTTGAGCACGCGCCATTCGACGAGGTATTCTCCTCCGATCGGAGCAGAGTTGGGTGTTTGATCGCCTGGCCGCTCATTCATGCATCCACTTTCACGTCAACATGTTGAACTTGGCTTTTATGGCCATTAAACTCATCGATTTTCGATTTCAATTGCTTTTCTTGCACTCTCGTTTTACGTAAGGCCAATTACGGTGCTGGGATCGGTTCGAGTTGTGATGCAACGAGACCCCAGACCAGCTGTATCATTAACTTACATTTCGCGACGGACTTCGATAAGAAAGTCATGCAGGAATTTCGATGGGTTTGTTTTGCACATTAAAAACAGAAACAGGAACTAAGCTTTTGGTTAAATGCCTGCTTGAAGAGAGTTAAAATAAGTAAGAAACTGTACTTTTCTTACTTATTTTAACTCGACTATGAGATAACCGGTAGGCAAAGCATTGTAGGTGAACCTAGAGGAAACGTTGGCTAATAACTTAATGATTTTCTAATTCCCAAATTAATGAACCATTAAAGAGTACAAAGGTACAAGATATTGTTGACAAATCTGATCAAAACTAATACAGTATTTCGATTTGTATATAATGTAAACATTAAATTATTATTGCTCGAAAATGAAGTAAGATATACTTGTTTAGATCCATAAATCCACAAATAATCCTCAGTATATGGTTGTTTGTATTTCAAACTTTAATAATATTTACTGTTAAGCTTCGGCATTATATAGTTAATGTTAAAATGTCTTAATTTTACAATCCCAAAGGACTTATCTCACAATCGCCCTGCCGGCCATTTAACTAAGCCCATCGAGGCTAAATCCAAATGAACTGTCAACGGTCGTTAAAAATGCAACCGCGTAAACATTTAACGGCCGTTAAAACTGCGCCTGAGTGAATTTTTATGAACTTTGGCAACGTCAACGACTGTCGGCTCCCCCCTTTTGGCCCTGTTTTTTCCGCCCAGTTTCGCCCGCCCGCTCTCTTCCTGGGCTTTCCATTTACTCCCCCTGACATGCGCCGGCCTAGCAACCTGCGAACTGCATTTTTCCCGCCTCCACGGTTTTCTATACTCAACCTCAGGCTCACTCAGTTGGGTTGCATAAAATTTTATGTGCCTTCTATTTAACACGTTGGCGGTATGTCTGGATATTCCCGTTCAGTTTATTTTCCCGCCCGGAAAAGTGTCTTTTCATTTCAGTGGGGACACGCGTTGGATTCGTTTTAAAATTCAATAGAAAAGGAGCGATAAAAATTGTTGCTATTTGCGTTTGTTCTTTCTGTGTGTTTTCTCTGACAGATTTTATGGCCTTAAAAGTGCTGCGAAAACTAGTTAACAATTCTTTTACGATCCGCTAAGAGGCAATGGCATCGGTACACTCCAAGGACATACTCCTCTTCTCTGACCTCGTTTATCTGGATTGCATTTGAAAAGTTTTCGTTTGTTTTGACATTCGTTTGGAATTGAAACTTTAATATTAACAGAGGGAAAAAAGAGAGAGAGAGAAAGTTTGATTAAATTACAAATTTACATTTACATTTATTTACAGGATGCAACTATTGTTTTCACAATTTTTGGGACCACTAAAATTGCCTCAACTCTTTGAGCAAAAAGTCAAAAATAAATAACAAATATAAATAAAACAAAGTCTGCAAATAGCTGGGACACTAAGTGCAGAGAAGACTAGTAAGTAAAATGATTCCCTTTTATTGTTTCAACTATTTGCTAATAAATATAGTTTGTTAATAAATAGGAAAATGAACTCTTTAAGGTCCTTCTCATTTTAAAGAGTCCCCTGTCCATCCAATCAATACTAGTAGTAATAGTATTCCCTTTCTCCCATCCAAGCTCATGGTTCTCGTACGCTTTCTTTCATGTCGAGCAGGTTGCTTCATTAAATGGTTTCTGTAATTGCTGTTTGGCCACAAGTTTGTATAATTGTTGGCTGCAATATGCGCTTACGGCTTCCTCTGTTGTTGCATGCAACAAGGCGGAAAAACGTGGCTCAGGCCCGGCCAAGACCCAGAACCAAGTCGAAGCCAAGACACCAGAGGAAATGGGAGCTGGCAAAAAGACACAGGCTGGGGCTAATTGTTGGCAGTGGGAGCCGTGGAAGTTACCAACTGATTGTGGCTGCAGCTGCAGCGGCGGCAGTTAGAACCAGTTTTTGGTCTTTTTCTAGGGCCAAAAACCCAAGGCAAAGTCAAGTTCAAAGCACATAAAAGACTTGACTTGACTAGGGTGGTGTGGCGATGGCCAAGGCGGAGGAGGAGATGCCACTTCCTGGGCCACAAGGAAACTTGGCTGGCTGAAAAAAAATGCAAGAAATGGCCGCAAACTTTTTTTTTCCATCCACTTAAATTGCAAATTTCCAGTTTCGATTGCAAATGTTGCTGCATTTTCCTTTTCGTCCGGCAGTTGGATATGGATTCCAACTGCGATTCGGTTAGATAACCATAAAGCGGGCCCGGCCGAGGTCATAAAATCAAGAGAGCTTTCCACAAAAGCGAAACAATCAATGCCAGTTGCGTAACAAACGAATTTTCCCCCCTCAAAAGCCGTAAAATAAATAAAATGAAGAAGGAAAATCGAAATAAAATTGCAAATATTCGCAGTCAGCTTATGATTTTTATGGACGGTAATTAAATGAGTGCCGCAAAAAGCCTGGCCCCTGTTTCCTGGCTAATTGAAGTTCAAGTGCCAGTGCCTGCAATATGAAAATAAATTATTCGCAAAATGTGCGTGCCAAAAATAAATAAAATAAAACAAAAAAAAATAATAAGTATAACAGAGGAAAAAAAAATGTGGCAGGCCATATGGAATGACTGACTGGATCGCCCATTTCCTGCCCGCTGCACCGGCCAGACAGTTTCCCAGGCCATTTTCATTCCCGAAGTCTTTTCCCTGACGCTCTTGTTGTTTTCACGCCTCAGTTGGCCTTGCCGCCTTGTTGTCTGTTATTTATATTAAAATTTTCAGAATGATGAACCCTTTTTCCACTTACCATTAAGGTGGGGCCAGTGCCGCAGATAGCCATTTTCCTTCGGATAATGTCGGACGTCGGATGTCGGCGGAAGTTCGGCCAAATGAGGCGTCAAGTTGCACGTGGCACGTTGTTGTTGCACTCGTTCGCGTTTCCACAAAAGTGGCAGCTCAATTTGTAATTGTTGTTTAATTTTGCAGTTTTTTTTTCTCCCACGATACTTTTCTTAAGTTCGGTATTTTTTTAATGCAATTTTAAGCGAGTTTTTGTTTGCCAAGCTATCAGGCGTGAACTTTATTGTTTGTTTGGCCTGAAAGAGGTTGGTAAAATGCATTTGTTAAGTGTTGTAAAAGCTGGAGTTTAAAATAGTTTGTAGGGCTTGAACTTTGCTATTAAGTGGCTAACAATTTGAAGAATTCTTTCTTAAATAAAGAGGTAAATAATTATTACTCTGAGCGAGGTTTAACTGGCCCTTGGGAAAGGTATTTTTCAAACGTTAAATCATATCTAATTATTTATATATCACTTTATATTTATATAAACAAATGTTTTTTAACATTATCAAAGTAATTTTTCTTAGCAAAGGATCTCAGTTTCAAAGGGAATCTAATTTGTTTTATTCCGTAATTTTTTACAAGCAAAGTTACACTTTTAAAACTATTTAGAATAGATTTCCTTTATAGTTCATGGTTCAAGTTTCGTACTTCCGTTCGTATTCATTTAATTTAATTTATTAACTGTTATTTAACATTCTTTGTTAGCTAGCACTTGTGAAAAATGTAATGGAAGTTTTTTGCCGGAAAATAATATTCTCATATCCTTTTGCGGACAACAAAAAAACTTGTAACTTTGTCTTTGAGCTTTGTTTAAACTTGCTCGTTGCAGTCCTCGCTCTCGTTCGTTTCTCATTTATTTAATGCGACTTTTAATTTGAGTTGAGTTTTCGTTTCGTTTCGTTTCGTTTTGCCTTGTTTACATTTGGCTGGAAAAACTGTGGAGGGAAAACCGCACGCTTGCGCGCTGCTGCTGCAACTGTGCCTCGAATTTTCGCGCCACTTGAGTTTTGTGTGTGTTCGCTGCCTCGCAGTTTTCACGGCGACAGCCAGTTTGTTTTTGTTATTGCTGTTGTTGTTGTTGTTGTTGCCATTTCGCTTTTCCCATTTTCCTTTTGCCAACCGGAGTCAGTTTAGCCGACTTGGCCTGGCCTGGTCTGGTCTGGCAGCCTCTTCTCATATTTCGTATTCGTTTTTCGTGGATTTTTCACCATGCAGGGCATAATAAGCCAGTGATTAAATTTGCCACGCTCTCAGAAAGGAAGTCGAATTGGGGATTAGTCTAGGAAAATGGATTTGCATTCGAATGCAATGGGAAATATGGAAATGATCGGGGGTCGCAAGTCAACGTTAATGGAGGTGCCTCAAAGGGGAAGTAAGGCCTTCAAAACATGTAAAGAAAATCGAGTATTAATTGGAATAAATTAATATAGAAAGGTTATGTTTTGCATATTATAAAATGAGAGATTAGAAAGGGTTTTTACCGAAGACTTATTGTTCAAATTAAATGTATTCCGTATCTTAGTATCTTCCTAAGAAATTTCTTGTCTACATCTTTGGCAATTCTAGTTTAGTTAAGGCTTTAATTATATTAATTTTTACGCTCCTAAAATATGATATAATTCTTTAATATATATTATTATAATACTTTAAATAGAGCATCTTATTTTCGCCTATTTAAATGCAAATTCCTATGCCGCTCACTTGCTGTTTGACTTTTTTGCTAACTGCTTGTCGAGCTGCTTTTTTGGCCATGGCTTTGGCAAGGCGTCAGCCAACTTTTGACCATCAACTTGTGCACAATATTTGCTGTTGCTCTTGCTGATGACAAAAATGTTCAAGTTTTTCTTATATCTCTCTCTCTGTGTGCACTTTTTGGTTTTTCTTTACGACCATCGTGTGCGTGCGGATGGGGATAAAACCGGGCTCAGTGCCGCCGTCATGGTTGTATAATTAATTTATTAATGGCAACTAGTGAAATGCATTGCCACGCATTTCCTATAAGCCATGATTATGTGATTTATAGGAAGAACTTATCCCCCATAGAGGCAGAGCATGAGGGGGCGGGGTGCGGGCTGTGGCTCATGATTGGGCCATGTGAAAGTTCAACTGCAGATATTATGCAACAGGCGGCCGCAGAAACCGCGATTGCAACTCCAGCACGCGCTCGGGAAGTCTCTCGGAATCTCCAAATCTTTGGGGCTCCAAGTCTCCGATGCCTCGGAATCTTCAACTCTTTCAAGTCACGCACGCGCCACCGCTGATGAAGTAGCTGACAAATTATTTGTATTTTATTTTATTGTGGCCCATGGTGAGGCTCCGAGGTCGGGGCTATCTAGTCGAGTGCATCAAACTTGGGGCCTGATGCTGAGCGCCGATTCGGGGATTTTTGGCCATGATTGTCGGTTGGCTGAGGAGGAGGAGAAGGCGGGTCTTGGCACTTTCACATTTGTTTTTGCGGCCAGGCGGTGGCGGGTGAAGGCGGGTCCATGGTGTTGAAATTGAGTTATTAGAGGAAAACCATGTAAGCGATGCAGGGGCATAGCCAAAGGGGTGACCTTAGAAGAAGATTGAATAACAAAAGTGGACAAATATTGCAGAATTATGTTAGGGTCTTAAAGAAATGTTTTAAAAGGAAATAATTATATTTTGATCAATTTTGTAAACTAAAAGGATTTTAAGACTCTACAAATATTTTTTTAAAAGAATATCAAGCAAGAAAACAGTATTAATTTGTGGGTTTTGTGTATAGAAAACCTTAAGACGGGTTTTAAAATATATTCCGAGCTTTTAGCTTCAATAAATACATATGTTTTGTTAATTTTTATAATTAAAATGTGTATTTGTAACAAATAAACAAGTTCCTCGTTTATATTTCACTACGTTTCACGTTTATTTGACTTGTTTAACAAATTCTAAAACGTTGTACAACCCCCTTTTGGCCACGTTTTTTAACTCCAACTCTGCTTGATTCCTTGGGCAATGTGCCAACCTCCTTCCGAAAGCCACATAATTGCTGTAATCGCGGTGGAGACTCATCTCGTAATAAATTCAGACACCCGAAGATGCGCCAGAAGTCGACGGAGAAGGAGGAGGAGGAGTCACAGCCTCTCCCCCACTGTGGAGCCCCTCCGGTGGGCCATCAGATGCGTCGGCAATTGCAGCTGCAATAGGCGGAAATCTCACACAGAAAGTTGCATTGCGGATGCAGTCATCGTCACCGGCTGCTCCCGGCTCCCGCACCCGGCTCCATCTCCAGCCGGTAGACAGCCGACTGCGAATCCATGGTGCGGAAGTTTAACCAAGTAACAAAGTGACTCCGAGCCCGGATCAGGGGCAACAATTGTTGGCCAAATGTGTGTGACTCTTCGCGAGCAATGGATGCCATGGATGTTCCAGTTTTTGACAATGGCCAAGCCTGCTCGCCACTTAATTGCCACTCAAATTGTTCGTAAAACTTGGACAGTTGGTCATTTGGTTTTGAGGAAATTGCCATCGATTGCGATACGATCGCACTGAACGTTTTAATTGACTTGCTCGCAGCTTCCTTCATTCGCCAGATCAGGATCTGAACGACAGTCCAGACTCCCGAGCTGAGGCTGCCGTTGCCGCTGCCTTAATTGTCCGACACTTCCCGTTTTCGCGGTTTGCTTCCCATCAGCCCATCCTGTAGCCCCATCCATCCTGGCCTGGTAGGACCAGACCCATAGTCGAAACCAAACCGACTCCGACTAGACCAGGCCGAAATCTAATTACGCCATCGCCAGCCAGAAAGCCAACGAGCGCAGCAAATTGACAACACAATAAACAGGCGGCCAGGGGGAATGGGAATCCGGAGGTATTCGGGGTGTCACACATGTGCGACAGTTTCTGATTTATGAACACAATTTCCACTTTGACAATGAGCGAGTTCTCCAGCTCCTCGCCGTTGGCAGTACAGAGGGGAAAAAAATGTATCCCTTATTGGGATATAAACATGTGGAATCTGCGAAGTTAGTACACTTTTCTAACTTCAATTAGGCGGGTTTTTATTTTGAAAAAATGCTGTGGTAAATAGGTTATTGAGTTGGTAGTCCTTCTTAATTATAAATAAGGCTGTTATCTGCTTTAATTTTGCTTAAGAAATGAACAAATTTATACTATAAAAGAGATCTTAACACTTTGTTTACATCTAAAAAACTACAAAGTCCAGCAGCTTCAGCAGTAAGAACCAGAGTCCTCCTAAATAAGTTATTTTTCTTTTAACTTAACTCAGTAAATGTCTAAAAAGACAGGCTACAATATAAATACAAATCAATATTTTCCTCCAGTGTAACTTCCAAGCAGATGAGCCTTCCCCTTCGCCATTACCAAGCCCTGGCTGAACCCATGTCCGGACTCTGACCCGGCTGCTATTTAGGGAAGCTGAAGCTACTATCTGGGAGCGACAATTCCGACCGAAACTGTTAGTTTATGAGCGGGAATGCCAGTCAGTGCCGCCGCCCTCACCAACTTCCACTTCGGGTCTACGTGAATTATGTTAATTGAGATTCGGTGGCCGATAGTCCTAGGCAGAGGCAGCAGCAGCAGCAGCAGTTGCAGCTGCGTCTCGACTTCGATTGGACTCCGTTTAAGACATTGACCAGGGCCATTTCTGGCCATATTTCAGGGCTTATCTGAGGGGGGAAAATGCCTGAGATGCACATAAAAATCAACCCCAAGTCGGTGGGAGATAAAGAGTTGTCCTCGGCAAATGCAAAATGGGTAATCTGTGGGAATGGTTCGACCCCGAATCCATAAATTCTGAGCAGTCAAAGAATTCTTTTATTGCCCCGAAAAACTAAGTGGGAGTTGGCCATATAAATAAGGCCAGTAAATGCGCTGCATTTTATTTTTTTTCTACCCATTAATGACCCTGTTCAAGGGGGGAGGTTTTCAATCAAAACTGAGAGGAGAGAGGGAGATGGATACCAAAGAAAAGCCATACGACGAAGTCAACTGAAAACTCATTTAAGGCTCCATTTCACAATGTGAAAACAGTAAGGCCAGTAAGGGAAATGCAGGGGGCGGCGAGATGGAGGCTCTTCCATGACAATGTCAGAGAACCGTTCGAACGTTGCCTCTTCGAGACAATTTGCCACTTTAATTGCCGCAATTTTTTGCCCATTTTTAAGTCAAATTCAGTCGATGGCAAATGCCTCCACCGCTCGCTCCACTTGGCTCGGAACCGAGCTCAGAGTTGGCCTGGTCTCGGTCTCTTGTGTGTTGCCGCACTCTGTTATCGTTGTTATTGCTATTATTGTTGCTGTGGTCGAAGTTGGCCAAAAGGGTGCAATTTCTATGTGTGTGTGTGTTGGCCTCATGTGTCGCTCCATTATTGTCTGTGTCCTCCGGTCGCCGCACTAAAATGCTTTGTAATTGCAAACAATTTGATATTAAGTACGATTTCTAATTGTGCGAATGATTGCTTTTCATTTTGCCACGACACTGAGGTGAGAATGGGTGGAAGAAATGTCCCAGTTCCAGGGAAAAGTATTTAATGGAGAGCTAGGTACCATTAATAACTTTATTTATTCTTCGGGCCAAAGCCACTGCAAGGCGAATAACACCGGGCCAAGTCCTCAAATTAATTAGCCAATGGCCAAAATGATAAATATCCAGTTTTGGCCCCCGTGGCTAATCAAATGCGGATACAATAAACCAAAATCATTCAGTGGCCACTGACCATATAATTAATTAAACTTTTATCGCCACTAGCGAGGACGACAGACGAGAGAGCTCGGGCATTTAATTTGCTTTAATAGCAAATCCTTGTTTTATGTGTGGCCCCCGCCCGAGCAGAAAAAGCAGAGAAGGAGAGATCCGAAATCTTTTAATGCCGCACACAAAATGGCAGCCGCAAACCGACAAAACTAAAATATCACTCATACGCCACCGACCGCCCTCTGCGCCCATGCTAGCCGAAAAGCAGATTTATGCGCGTGCTGCATTCCATCTCCATCTCCGTCTCCTTCGCCGTCTTCGTCCTGCTCCACAGAGATGTCCTTCGCCCGGCTCCTAATCTAAATCTGCATGTCAACTCGAAGACCGCATAAATCACAAAATAATCCCAAAGTAAAATACCGAATCCAAATGGCCAGATGCCCAGCCCGCTCCCATCTTCGCCTGGCTATTGGCTTTGGGCGTGGATGCGACGGCCGAAGGGCGTGGCAAGTGTTTTGGGCTCACATTAACTTCAATTGTCTTTTGTCTGCGACCACGCCCCCAAATTTGGCTGGGCTTCTTGTAAACTTGGCTTGACAATTTCGAAATTGGTAGCGGGGAATGGGAACACAATCTGCCAGTTTGGCGTCCCTTTTTCGGTAGCTCACTCACATGGGGCCCTTCCGATCGGCGGCGGTGCCAAAGTTCGGCCGCAAAGTGTAATCCAATTTTATTTAAAATTGTTAAAACGCCGCTTCCAAGGGGAAAAAGGTGGAGACTTTCGCCTGAGTTTATCTATACATTCTTGGTTCGGGGGCAGAACGGCGACGACTTTACTTAAATAATCGATGGATGACAATCTCTCAATAAATTCCAATTAGCTAATGAATTTATTAAGTATTATATTTTATATTTAACAAAATGTATATGTAATTGTTGTTTATTTATTAACCAACCAATTTGTGATGTTGTTTGTATTTAAACATTTTAAAAGATGATTTGCATATTGAATAACATAACATATTTTTCAAAGAGTAAATCTCCCAAAAGCAAGCTACAACGTACCTTTTTTTAAACTATAAAGACTTGGAACCTAATTTAAATCATAAGGAAATAACAACTAACAATATAAATTAATCTTGTGTGCTCCATAATTCTGTAGAGTTCTTAAAAAACTCTTAAAAAATTGTAAAAAAAGTATAAAATAAAAATGTTAGGTAGCTAATACATTATAAAATTGTATTTCTTACTATGTTCAGCATAATTTTGGACACCATTTTAAGGGTTCCAAAAATCTAGTTATTTTTGGAGCACACTATAATATATTTTATATTATTAGTTGTTATTTTCTTATGATTTAAACTAGTGATTCCTGTAGCATCAGAAAACAGCATCTATTTACTCTTTAAAAAAATTCTCGTACATATTTCCTTGTTTAGAGTATCTAAACTTCGATTAAATCCACAAAAACACCATAACATTTTTTTATTTTCCTTGGAAAGAGAAAGGTTTGCAGTGATTTGCTTTATCACTTGCGGTCCTCGGGCATTGTACAAAATGTGTCGTCTGTCGCCTGTCGTCTGGCTCGGATTTGGTTCTGGCTTTGGGGTCTGAATCTCAGTCTGAATCAGAGTCTGGATTCAGGTTTTGGAATGGCCAATGCAGCTAATGCTGATTTCATTTGTGTGTTGTGCCCTCTGCTGGCACGAAGGCAAATATTGTAAATGAGACTGCGACAAAATCGTCAGACAAAAGGCGGCCGTGGAACAAAGCCCGCCGGTGCTCCCTGAACACGAATAAATATCTCCTCCATATATACATATATATATATATATATATTGTAAAAAGCTGTTAACGGGACACACACACGCAGAGGGGCAAAAAAAAAGGTAAAAGGTTTCCCTATAAAAGGCCTGGATTTCCGCAAAACAAAAGACACAGAAGCGAGTGTGCGGTGGCAGCCTCCCCTTCAGGCTCAATTGAAATAATTAAGTGTCAAAATGGCGCCCACTCACATGAAGAGGGAGTGAGGCGAATGGGGATTTTGGCGGTGGGGTAAATGATGTTTCGTAAAAATTGCTTGGCAAATGTAAAGTAGAGTGCAGCAGGACACGGCAAGAAATAAGGCAAGGAGTCTTGATTTATTTGCACATTTTATTACAACAAAAATTAATAGATAAAAATTGGTTGGAAATATAAACAACATATATTTCTTTAAATTGATTAATGGATTGTTATTTCTTTTGGGAAGTTTCTATTAGTAATTTTTCCCTGTATCTTTTAGTGCTTCGCGGCGACACAAAGTGTAAACAGTTTAAAGCAATTGCTGGCTCAAAGCTGGAAAGTTCTGGGCGGGATGGGCTTGGTATCTGCGGATTAGGGGAGCACTGCACTTGACACGACCGCCTTGAGAAGGGTCGTTAAATACTTAACTATTGCGTCAGTCGTTTGGGGTTTTCGCAGCACAAAGCAGATTATTCCGGTAATGAGAATCTAGATAATGCAACCCCCAGGAAAGCGGCGGGGTTCGAGGTCCGGAATTAAGTTAGGATTTCGAGAGTCTCGGAGAGAAGACGTAAAGTGAATTAGTGGCGGGTTTGAAGGGACAGGACTGAAGCGAGTGCGTAGCGTATTCAATATTTCTTTGGCCGAGATTTTGCAATCTAAATAATTTGCCACAAGCAAACAAGCACTCTCTGCTCTTGTGCCACAAAATAAACACTCGGACTTGGGACTTGGTGGTACTCCCTTTTCCCCTCACACATTTTCATCGAAAATACGAAAACTTTGCCAATATACTGACAGCAGTAGCAGTTCCAGTTGCCAGTTTGCAGTTTGCAGTTAGCAGTTTGCAGTTTGCAGTTTTGCCAGCAAACTAATACCCTTTGACCCCGGTTCCCTGTGTCCCTGGATCCCTGGGTCCGACCTGCTGACCGCACGCATGCTAAAAGTGTGGTCGCCACCACCCAGCAGGTGTGGGTTCGGCGGCGCTCCGGTGACTTTGTGGCCCGCAAAAAGTTACAGCCTTAGTTTGTTGTTCTCTCGGCCGTTGTTTTTGACAGAAAATTGCCAGGAATTGCAGGTCTCCCTCTCTCTCTCTGTGTGTGTGTGTGTGTGACTAGATGCGTCCTAGAAGCCTCCTGCCGGGAGCCTGGAGATGCAAGAAGATGCCAAGATGCCAGGCAACAATACCACTACGGACAGCACTTACCTATGCCGCAACGCAACGCAACGCAGTTATGCAATCACAAAGTTGCCACCGCCACCATTGGCCAGGGCCATCGTCTTTGCCACTGATTGAAATTCCTTGGCCGGCTTCTAATAATTTTCAGCATCATCCCGGCAACGGGATCACAACTTTGGGTTCGGATAGTTTTCATCCGAGTTATTGTTATTACCATCAAAATCAGGCTCCTTTTCTGGCATCCTCACAGCTGGAAGTCACTCATCTGCTGCTTACATTGTCAGTGGTCTTTTTTTATATATAGTGATTGGTTAAATACTCTTCCTGAAATTTTAATTTATTTTGAAATTAAACAAAATAAAAGTGGGAAAAAATAATAGGAAATTAAAATGTAGCAGCTTAGGAATTTGTAAAATCTTCTTAGGAAAATAAAAGATATTAAAAGCAATAGCTGAGTATTAAGATTGTTGCGAAAAGCGCACTGGAAATTCTCAAGTCTAGATTCTGGGATATGCTCTATCATTAAACACTAATTTTTGCATATTTTCCATTGGTCGCATAAATGTTTACATTATCTTTCTATTAGCAACCAAAGTTTTAAAGGGAAAGACATGATATAATATAAAAACACCTTCCAAAACCAAAGATTTTATTAGTTATAAATCATTTTTATATTATTTCCAAAACCTGTCAGATGTAAGGGTATTAAGAACTTCTCCTTTTCCGAAATTACCTTTTCAGCTTGTTCTAATTATTGTTGTTGCTGCCCAGCGTTGTTGTGGATACAATAAAGTCTGTTGCTCAGCTTTCTCCCACAGACTTGCCAATATTTTCCTTCCGCATTTATTCAAGCATCGCAATTGAGGTTTTTGATTAGTTTTTACTTTCCCGTTGCAACTGGGGAGCCATTGATTGCGTATTCTTATTATTGCCGGACTGCAAGCCAAGTCGAGTTGGATTTTTCCCCCTTTTAATATCTCGAGAATGTGTTTGGGGCAAATGGCCGGAGTGGCCACTCCAACAATAGATTGGCTAGGGTGCACAAAAAAATCAGGTAATGATAATAAGCTAGGGCTTATAACGAGGCTTAGAGCTGTAGTTATTTCAAAAGTTGATAAAATGGCGGGCTTGAAAAGGAAGGAAATGATGTAGCTTTAATAAACTGTACATGATACAAAAATGGTATTTAAAAACTTGATTTTCTTTTCTTTATATTTTAAATTAAATATTTAAAATGTGTTATACATTTTAAGTACTTTTAATAAATATACTATCTATTAGCGCTAGTTTTTCTACATGCTTTTACAATAGTTTTAATAAATTCAAAGTTTTCTATTGAATACTTTTGGGCTTCAGTTAAAACTTCATCTTAGAAAGCTGGTCTCCATCTAACATTGCCGGACTCTAATGACTCTGTTATAAGCCTGTTATTCGACTTTAAGCTTGCTAAGCTCTAATAATGTTTCAATATATCCACAGACTTCGATTTCCTGCCTTTGTCCGGCATATAGTTTCTGGTTCCTTAGTTCTTTCAATGCGGCAAAGTTATGACTGTTTGCCTTGTGAGTACGTGCAGACGACTTGCTTCTCTTTGCTGATTGAATGGAATTTGTGCTGGCTTCCTGTTTGTTTGCGGTTGTCGCCTGGTAAGTGTTAGGAGTTTTTTTTTTATTTTGTGAGCTGCCAATGGCAAGCCGAAATCCCAGTCTAGACGGTATCGAGGCATGTGTGGCTCGCAAATATTTGCCGGTCTTTTAAACTCACCTTTTGCGTATTTGGAGTTCAATTTGCCAGCCGCAGGAAATTCCGCCCATTAGCGGGTTAAGCGATTCGGAACTAACCCTTGTCAGGGGCAGTGTCAACAATGGTACCCTGGAATTTAATTGGTCAGGTTGGTTACATGAGTATATCAAATTTGGAGAGTTATTAGAGAGGACAAGGATATAGTTTTAGGTACTCAAAACAAGAGAGAAACCTTGATAACTGAAAGAAACTATAGGTGTTTGAAATACTTGGGTAAATTACTTTAAAAACTGACTTGATATTGAATTTGTAGATAAAGAAATCGATGAAATTAAATACTTAAGAATAAATAAAATTCATTCAGTCAATATTTGTCTAAATAATGCTTTTTAAGTACGCCAAGAAATATATTTTTAAGTATCTTTCTTATGGTTTTTTACTGCCTGTTTTCATTCCCCTACTTGCACTTTTTCCACCATTTTCCCCGGCCAGAGTTTTTCGCATTTCCTCCCTCGATCTCGCCTTATCTTTGTGTGCTTTTGACATTTTTGCATTCATTTTTGTGTGACAAGTTTTCTGTGGTTCACTCGGGGCCACTTTACGGCGTGTCAGCTTCATCTGCATACCACGAGCACCTCTACCCCTACATATCTTTTTTTGGGGAGGGTTGACGGCCTATTTCACACTTTTATAGAACATTTTTGCCAATTGTCTGGCGACGTTGCGACGTACTCGTGGTTAGCCGCCTGGTTCTACTCGGATTTCTTTTTTTTTTTTATTATTCCTGATTCATTCGCTTTCTTCGCTGCGGAAGTTTGCGCAATTTCCAAAAGCGGAAATGCAATTTTCGGTTCAGCTGCATTTGTCTCGCAATGCCACGCCCTCGCGCCCTCGTGCGCCCCCCGTTTTGGGCCGCGACTTTTGGGCGGCTTGCCAACACATCGTATATCAAATGCAGAGTTGGCAGCCCCTGACAATGACATGCAGCGAGCGTTCAGCCAAACCAGAAAAGGCCGACAGCTTTTCGGGCGGCGAGTCCTGGAAAATCGGCGGAAAAATGGGTGGCGACTAGGCGTTCGAAAATAAAAAGGCCAACTCCAGTGTGTCACGCCTTTTGTGGCCAGATCGTAGAATTTATTTTGCACTGCCCCAGCTCTCCCCTTTCTCTCCCTCTCTGTCTCTGTATTTTTCTTTTTGGTAGCTCTTTTGTGCCGAAAGTACTTTTATTTATTTGCATATAAATTATTCAATTGTTCCCTTAGCTTATCTTTCTTGCTGGCTGACTCTCCCTGACTGCTGACCCCCAACCCCGGCGGGGAGTCTATCAAAATTCTGAATGCATTTGCAATTGCAATCGCAATTGATTTTTGATATCTTTCTCGGTGTGGGCGTGGTATTGAACAATTTTTGATTTACGATACTGCCACTTGGCAAAATTGTACGCTGGCCAGTGTGAAAAAGGGGGCGGGACTTAAAGACAGACTCCGATTTTGCTGTTATTTAATACGCATTAAGAAATACTGCTGAGCTCACGTCCTGCACTTGAGATTTATGGCTAAAAAGTACTTCACGATATGCATAAATAAGGCTGAACAAGTGCTGTGGCATTATTTCACAAATAATTGTATGAATAAATATGGTTTTATTGAATTCAATTTGAGCTGCATTTGATGGGGCTGCCGATATATTCATTATCAGCTTACTTATTTTATATTTCCCAAGTCTATACCCTTTCTTAGGTCATGATCTGCCTGCATACATTCTTTTCTATATTGTTGTTCTAGCATTTTAGTCGTGTTTTCGGCGTTTCCGTTTCCGTTTCGACACGTGCGCTAAACGGGTTTGTCGTCCTCTACTTCCTGCCACGCCTCCATCCAAATGTCAAATGTCAACTGCAGCAGCAGCAACATCGCAACAGCGGCCGAGACGTGCTCCTCTTGTTGACTGCGCAAACATTGGGCAAGAGCCTCTTATTTTTCGCCCGGCGAAAACACGCTTCAATAACATTCAAAACTCGAGACGTGCGAGGCCTTGGCTTGTCACCGGGAAATACTTGTATCTCCTAATATCTGCTAGGCGCTACATGTGTTGTAAATTTATTAGCTGTCATATAAATCTTTGCACTCGGCCACCCTTCTGTGAAACGTGTGTGTGTGTGGAGCGCCTGTTTACGGGCAGATAAGGCATTCGAGAAAGGAACCCTTCTTCGGTTCCTTATTTTCATTTTTCATTTACATAAATGCGGCTCGTACTTAAGGAGATTCATAACGTTTTCTTTTTTTTTTTTTTGTAGCCATTCCCTTCGCCCCCTAATTGGGTACAGTCTCGTCTACGACAGGGTTGTCAGTGTCATTTGCTTAATTAATATTGCACCTAAGCGCAGGCCATATATATTTTTTTGAGTTAAGCATCTATATGCAGACAGCCACATGTGTGCTTCTCTGGAAGCCTCGTCGGCAATTTGCAAAGTGCCTGTGTGAGCTTGTCTTGGGAAGGACGTTTTCAAGGACTGTTTACGCAGCAATTCGGAATGCTTAGAAATTAAACCAGCTTTTCTGAAATACTTTTATTTGGAAAGGTAGATGCCTCGGTGAAGGTTATTTGTTTATCGATTTATGCTGTGCAGGGTTTGATCTGATATATAGGGTAAGATGTGCAACGCGCATTTATTGGAATTCAGTTGAGAGCCGAAATTTCCTGCCCCTTATACAGGCAGGCAGATCTAGACTGCTTGAAAATATGCATACAAGAGAACGGCAGGGTTTAGAATGCTCTTTTTCGTAATAAGCTTTCAAGAGAGAGCCAGATACATTCGATTGCAACAAAATCGTTAGGCGTTACATATCTTTTTCTCTTTCTCTATATAGTCTTTCATTTTAATGATATATTCAGACACTTAAAGAAGAATTGTTGGCCTGTAATTGGCATATTCTGTTCCATATTGTCTACATAAATACCCCGCTATATTTATGGTTGAAATATAATTTAAGAATAAATGTATTTTAACTTTATTAAATGCATTGTTTTAAATATGTTACATAAATAGACAATAACTACTATAGCTGTATATTTTGGCACGCTTTTTCCTTCGCACTCCTTCACTTGGCCGGAGGAGTCGCTCACTGCGACTCCGATGGCTCCGCCTGCTTGAGGGGATTACCCTTGTCGTCGATTTCCATGGAAGGCACCAGCGGTGGCTTGAACCCGTACTCCAGCTGGAGATTGCGGCCAAAGTCGGGACTGCGTTTCAGAGAGTGACCATTGCGCCAGCGCTGGAACTCATCGAATTCGTTGGACAGAGCAGAATCGCCACCGTTGGTGGAAGTGGTTGCCGGAACGGCGCCGATGTACGACTTTACCATCTGGGTGGGTGCCGAGGCGGCGGCAGTGGCCAGATCGGCGGGCAGGGTGTTGTATATATAGCGGGCGCCCTGCAGCCAAGGCGAGCCTAGCGGTGGAGGAGGTGGGCGAAGGTCAAAGCGCATGTCCGCCAGACTGAAGGTTGCCACCTTAGGTGCCTCTCCCCTTACCGGCTTCACAGGCTGCTTGACACTAGCCACTGGCGGCTTGCTCAGCTTGTTGGCCTTGGACGGAGACTGGGAGGCGGCAGCAGGTGGAGCCTTGGCCGTCAGCTGTGGGAGCAGCTTCTTCAGCATCCGGGTGTAATAGTTCTGCAGAACCTTTGGTGGGATGTGGGCCACCGAATGGGACCAGGGAGTCAGGGCATTGGGATGGCCATGGTGGGCAAAGGGCAGAGAGGTGTGACCCGGCGGCATAGGCATGTGAATGGCCACGGGAACATGAATGGGGATGGCCATGGGACGGTCCACAAACTTCTCCACGATCTTCTCCACGTGCACAGGCTTCTCCACGATGCGCTCCACCTCCACGGGCACGTGTTTCTCCACGATCTTCTCCACTACCGTTGGCACGGGATAGGGCACCGCATGCTCCACGATTGTCTCTACGGGATAGGGTCGATCCACATAGTGTTCCACATGAACGGGCACGGGCACAGGCTGTGGCACGGCGTAGGGTACGGGTATGTGCTTCTCCACCACTTGCTTTAACTTCTCCGAGTGGTAATGGGGCTCATGATGCTCCAGTTGATGATGATGCTCCAGATGGGGCTCCTGGTGAATCACCGGAGGATGTTCTTGATGAATCACTGGTTGATCGTGATGAATCTGATGTTCCTGATGAATCACTGGCTGATGCTCCTGATGAATCACAGGATGGTGTTCTTGATGAACTACCGGATGATCATGCTGAATCTGATGTTCCTGATGAATCACCGGATGTTCATGATGAATTTGATGATCCTGATGAATCACCTGATTCTCCTGAACATTTTCCCGATGTGCAGGAGCGTAAATAGGGCCCGGATGAATAGTTTTTTGAGCTGGTGCTGGCGCAGAGTGACCCGTATCTAAGTGCACAGCAGAGTGAGAGATGGCCACCTCCTGGGGCGAGCTATCGTACTCCACGTGAATGGGATTCTTGTCCAGAGAGGCATAAGTCTTTGCCGGAGCAGGGGCAGGCGAGTGTAGATAGGGCTGATGGTAGATGGTCTCGTGCTGCTCCACCAGGCGTCCATCCTTCTCGGTGATCAGTTTGTTGTGAATGTTCACCGACTTCTGCACCTCCACAAAAGTATAGCCGTTCGGCTGGGAGGAGTGAGACTTGGCCGGTGCCGGAGCATGCTGGACATGCTGCTGTGAGGGCTCAGCCGCTGCCTCCGACACGTAGTCATGGGGAGCCGGATGATGCACAGTGATGTCAACTCCGGGATCGTGAGCGTGGGCTGGTGCTGGTGAGGCATGCGGGGGACTTGGAGTGTTTAAGGTGACAAACACCAGACTATTGGGAGTGGCCGAGGAGGGTGTGGGACCCGCATATCCCGAGTAGTGTTGCACCTCGGGAGAGGGCGATGAAATGGCCTTGGTGTGGAGCGACTCCAATGGTTGATGCGACTGCTGTTGGAGCTGAGGCAGCTCCTGCTTTGCCTGAGGAATCACCTGGCTGAGCTCCTGTTGGTACACCAACTGGGCAGCAGGTCTGGCGAAATGTCCGGCATAGTCTCCTGCCTTCGGCGGCCGTGGACTCGGCAACTGGGGAGGATTCTGCACCTCGTAGTGGAAGCTGCCCTTGGGCAGAGGTCCATCCCCGCTGCCCGAGATAATGGGCTTGAAGGATTTGAGGAAGTGCCTCGAGGGTGCCTCATGGCTGGGATGGTGCTGCTGGAACCGCTGCTCGCTGTGCGCCTGGTAGTGATCCAAGGCGATCTGGGGTTGGATCTGTGGCTGGGACTTCTCCGGAGTGGCCTTCTTGGGGAAAAAAGTTCAGTATTTAAACACTTGTTTCCATAGCTTAGAGACTACCTACCTTTTTCTCTCCCTCCTGGGATTTAGCCAGTGTCCCGTCATGCACGATGTGCACATTGATCTCCTGATCCTGGCCGGGACCCTTCTGGTTCGCATAGCTCTCGATGCCGTTGTGCCCCGGAGCTGGCAATCGCTGATGGTAGGCCTCACGGCCCACATGGCGTGTCTCTGCAATCTGGTTGTCCTCAATCTCCGGGTTCTCTTCCACCTCCACTTCATGCTCTCCAAGAATGACGATCGGTGCACTCTCGGCCGCCACCAGGGTCTCGTTGTCATCGCCCTCCGGTCGAAGGAGGACGCTGGGCAGCACGGGAGCATCCACTGCCGCCCGATTGATTCGCAGCAGCTCATCCCGCGAAATGTGGTTACTGCCGTCGCGGAAACCCGGTTCCCGGATCTGCTCCACCACGATCTCGGTGTGTCCGGGCCGCAGCTCGCGACGGTACTCCTTGGTCACCGTGGTCTGGTAGCTATAATAGGTTTCATTCGGCGACTTGACCACCGTTGGAGTTCCCGTGGTGGTTGCCTCAGTTGTGGTGGTAATAGCCTCCACTGTGGGTCTCACCACCGCCTTGTTGGTGGTTGTGGCCGTAGTGGTTGCCGGCTCCGTGTTGGTGTCCTTCCCGCTAAACCGGAATATGTCCGAGAATCCATTGGGAAACAGATTGGATAGGACTTCGTTGACGGTATCCGTTCGGGAACGGGTTACGGTCTGCTGAATGGGTTTCTGGCGACGCACCACCTCCACGGGCAGCTCCTCGTTGACCTCGAACTGGATGTAGCCATGGCCATTGGTGGGAGTCCCTGTATCCCTGGCAGGCAGCACAGTGGGCAGGAAGCCAGGCACGCTGGGAAAGAGAAGGATGTTTAGGAGAGCAGGGGGAATTTGTGGTGCCAAGTGTCACGGAAAAGGGATGTTTATAAAGTAAACATTTCCTATAATATAGCATTCCTAATTTATCTATTTTCATTTACAAGAAAACCAGTTAATGACGGAGAAAATTAATTTACAAAACAATTGGCCAAGAGAAAATGTTTGCAAGCATTTCCCATTGAGTTTCGGTGACACCTGAGCAAGTTTTCATTGTGTTTTCTTTGACCTCTGGCTTACCCGACAAACTCCGCTTCCCTTTCCGTTGTTAGCGTTTCCCCTTCGCCCACCAAATCCGGATCCTCGGGCACTTCACTGCCAAGGCTGTGGATGCCTTCGATGACCCCGCTGGCGACGGATGGCTGCTCCTCTTCTGGCTGCTTATTAAGCTGTCAAAAGCGACGCTCATTGCCTGTCAAAATCTTTCACTAAACTCGGACTCACCTCCTGCTTGGCGCTGGCGCTGCTGCTGCTGATGCTGTCACTCAGGGCCACATCTCCTCGGGTCGCATTCTGGGGGAGATTCGCGGGTGTGGATGTGGATGCCGATGAGAGGGCCGGCTGGACGAGGATGATGGCCAGCAGACAGCTGAGTGTCGCTAGCAGTGGTTGTTGGCGGTGGCGGGGCCACATGGAGCTGTTGCGGAAATGGCCAAAAGCAGAAAGAGTTAGCAGGGGAGTGCTGTGTGTGTGCTGTGTGTGTTGCTTGTGGTGTGAATAACCCCGCAAAGCACGACAAATTCCAATGCGAAACATTCGGAGGAGCAGCAACAGCGGCAGCCGCAGCAGTCAAGCCTGTTTTGGCCCACTCCAAAGGCCATCCACAGTGGAGCCCACTCCGATCCTGACTACTATGGCCACTCACTTGTCGGGCTGTTTGATTTCATCCGATACGATACGTCGCTGGATGATGATTTTTCCTAAGTGGCTATGCCTTGGCACTTTGCCGTTTTTCTTTCTCTTTCGCCGCGCTCGCGCCAGAGATTTTCCCTAGAAAAGTTGTTGAACTTGAGAGTCGCGCTTTTCGGTTTGCTTTGGGCTTATGTCATTGCTACTGGCAACGTAATGAATTATTAATTAGGCCCCCCTCCGGGAGCCGAGACTCACGCCGCTACTCCTGCTGCTGCTGCCATTTAATTTGGAAAATTGAAATTGATGGCATTTAAAATGGTTCGTACGGGTTTTCACATAGTTATGGCCGCCTGTATTTTGATGGGCATTAAATATGCATGCCAAAACATATTTCACCTGCCATATTCATGGCTAAGTGGCCTTGGGTGCTTTTGAGCCGGTCTTGAGGATACAAGAAAGTGGAGCTTTGGTTAGGGAAATTGTTGCATTAATTGGGTATATAGATAACCATCTCGTTGGTAAGGGGAAGGGGGCAATTAAATGCTACACAAATGCCTTTCGATTGGTATTTCGAAGGAGCCCGAAGGAGCTGCAGCTTATAATTGTCGAAACTAATGCCGTTTTCCTGCATTAGTTATTAGTTCTTTGCTCCGACAAGGCCAATTTCCACCGTTCATAACTCAATTTTCACATTTAAATTCGGGCCTTTGCTTATTTTGCACAATTTGCACTTTTTAATGGGTTTTCGCTTCATTCATTTACCTGCATCCATTAAGTATTTGCGCGATTTTATTTATTCCGACGGGCTGATGCGAAAAACACTCAATTATTTATATTGATTGCGCGCCCAATTAAAATGCACTTATAATCACTTTTCTATTCGATTAAAACAATTGTAATTCTCTGAGTATTCCGATGGCACAATGGTTATGGAGTGTTGAGTGTTTTGTTTATTTTTTATTTTTACGCTGAGTATTTTTTCGGTGCGATGGCGCTGCCTTTTTGCGACCCTGCCAGCTGCGCGTGCGCGTTGCGAATGAAAGTGAAACCGTCTTGCACTGAGCATTTCGTTTTCTTTTCGTCGTCGTGGGTTGCAACTTGCTGCAAGTTGCTGTCGTCGCCGATGTTGCTGCTGCTGCTGCTGCAGCCTCCGCCGATTTTGCCGATCCTTAAAGTGTAGCATAAAACTTGTCCAGCCGGCGATTGCGCAAGAGCCGCCGCCGCAAGTCCATCTCGCTCGCTCCCCTCCAAGGCAGTGACATTTTTGTTTTTTTATGGCTTTCTACGGCGGCAGCATTGACCCTGCCAAAAAAAAAGAGCTGCGCAAGAGCTGCAGCGGGAAAACTGCTCAACTGGTTTTTCCTGCCAATGACAGTGGCAGATGGTCAAAGCCCCGCTTGCCGCCGCTGGGCAAGGAGAAAGCCCTTAAGGCCCTGACACAAATGTGTCTCTCCGGCTTCATGCATTTCCTTGCCTCATAACACGTCCGTGGCAATTATTGCATTTCCCCTACCTTACACACCTGCTGCCAGTTCGGTTCGATCACCTGTGAACGCATTGTTTTCCAGCATTTTCCGACGCTTCTCCAGCTATTTTTTATTAATTTTTAATGAGGCGGTATTCGCCACGCAGTCCGTCCGCCGCTGCTGTGAATCGTTTGACGTTTTCAGCTGATTGATTAATGTGGATGCGGTTTTGCACTTGCTCTTTTTTTTTATTCCTGTCTGATTTATTAAAATGCGAATTTTTTTATTTATGCTTTGGTAATTCATTTTATTTATTGCATATTTAATGATATCGTTTTTCTCTTTGAAGATATATTTTTATGGCGAAATTATTTGAGTTGAGAAATTGAATGAATTTAAATGGAAATAAGTTTAAACGCCGGTTGGCCATTGAGTGGAATTTGGTTTAAAATGGTCAACGGAAAGAAAAGCCAACAGGAAATAGTTTGATTTTAATTTTAAATGGGAATTAGAGAAACCCAAAGAATTTATAAGTAATTTAATTTTAAATTCAAGAAAGTAAAGAGAATCTTTGAGACATTTTGCAATTTCATTATAGAGTTTCATAAGAAATAAAATAAATAAACTAAATAAATATTAGTAATTGTCGGGAGACATGGTTTTTGATTAAATTTAAAGAAAGAAAGTATTATTTATTTAATTTTAAATTCAGAAAGAAAGAACAGAGGGAAGTTCATGCTTGTATTTATTTATTTATTGCGTTTAAAGAAGAGCCTCTTAATACTGCCATAAAAAAATATAAAAAATAAGTATATAAAGCCATACAAGATATAGTTTTCAAGAGAAAATATAGATAATTGCAAGTGCTATTAACTTTTAATGTCACTCTGGAAAATATCACCCAAATATCACCCGAAAATGTGGGGAAAGCGGGCGTTCTATTAAGGCTAATACCGCCATTACCTCGCAGATACAGATCCAGCGATCATTCGGTTGTGATTTATGGCCTCCATAATCGGTTAGCTTCTTTATCTGTTTGCATCTCATTAAAGACATGTTGCATGCCTCATGCACACACATTTGGCACTTTCACCAAATGCTGAGCTGCAATGGAAACTGGAACTGGAGCCGAGATCTCAGCTTTTTCGGCTTGCCATTTCCTCCGGCCTTTTCCGCCACCAGTCTCGGAGACAATTATGATGAAAAGCGGCGATTGCATAAGCGGAGAGGAGAGTATGACGAGGGGCAAATCCAGAAAATCCCAAGCCAAGAGCTACGGGGAAATGCGAACCATAAATTGCCATGGCCAGCACCTCGAACCCCGCACAATTTTTACTTGGCTAATTTTCACCGGATCAGCATTTGGCAAAAGTGTAACAGAAGTCGCCAGGTGGTTTTCCTTCCGCCTGAGAAAAAAATCAACCTGTAGCTGGGAAAAAGTCCGCATTTACAAAATAGTCGAAAAGTTGATAAAGGAAGTCTCTCAGATGCCTTGACCGCAACTGAAATTGGACAAAAGCAAAAAGAAATCGCAGAAATTGCGGAAAAATCTATTAAAAGCAATTCGCTTAATTTCATTTGGCGGCACCGCTGCTCATATTCAGGCATTGTACTTCCCCGAAAGGCGCAATCGGGCGGAAAAGGCGGCTAATTAAGTGCGCAGGGCCAATGAAATATGAGTGAAAAAAAAGGTAATTACAATCAATGGGACCCATGGCGGCAGCGACGGCGGTGGGGCACTGAGACCAAAAGCCAATTTCATGCAACAATCAATCAAAAACAATTTTTAATTTTGCGTTAACAATTTTCAGGCTGATCTGCTTTTTTCTTCGCGCATTCATTCATATTTATTTTTTTGTTGGCTGGACGGTCGGTTGGTTGGTTGGTTGGTCGGTTGGCTTTCCTTTCGTCCGTTTTAACTGTGTGAAGTAAATTGGAAAATAAAGTTAAAATTAAAATGCATTAATTGAACTGTGAAATTTCAGGCAAGCAGTATTGTGGAGGTGGGAGCGGAATTATGGGAGGCGCCCATCGATGTGCAATGAAAACGATTTTAATTGTCAGCGTTTTAAGCGCGCTTAAAGTCGACAACTTGACAGGATAATGATAATCGGGCAGAAAGCCTGAAACCTTGCATTACCATATCTTTAGTATTTTTTATAGTATTAAATTTTTAAGGCCTTATTTGATATATCCAAAGATATTCCAGGGTGGTGCTGCTGGCTTCCCCTAATGCCTAATTTGTAGATTTCTCCAACTGAGTTGTCTCCATTGGCAGTGCAAACTAAAATACATTCCACTCATCGGGCTATATGTTCAGATATCTGTCCTGGCCCCACCCATTTTTGTGACTGCCTCTGGGCAGAGACTGGATCTCGCTCTGGATTTCGGTTCCTCAACGATGGCGCCTATCATAAGCAAATTGAAACATGTCGATATATCGCCGGGCGGTGGCACCTCCAATTGGCGGTTTCGGGAGCCGGTTTTCTGCCTCGTTTCACACTCGTATTTGACTTTGGCCAGGCAACAATTAAAACGAAATGCGCACAGTAATGCCAATTGGCGATTGCGGATATCTGCCAGTGTCAGTATGGATGGGGGGGACTGGTGAATTACAGGTGGATAGGGGATATATATAGAGGGGACACGATGCCCATTAGTTGGGGCACCTTTCGCTGTGGCGCGTGCGTCGACATTAGTCGCTGCTGCGGCTGCTGCGGCTGCTGGTCACTGTCATTACTGGCGAACATTACAAGTTTATTCCACTCGATCACTGCTTGGGAATTTTGATTGATAAATTACACTGTAAGAATGATAACAGGCTTACGGCTATTTAAGTGTGTTAATTACTGGGCACAGAAAGAGATTAGATCAGCAGATACTGGCTGATATATAGAGATACATGTGCTGATATCTTTATTAAGATATGATAAACCTATCGTAGACATTTTATGAATTGATATCCTGCTTTTAAATCTAAATTTTAAATATTTTATCCATAATTTAAGCTCTGAAATATATCCTGTTTAATCCCAAGTAATATCTTGTTTTTTGAAAACATCTTAACTAAGTAACAGTATATATTTTCCCCTTTTAACCCCTTCTAAGCTAAAATCTTCAATATTTCGATGTCACACCCATTTCTCTCTGTGTCATGTGTGTTAATGCAACCATTAGCCTCACTGTACGGTACGCCCCCGCTTGTATTCGCCGTAATCTCGTTGGCGCCTCAACAAATCGAAGGCATTTCACTGTCATTAGCGCCCGAAACCGGCCAGGTTATCGATGATTGTGGCCGGCACATGGGGGCTCTCTTTTTGGCCAAACAGGTTGCCCGACGACTCTTTAGGCCAAAAACTGTAGCAGCAGGCAGGTCCACACACAGTTTGGCCACAGCAATCCTGCGGTGTCGATGTACTTTTGATTTCCAACTAATAAACAAGAGCCGCTGCCGTTTCGGCATTTGGCGTTCGTCGTTCGCCGTTGACAACGCAACTCTGGTATTGGGCCAATGCACCAAGCCAACCAACCCGAAAACCGGAATCTCCTTCACGCAAAACGAGCCGAGCCTGCGGTCACCCAAAAGCTGAAATCGCCGCTGCCCGGCCTTTCCCTTTCGTTGGCCTCTGATTGATATTGATGCAACTGCCACAGTCACTGGAAGTGCAACTGCAACTGAAACTGTAAGCTGCGAACTGCCACTGCCACTGCCAACTGAGAGTGCAACAGCGATGCGATGCTGAATGCCAGCCATTGCCGGCGAGCTTCATTGGCATTCCGTTCAGGTCGGAGTTCAGCTTGCCAATTGCTCGGCATACTCTCACAAAAGAAGCAAATGTTTGGGGGAAATGCGCGGAATGGAAAGTATTCTGGGGACCGGGACAGATGGTTAAATTTTAAGCGGGGCAGCTTTTATATACATATATCTATGAAAATATTTAAAAATATATGTACTTACTTGTTACTTCCTTGCTAATTAACTAAAGTTGGTCTTGTATTATTTTTCAGGTTTAAATATTAACAAACCTTCAACTAGGGATAACAGAAAATATCTATATATCGACACTATATCGAAAATGGACACGAAGGTCGATGATGAAGTAGTTGTTGATGAGATACCGAAGATGATCGGTAAGTTATATTATACTATAATTGTAGGAAATAAGTATTTAAGTATTAAAAAAAATGTTTTTAAATAATCAGTAAAACGGAAAAACAAATGGAAAAAGATTTATCGGATATTATTTCGATAAAATCAATACTTAAAAGTTTAATGTGTCGAAATTTGATGTATCAAACTTTACGACATTTTCGATGTGATTTCAATATAATTTATTCTTTTACTATTTTTTTATTATTATATATTTTATCGGAACTAACATATCGGTATATATATCCCCACTCAACAATGTATTGGTTAGCCAATAGTTAATCATAAAAACTGAAAACTTTAATTACTTTTTAAATCGACCGAGCTTATCCGGTTACCTTTTAACTTTCGTTGTTAACCGACAGTTTTCCTGGCTAATGTGCCAGTTAATGCAATGCCTTTTTGTTCCACCCATTAGCCACTTAAGAGAGTATCTCGTGGTTGTTTTTCTCCAGCGCTTTTCCACACAGCAGCTTAATGACGGGCGTTCCCTCGGCTGCTGATTGATTGTCAGTGTGTGTGCGCGGGAGCCGCCTCCTTTGCCATATTTCCCCATCCAGGCCCGTCCCTTTTTCCTTGGGACGACGACCACCCGCCCAGTTAAAGAGTTTTCTTTTTTTTGTTGCATTTCTCTGCGTTTAAATTTTATTCCATGTTCATTTTCATTTTCATTTCTCTGTGTTGTGTGTGTGTTTTTCTGGTTGTGTGTTTGTTGGCTGCTGTTCTCCGCTCCGCTTCCCTCCTCGCCATACATTTTTATCTGCACTTGTATTTGCATTCTCCTGGCTTTTGTCTTTACTTTATGCTAAATTGGCTATTTTGTTTTGTTGCTTTGTCACTTAAACTTGTAAATTTGCTCGACCTCGACGCCCCCGTCGCACCGGTCCACCTAGTGGCCACTATTGGCCACCGGCCACTGACCACTTGGCTTGGCTTGTTGGCTTAAATGTAACAGTTTGCTTGGCCAGAGTGGCCGGAGTGGCCTGTGACCCTTGCCAGGAATTCGGAGTTATTGCATTGCTGGGGCAGTGAACACGGGGTCGCTTAAGAGTTAGTTTTTGATTCTGTTCTCGGCTTCTCATCTTTACGTCTCCTCGCTTCTCGCCCGAAGTTTTTGGCCAGCTCCGAGGCCTCGTTTACGGCTAAAAGTGTTTCTTGTGGTTGTTGTTGGTGGTGGTTGCTTACATTTCTCTTGGGCCTATGACTTATATATGTAAACCGTTTCTGCTTATTGTAACACGTATTGTATTTGTATTTGTATTCTGGTATTTCATTATCGTAATTGTATGGGTTATTAGTGAGTCCTTCGCTCCCAACATTTTGCACTACAGATGAACGTTCTGTCTCTCGTATCGTAATTACTCATTGGTTTTAAAATTAATTTGCCACATTCGGTTTGTGTTGCACTTAGGAGCTAATATTTTCATTAGTAATATATATATATACGTTTGTTTTGTTTGCTGGTTGGCTTCTCTTTATTATAAATAATATCTTGTAAATATTACCAACGCAATGCAATGAATCATAAATACAGTACGCACTTGACCATTCAATTGTTTAGTAATTTATTTTGTTAGTTAACATGACGACGTGTTTGTTTGCTTGCTTTGTTCACACAAATTGTTTCGCAAACTTAAGCTGACGATAAACGCAAGGAGTGAAATCACTAAACTCAACTATACATGGGCCACACACACACACACATTCAGATATGCCTGCTGCGGACAGTATCCTTTACATATGTGTATTCGTATCAAGGACTAATTAAACCTCAATTTCAACTTATCATTTTACAATGCTCTGTGATCGATCGCTTTGCAAGAATTCTTGGAACTCTGCAAATGTATTCTCGCTGTGTGGCTTAAATTGGCGTTAGGTTCTTCTAAGTATTTCTTGTTTTTACACTGATCTCTTAGCCTACAGATAAATATATATATATATATATTTATTTATACGTATTGCGCATAGGATATAGTGTAATTTTTAGCTTAGATCGACTATGAAATAAATTACAAAAGCTTGGGCTTTGTACAAAAAATCCTTTAGCATGCAAACACACATCCCGAGCATCCTCTCGCTCGCTGATTATTTAACTGAAATATTTTACAATAGCTGTCAATTAAATAATTAAGTGGCTCTGGACTGTTATATTACATTCATAATGGCTTAATTTTCTCGCGGAACTGCTACTTATGACACTTAAATGGCGTTTCCTATTTGGTTTTTAAACAACATTTAACACTTTTAATATTATATCGTTTCGTTTTCCTCTTCTGGGTTGAGCAATTCGCTACTTGAACATTTATGTACATTTATCGCTTATGTGGAGGGTCTTTCATTGTTTTTTTTTGGGGCTATATAATGATATTTAGTTCGTGTTATAAAAATATCCGTGTAGTAAGGTGAAACGATTTGCTTTTGGTCCGTTTAAACGATTGGAAAACCATAAGAAACTATAATGTGTGATTTAATTTGTATAATAGAACCCAATTCGTTTATATTTAGACTCTTTTGATCATTCGCTTAATTTCATTTCCCAAAATATCTTACAGTTTATTTGCTCGGGGGCAAACTTTTTTCAAATGGAAGGAATTTGTTCGTGCCTGGTAAGTGTTACTTCGTCGTCTCTCTCTCGTTTCCTCATTTACAATTTTAAACTATAGGTTCTCCGCTTTCTCTTCGGCTTTTAGTTCTAAACATTTTCAAAATATTTAACAAAATCAGTCGCTTATCTCGATTTCGATCTCGTTATCGATCTCGATCTCTCTTCATTATCGAAAAGGAACTTAAAGTATTCGTAATAATCAACTTTTAACAATGTTTTTCCAAAAGAATTGTAAACTTTTCCTCATGTTTTCTCATGTTTTTTGGCATTTAAGTTAAGCGCACACACATACACATTGACATACAGCGATAGGGTTACAGTTACACTTAATGTTGCTGTTACTGTTAGAGTTACTGTCTGTGGTACAGTTACCATTGCTGTTATAGTAATTTTTACTGTACTTTTACTGTTACTATTACAGTAACCCTAACAGTTACAGTCACCGTTTAAGTTACAGTTAAATCTAAGGGTTACAGTAAAAATATTGGAATAGCTTAGGGATAAAGAGTGATGTTCCATTCCGAGGATCTGGAAGGGGTGGTGTTTGAGAGTTCAGATCGGCCTTATTTCGGGGGGTCTTAGCCTAGGGCAATTTTGATGCTTGGCTAAATCGGTTACAGATACACATACATATAGCTATATAGAGTAGTAGTTGTGTAGCATAGTCCACATGGTAATGTTGAGTAATTGGGTAGATCCATACATATGCTTAGCCAAAGGGGTTAGATTACATAGAACATGTGGTGTGGTGTGTTTTGTAGTAGTAAACGCTCCGGACAGGCACTCTCCAAGAAATCATTCACTCCGGCTCCCATTCACACTCATCTCGCAGTCACACCAAGAACCTAACCGACTTAAACCTAGTGGCGGATGCCGAAACTAAAGGCCAGAGCCACGACCAGGACCGGAACCATGGGACCGCTGGCGGCGATGCTGCTGTTGAACACCGGAAAGTGAATCTGCTCCGGCCGGTTGAGTTCCTCCTCCTCGTCGTCGTCAATCGCATTGGACAGCTGTCGATGACGCTTCGTGAAGTTCACGTTGAACACAGCCTCGGCCACGCCGCCGGGTGACGAGACGATGAAGTAGAAGGTCCTCGGAACCCGCTCATGCATGCTGACGTACGTGAGCCGCGCCTCCTTGCAGAAGGGCGTGGGCAGATCCTGCAAGGACAAGAAACCCGGTTACAACTTCAGTGGGTCAGGGGCACATTAAGCAGTCCACTCACCTTCACCGAGTAGGCCAACACAGTGCTGCCGTACTGATTTCCGGGCGTGAAAACCCGATCACCGTGCAGCCAGCGGGCGGCATGAGCTGGAGGATTGGCACAGAACTCCACATTGAGATGGAGCGGCGATCCTGGGTAGGCAACGGGCGTGGCATTCAGAGCCACCGCTGTGGGAGCGCCTGGAAATAATGAATACAAATTGAGGTTTATTTATTATTTTTATTCCCTTAATGTTTTCTTAAGTTAAAATCTATTTAAATAATTTTGTATCTACTAGAGATTGAGGGTGAATTTTGAAGTTACATATCTCCTTAAGAGAGAAATCTATAAAACGTTGTGCTAAGTCTTCCGACTGCAGCAATGAGAAACGCGGTGGATTAGTCCCGCAGAATTGCTATTGGAAACTTTTGTGAATCTGATTCCCAGTGGGCGATGGCATTGCCGCAGCCTTGGCTCGTTAGCCAGCGCCTCCCTTTCCCGGGGAACTTTCTGCACCGAGATTCCCTAAGCAAACTTCTGTGTAAGCCCGGCTACGTCGCACTTCGCACATGCTAAGCCAATTCCGGGGGCAACTGTACTCCGGCGGTGCCAAGTTTGTTTCGCCTCGCATCAGCTGCAATTAAAGGCAGGGCGGAAAAGTTTAGTGCCGCCGTTACCGCTACCGCCATTGCCATCAGCATTGCCATCGCCACTAATTAAAAGCGTATCACCCGACAAATGTGCCACTTACTGCCGCAGCATCCGCAGTCACCCCGAAACGCCCTCAAGGCCGATCTGCACCTCTGGAAAAGCGGTGAGCATGGTGTGGGAAAAATCAAAATAAATAGAGGACAACATGTCGAGGGGCCAAAAGGAAAAGTTGGCCCAAGAACGCTGAAACTTCATTAAAAAGTTTGCGCCAAAGCGAATTTTGTGGAACTTATGTGGGCCCAATGCCAGGAGAGCTAGAGAAAGAGAGGGAGTGTGCAAGTCGGGGATTATCTCTGTGAGATGCTAAAGCCTGACGATGTTGGCCAACACTGCGACAATCCAATTAGACACATGTGCCAACCCTTTCTGCCCACAGACTCGGGCCCTGCCTCAACCCTCTGGGCGGGGCCACCTCTGCTACTGTTGCAGAGCATATTTAATTATCGAGAGAGGCTCGAAATTTTGCAATTTTCCCCATCATTGCTCTGAGATAGAGACCGATGCCAGCGTCAGGGGTGATGGCCAAATAAACTTGGGTCGCAATGGCGACCCCGGCAAACAAAATGGTCGAAAGTGTTAAGTGCAAATGAGTGTTGCAAGAAGGGGGAGGATGTCAGACACAAACAAAAACAAATCGAAGAACAACTCGTTCGACACTCGCAAATTTATAACCAGAAAAACCCCTGGGACCTGGGCGACTAACTGTAAAATCAATTAAAGCAAGTGCGGCAGGGCTGCGACTGCCTGCCAAATTATGCGTTCAACGCCATTTTGTCGAGCCCAGGACCTCGACCTGGCCCCCTCTTGCTTCCCCGCCTTGCTTGGCCAACCCGGGGAAAAAGTGTAATTTATTTGACAGCCAAAAATTATTTTTGCATGAGCCCTTACCCATTCACTCGGCTCTCAAAGAGATTTAAATTCTATTTTGATTTGCAGCCAGTGAACCGTGTGCCAGCATTTTACCCCCGGGACCCGGAACGCGGCAACGACGCCCCGATCTCAGATCCCAGGTGGATGGCTGTCGACGGTGCCCCCAAGGTCAGTGCTTTGGTCATTGGTGCGACTTTTAATTTGATTTCCACGCCGTGAACCCGGGGGCGCCAAATAGAAATGGGTTTTCAATTGCCCGCAGTCGGAGAAAGGCCGAAAGAATGGGGAAAACAGCCCCAGAGTTATTGAGTATTTCTTCGCCAAATAACTTGGATGCTCACGGCCCATCCTTGAAAAAGCCATGCGTGAAAAAATAACAACATCATCAGGAAAGAAAAATAGTCGGAACGACTCAATTTGTGGACCGAAAAGCAAAGGCAAGAGCAAACAATAACAAGACCGAAACAGGGAATAAAAAGTTGTGCTCCCCCAAAGTAATTGCAGCTCGCGAATGAATACGAAAATTCAATTATTTTCGGTCATTATTTTTTTTCTTTCTTACTTGTTTTTCGAGGGCACTTTCCAACACTGTCGTGTCCCTGTCTCCCAGTTCCTTCTGAATGCAAACGCATTTTATGCATTCGCGTAACAACAGCGAAGGGAGATGACAGAGAAAAAAGGACATCAGCTTTCAGGGACGTGCAATCAATGGGATGAAGTCAGTTTCGAGTTCCAGGACACTTGCCCGCTTTCCGACCGAAGTGTTGCAAAACGTTTTCCCTTGTTGGTGTTGCTGTTGCTTTTGTGGATACTGCCTCACCTCTTGGCAAAGTTTCCGCACAAAAGGCAACTACGAAAAATTAAGTTAACTTTTTCGGGCAACGGGAATTGAGTAATTTTCAGCCGTAAAACTTTATTATTTCGGACGCAGGACTTTGTCTGGGCCCCTCCTCGTTCCTAGTTCCCCATTCCCATTGTTGTTGCAGCAATTGTAGAACATGCAAAGTTGCTGTTATTGTTTAAATATTTATTTTCAGCTGTTGCAGCTGTAAATGCTGGCAGGAAAAGTTGTCTAGTGCCCCGAAAGTGGGTAAAAACATGCAAATTTCATTGGGCCAGCGCGGCAAGAGGAACCGCCAAAGCAACTCTTCAGGCAAATGGGCCAAAGCAACATGTAATTACATTAAGCCAGTCGAATTTAGCAACATTTCTGAATGGTTTCAATCGTCCAAAGCGAAATGCTCTGGACTTGTTTAGAAAAAGAGTACATTTTATGGAGGAATATAAAAATAACCTAGTAAATACTAAACTAAAGATCAGGTTCTATTTGGGTTAGTTAGCAAAAGGAAATGAATGAAGGGTTCGTTTAGTTTTAATTAAAAGTGGGAAAATGTGATTAGGGCTTAATAATAACTAAATGAAACCTTTATAATGTCAATGTTCATAATGCTAGGGCTATTAGGATACCCTTTTCCAGATATATACGATTTTTCATTAAGGTTTGTTTCCCTTTTGAATATCATTTTAATAAACTCATGAAAGTGCCAAAATGTGCCAATGAAATGCCAGAGTTCTTCAGATTAGTGCCTGCCCATTTACAGGTGAACGTCGGTTGAAGACGTAAACAGCAGACAAAACATGCCCCAGGGGCTAAGAACTCCGGCCTCAGATTCCGATTCCGGCTGGAGAGTCCGGCAAAATGTTATTAAGTATGCAGAGCTCCGGCGGATGGGCGCCGGGCGGAAAACGCTAAGATAACAGGCAATCCGACAGGCAGCAAGTGAAAATAACAATCATAATATTCAATTATGCAATGGTAGCCCGAGGAGCAACACGGCCTGGACGAGGGCATACGGCTATGGCGGTGTGGGGATGGATAGCAGGAGACTGGCCCTGTTCCATGTTGTACCCCTGAATAATTAATAAACGTTGTGTGCACTTAATGCAAAAAGCTGCAAATAAAATTACCACCAACAGCCGAGACAAAAAAGCGTTCGGCTTGTTGTGTGCTGGAAATCATTGCCGGATCCGACTGGTTGGTTGGTTGGAAAAACAAAGCGAACTGGACCGGAGCGAGGCTCAAATTGAAATTACGTGCCCGGGCTGAGCAATCAAAGAGGGATTAGCGGCTGTTTTTGCTTTTAGTTTGCCATTTGTCACCTGCCAATTCGGGGGGGTCCACCTTTGGGCGCTTTTAATTGAATTTATTGTCGCCGAGGTGGTCGCTGAATTATTGATTACCGCGATGACAAGTGCTAACCCGGGCCAAAGGATGCCCACTTTGAAGCCGGTCCGCGAGCCTTTCAGCCTTTTCAGCATTTATCTTAAGTTCCGGCAACTTTTCGGGCCCAGCCTAAGCTCCTCAAAAATTAATGAGGGGGCGCTGTGGGCGTTGGTATTTAGCCGAAAGGTTACGAAACTTTCCCAAGTCATCTTCAGTGTTTGTGTGGTTGGCTGTGGGTTTTGTCAGTCGGAGCACGAGTTTTTCTGCCGAAAACCCGCCTGCGGCTGGTAGAATTTTCCATGGATTCTACTCGGTAATACACTTGGAATAAAACTGCAAAGAAAAGTTGTATTTTGTGGAGTATTAAATATGGTAGATCAGCGGAGCCTTGTTTATTTGTTACACAAATTATGTTATTAAGTTATTACAAAATTCGTGAATCTTGACAGTGCTAAAGGATCGGCTCTAGAGCATACGGTTCTCCAGCTGGACAATTCGCTGGCTGATGTCCACGGGCAGGTTGCGATAACAGCCTCCCATGTAGGTCACCGCCTTAGCCTTGGCCCTCAGATGCAGTATGGGGCCATCTCCTTTGGCGTACTCAGCTTGATCGATGTAGCCAGCCTTTACCTCCACGTACTCGGCGTACACAATCTCCATGGCGGCCAGCAGAACGTGAGGCAACACCTTCATGATCTCCGCACCCATGCCCTTCAGATTGGACATACATTTCTCCACTTCCATGGTGTTGGAGGGTATTACCCGATTGTTGTCCAGAATCGCCGATGCCAAGAGCATTTGGCCCCCGTGATAGAAATCGAAGAACTTCATTAGCTCCGACAGCATCTTGTAGGTGAGCAGAACATTGGCCCTAACGGTGGAACCGCGGTCTTCAATCACCGAATCCAAGCGCCTGATGAGTGTGGTCAGGCGCTCACGTAGAGTACCGGGACGCGTTATATGGTGAACCACCTGGCACAGCAGGGAATTCATCAGGCCCATGGATCTCTCCAGGTGCCCGGCTATGATGTAGAGCTTAATGGCCACCTCATATTCGCCGCGCTGGCAGACCTGATCGCCCACAAGTGCGGCCAGCGAGCACTTGTCAAACTCCATTGAGCCAAACTCGTCCAGGATGCCGCCAACGAACTGATGGGAGTTAGCCCTATCCTCGACCCCGAAGATCAGCTGCAGCCTCTTGTCGTCGCAGTTCTCTGCGATGAGATCGCAGAGGCACACGACCATGGCATTGTGGCCGTTCTTGGTCTGGAAGTGGCGCAGCAGAAAGTAGTACTGCATGGCCTCGGCAGTGGCCGATTTCTCGAAGTACTTGGTGTACATAATGATCAAACGCACCAGATTCAGGCGCTTCATTGGCGGTGGATCGGCCACCTCGGAGCTGAGCAGTGGCTGGTGCGAGTTAGTGGGCGTAGCCAGGAGGCCCATCTCGTTCAGGGCGATGGCCATGTGGACGGCGTGCGGTCGATTGGCCTCGGTGCGGGCCAGGATCTCAATGGCAGCCTCAAATTGCCCGGTGAGGACCAGCATCTGGAAGTATTGCGGCACCTTCTGGCTGCCGCTGAAGAAATTCTCCCCGTATTTCTCCAGGACGAATGACTGCAAGCCGGCGTAGGTCAGCTGCTCCCTGCTGTAATCCTCCTTGTCCTGGCCCTGCAGAAGGGATAGCTGGAGCCACAGAAAGTCGCCGGGCTGGTCGGCGAGCTCCACGTGCCCCTCGTGCGGATCGCAGGCCAGCACGATGGCGTAGACCGCCTTCTTGTACGGATCGCTGCTGTTGCGTAGCTTGTCCTTATACTCCAAAATTAGCTGTCTCTTGATCTTCTTGATGGAGGCTTCCGAGTCCTCGATTCCTTTCGGCGACAGCAGTTTGAGGAGATCCGAGCAAGTGCCTGATTCCTTGAGGAACTGTGCAGCCGCACCCTGGTCGCCACAGCGCAGACTGTGAAACATGTGGCGCCACAGAGGCTTGTCGTTGGTCTCGTCCTTCAGCCCCAAAACGGAATGATGCAGCTGGAAGTTAACGTGCACATAGGAGCGGACCAGGCTGTAGACATTGGGAACGCCGCCCCGCTTTGCGATGGCCAGGTTCTGGTCGATGAAGTTGATCAAGCGGTTCCTGTAGCGGAGCTCCAAAAGAGTCCGTGCCTTTTCGATGAACTGCGGCATCGTCTGGCGACTACAAATGGGATCGTTAATGCGCATTAGGGGCTTGCCATTGGAAATGTGCTGTAGCATGCTCCACATCTCGCTGACGACCGGATCCTTGAAGTCCAGGCTAGCGAATCGCGCCATCAAGTTGGTCTGATGGTTGCCCTGGGCAAGAGATTTGATATAGGCACAAATCTCCATCGCGTAGAGTAGTTCGACGCCATTTAAGCGCAATAGCGGAGCCGGTTCGCTGGTCTTCTTCGTCAGTGCCCGGTGCCACAATCCATCAGGGAACTCATCATCCTGGCTGGGATTCACTGTTGCATTGAGCAACCCTTCCTTTTCATACTTCCAATCAAAGTAGACGCAATGCCACTTATTGCGCTGCACGGAGGCGAATACATCGGCCTGCGTCTCGTTGATGACGTCAATGATGGCATCTTCGTTTTCCTCCTTCAGATATTCCTTGATATCGGTGTACGGCAAGGGATTGGGAGGTCCAAAGGCCTTAGCCACACTAAGCTCGTCCAGCTTCTTGTTCAGATTGGACAGATCCACGCCCTTGGAGCCGAGTAGGATGTGGGCAGCAGGTTCGTTGGTGCCAGATGCGGTGACACGTGCGTGCAGCTCCTCGGCGGCCTGCAGCACCTGGTTCAGAGTGCGGTCCACGCGAGGCAAGTTTGAGTCCCCCGCAGCCTCCATAGCCAGGCCTTCCGCCTGGTTAACAAGATCCTCCAGATTCATAACGATTAAAACGATCAAATGAAATTAAAACTGACAAGAAAATACACGACCGAGTACGATTTCGGCAAGAAGAAAATAGATGGAAGCAGGCGTCGGTTAGTGCTAGTGAGGCCAGATCACGCGATTGCGGAAGGCTTTTAATGGAAGGAAATAGCGTTTTCTAACACTGGGCTATTTATCGACGATGTATGTATATTTATCGAGATGAAAGTAAATTAATATCAGCAAATAAAATTCACGAAAGCAGAAATTTCATTAGTTTGTTAAATAAAATATAGATTTTGGAAGCCCCAAAGCCCGTTCGAATTCTTCATGTACAATTAATTAGTACGTAGTATAATCTTCAGGAAGCTTTATGTACTATTAATTAGTAGGTAGTATAATCTTCAGGAAGCTTTAGGGTATTTAAGTAACAAAAAACGAACGGGCACACTTAGCAAGCAACGTGAAAGAATTTGATATTTAATAACATATATAATTTTTAAATAAATGTATTTAGAAGTGCTTTACATCGCAATTTAACTGAATCGATGCCACCTATTTTCTCTACCTGTAAGTATAAGCGGACTTCCCAGCTTGAGGATACTGATACTTTACTTTTAGTAATTGAAATCCCTTCAAGTATGTCGACTTCAAAGTCAATTGCTTGGGGACAAATGCACTGCTCCACAAAATCTGAAAGAGGAGAACTGGACCAAACAAACTTTGACGCTGTGTGGTGACCTTTAAGTGGCGGATGGGACATAGATTGATATATACGCTGGAGGTAGAGAGTGCAGCTCCGGTTATATCTGCAGGGTTATCTTAATAAGAACACGCCAGCTCACCCAGCTTCGCATCTATGTATTCTGAGGACATTCACATGCATGGTATGTAGTATGTGTGCTCGTCTGAGTGTGTAAATATCTCTAACCCAAATCTTGAAAATTTACAAAGCGCGCTTCCATAGCTGCATCCACTGCTTCTATTGCTCCATCCTCCTCCACCTCCGTTGCCTCTTTTTCGGCGTTGTCAACACAAATTAAGCTAGCATGTAGGGCTGAATGCACAGTCACAGGTCTCCGTCTCCGTCCCCATTTCCCTGTCCGCCGTAGTTTACGTATTTAAATATGCTCTTTCACTTTCAATATCAAATGAGTGGCTGGTTGGCAACTTTTGGCTGGCAGCAAGATTGCAACTTGCAGATACGTAGATACTTCGACAAAGTTCGCCGTGTGTCCGTTTGTGTGTGTGTGTGTGTGAGGATAGGACTAAAGTTTGGATGAACAGCTTCGTATGAAACAGCAACCCAATTTGGAGACCCTGTCGCCCAGCCGCCCTCCGCCCCTGCAGCCATTGCAAATTGCACAAGTTGCCAAAAATCGCTTCACATGTGCCACTTAAAGTTTTCGGTTTTGGGCCCGTTCCCTACCCCGTCCTGCTGCACCCAGCAGCCTGCCGAATGCCAAACTTGCTAGTTCGGCAGGACTACAACTCCCCTATGCCGAGTTCTGTTTTTCGGGCCCGGCTACCTGCCACTTGTAAATTTAATAAAATTTTGCATATTTTTTTTGTTTTGTTTATTTGCGCTCCTGTCGTGAAAGTGAGATGTTGGAAAACTTTTAAGTGATGTTGGTAAACACACAAAATTACGGTTAAACAAGAAGAAAGTGAAGTTGGCAAGGGGAGAGTGTCAAAGTTTGATGGAATCGAACGTTCATTTTGTGTGATATTGGCTCAAGGTAGACAACTTCAAGCGCTGTTGCGGCTTCTTGACACTTGATATCGAATTTGGGAGGTTTATTAATTGCTTAAATTAGGGAAAGGATTAATAAATAAGTACAGAAATCAAAAAGGTTTATAAAAACCTTAAGAATGTGTCCCAAATTATGCACTGCAATTGTTGAGGTATTAAATTCTGTGTACATATTCTTTTTGTAGGATTATGGGCAAGACAAACTTCGTAAACACACACCAAATGAGATTCATTAGCCTTAAGTTGGCTGATAAATCATAAAGGATGCTTAGTACCCTGTCGTTACCCTGTCGATGGTGTTCCTTAAATTCCTCCCTAACATTATGCCTCCACCGCCAAAGACTTTAAAAATTGTGCCTTAAATTCCAGTTTGAAAATAGAAAAGTGTTTGATGAAATCGAATGTCCATTTCGTGTTGCCAATCAATTGTAACCACAAAAGGGCTAGCGACGGGCTAAGGGGTTAATGGACACAGGCCCACACAAACATTCCTGCGAGCCTGACGGCACCTGGCGCCAGGGAACCAGGACCAGGACCCGGAGAAAACCCCTTCGTAGGCGCCTGATAAAATTCAGTGTCCGTCGGCGAACGGTGCCAATGTTTGCGGTTATGGAAATGCCAAAGCCCAAACCTTCCCCATGTAGGCGGGCGTGTGCGTGGCAGGCCTATGCTTTATGGTCTGACATTTGACATTTTTATTAGCTTTGTGGCGACGGCGTTTAATTACTTTGCACGCTGCGAACAATGTCCGGCCTTTTTATATGCACTTTCCGCCCAGCGAAATGCAATTAAAATATGCATTTGAGTTATGCGCCGGGCCAGGCTTTTCAACAAAAAAGAAAAAAAAAACAAGAAAGGATCTCGAACATGCGTGGACAGCTCATTACCATTTAAAACGTAATTTTCCCGGCTGTAACGAGGCATTAAAATCCAACTAGCCCCGTCTGGTTGTCTGCTTAACCCATTAAGATCATTGCCTTGTCCCGGGAAATTAAAATAGCCAGCTTCCCCCCCAGGTCTCTCTCCGGCCGTAAGCCACTTGAGGCCAGCATGCAGCGGGGTTGACATCCTTGTCGCCATCAGGAACTCTCAACAGCCGCTTATTAGTTCGGCGCAAAACCAGCAAATGTGGCTGCCGCTGGGCACAATTGGTGGCCGGGTCGCGAAGGGGTTGGATTGCCACTTGCCTCCTGCCACTTAGCCGAGCCCCTCCTGCTGGCACCACTCGATGTCTTGTGGCGCGGAATTTGCATGCTCGAGCACGGAAATCAGCTGCATTTTGCTAATATTTGTAAGAGGTACTTGGCGTCCGAAGAGGGTATATTCATCTATACTAATTATAAAATATAAATATATATATTCTTTTCGGAAGATCAAGCTTTAGCCAAAACGTTTTGACCTAATATTCTAAGATATATATCGAAAATTCGTAATTAATTCAAAGCTGCGAACTAAGTTACAAATTTGAACAGTTTTCTACCCCAAAATATGTTAAAATAGAAATACATTATTATTTTAAAGGTTTTCTCGCCGTTTCTCTGCTAGAAAGTTCACTAAATTTATTTTTAAATTAGCTGCTTACATTTTAAAGGCATATTTAAAGATAACTGCATTTAAATTTTTGATATCCGTAAGGAAATGTCTGGCTAACGAGATCTGGCAAATTTTATATCAATTTCTATATACAAATTAAGAAGGAAGGGTTTTTAAAATTAAATTGGTGTAAGAGAACTAAATTTCAAGATGATAGTTCAAAATAAAAACTTTAAGAAACACTCCCAATAATATTTGTCAACCAAAAATAAAAAAAACCTCCTTATGACAGCTAAGTTTTTATGATTTGTAATTAAAAACTGAACCAGGATCTTCTGTTAACTTGGGTACACCCTGGTCGTAACACCTACAGCTTTCTCACTTATATTTCCAACTGGTGCGAGTTGGTCAAGTGGCGTGAATTAGTTTTGATTTTTCCAGAGAGGCCACACACAAGGCTGTCGGCTTGTTTTACTGCTCGCATCCGGCGGGGGTCAGAAAAAGGGGTCACCAAAGTGGGCGCTGTGAGTGGGCCGGACCGCTGGCGACATTGCGCCGTCTGCTGGCGTCTATTTGCACAACTTTTTCAGCTCATTTCCGCTGCAGCTGCAGACAGGCGACGAGGCGACCAACGATGGGCCAGTTGAGTCCCGAAAAGCACCCCAAAAACACCCACAAAAGTCACCAGACCAGACTCCGGCGCTGTTGGCCCTGTCTCGCTCTGGCCCAGCCAGGGAAATGGCCAAAAATGATTTCTGCAACTGTCTGAAAAGTTTTACATGCTGCCTTCGTGGCCATTTTTTTTTTTTTTTTTTAGCTTCACGGGGTGTTTCTGATGACAAGTTTTTGACTTCATATTTTAACTAACGACTTCAGACAGACAGATAGAAAGGAAGAGAGAAAACTGGCCAGCACATATGGAAAATTATAATTTAGTCAACATTTTTTTGTATGTGTGTGTGCTTTGCTGGGAAATTGAAGCGTAAAAATTAATGCTTGAGTGCATTCTGTGCAAAAGACAACACACACCGACAAATAGAGGAAGCTGGGATGACACAAAACTGTTGGCAACGAGCAGAGCAAGGACCAGCCAGGATACGGTTCATAGTAATGAGCGGGTAAAGTTTTGGCCTTGCATTCGACCAAATGTTTTTCTTTGACTCTCTCTCAGAGAAATTACTTTGGCAACTGCACATCCTTTAGGGGGAGTCTTGTAATTAGGCAGGGGTGCCCATGCCAGCAAATCAATCGTAAATCGAAGTGAGTGCGCCGGAACTGGAATCAAATTATTATTCTCAAATCCCACATTCATACTTCAAAGTATTTGGGCCTGTCTATATCTAAACCCGGGTCGGTGGTTAAACTATTTACCAATTTACCAGAGAGATTCCCCTTGGGCTTACATTTTTGGAAAATGCCACAGAAGAAGACTTTGAAGTCTCGGCAGTGGGTTTAATTTTCATTTCAATCTCTTTTTTTATTTTTGCGCAAACTGAATGTGAAACAACCCTCGTTTCATAAACGTTTATCTAATGCTCAAGATCGCTTTTGGGGCGGAGTTTTAAGGCATTTAACATGCAATTTAGCGCAGCTGCTGTGAAAATTCCTTGCCGATTTTAAAGCCCTGTCGCAGGGCGCAATAAATTGCCATTTAAATGAGGCACAAATGAAAAGCATAGAATGAAGGGGCGCAACGCAAAAAAAAAAATTTGCTCAGCATATTTTATGAAATGGAACCCCAAAAGCAAAGAGAGAAAAAAGGAACTCAGAACTGGCGACCTAATGAGTAGAAACAAAGCAATATTTGCTGGCAAACGCGCCAAAATTCCGAAAGCAAATTTGCCAAGAAGAAAAATTACGCATGGAAAATGAAAAAATGCGAAAATATTTCCTTCTTCATACGTTGATCAAAAGCGCGGCGTCGGCGAACATGCATATTACAAATTAGCATGCATAAAACAGGGCCAAGAACGGAGTGGCCAGGGTGGAAAACTGGGCGGAAAACTCATAGGGGGCGGGGGGACTGGGAAATTCGAGTGTGCCAGCGCATAAAGCAATATTTATGTTCGCGTATCGCTTGAGGGGAGTTGCGTTGGAGTCTCGGCGGAAGGGGGCTACGTTTCTCGTTCTAAATTAAGCGTGGAATATGCGTGGAGAAGCTTTTATTAAAACAGGCCGAACAACAGGACTCCGCCTCTTATTATACTTCAGACTCTCAGGCTCTCGCTTGCTGGTTTCTGGTTCATGGTTCCTGATTCCTGCTTCCTTGGATTGTAATGAAAATTCCGCAAAATAATCATTAGGAGGCAGCCAAAATGGAGGAGGTCCTGCAACAAGGGATACACGCAGGTGACAAGTGGTTGGAGGAAACTGGGGGAAATCTGACAGTAAGTGGGCTTTGTTGATGTTCATTTGTTGTTGTCTTTGTCTTGGCAACTAGTCTGGCTTCATATTATATAAATAAAGATTATAATTTAAATTAATTAATTAGCTAGTCTAGGCAGAGCAGCTTTTAAATTATATCACAAGTTTATATTTGAATAAAATCGAGTTTTAAGCTTGAGTTTTCTCTTAAACATCATTTAATATTAATGTTTTGGTTTGTATTTTAATAAATAAAGGTTTTTTTGAATGAATTTATTCCCTAACTTAACTAGATAAACCTAAGAAGTATTATAAAATATTATCCTTTACTAAAATCGCATGAAAACTTTAAATTTCCCCTTAAAAATCGCTTAATATTTAATTTTCATAACGTCCAGTGCCTGGCAATCTTCATTAAAATGCACTTTGAAGCCACAAAAAATAAAGGACAAACAAAAAATGGAATGGCAGCTACTTTGGGGCAACTTTTCGCTGCATTTGTTTAAATTACATCAAATTGCAATGCATGGCAGGAACAAAAAGTGCGCTGGCAAGAAGGCAAAGTCTACTACTGAGCTACTTTTGCCAACTGCCAGTTAACATATGCAGAGCTTGACACGCCCCCTCGCCCACCAAACACACACACACACACACACACTGTCAACAAGAAAACGCCCACATAAAGTTAACGACAGCGAACGGGGCTAAAAGAAACCGAACAAAATACAGAAAAAAAGTGGCGAAATTGTGAGAGAAAATTGTTATTTAATTTGTGTGAGTGCTGAACATTTTTGCAGCTGCTGTTGCTCAAGTTCCTGCTGCAAAACTTTTTAGCCCAGCACACGCACTAAACTTTAACACAAGCATAAATTTTGGTAGCACCCACACACACTTACACAGATACGCGGGCGCACAGGGATACTCCCGGTATGGGAGATCCTTGTAAGTAAGTGCACTTTGCATTGGGGCCGCCGCGAATCCTTTTGGCTTTCTTCAAAATTCATATGCACATTTATTTTATTCGCAGCCCGCCCCTCAAGTAGCTGCATATGCAAGTAGGTGCTGCAGCTTCTTTCCTTATTTGTTGCATAATTTCCAGGCAACGCCACCCAAAACCCCACCCTATATAAGCGACCAACAGCCCCTAGTGTGCGCTCGCCCAAACGAAGCGTAACGGCAACACAGGCTGCAATTTTAAGTCACGACTTCATTAGGAGAGGCTGTAGAACAAAAGAGGGGGGAGAAACTTTCATATGCATAATGAAGACCGGCTTTCATCTCGGCCTCGGACTAATCAAAAATGTCAACGAAGCAAATGATTGAGGCCACCAGCTAATAATCCCTTTGTCATCGCTTTTTGGCCCCTTTTGCCATTTGACTTGGTAATTATGGCCAGGTATAATCGGTAGAGCTGCCTGTTTGAGGATGAGCGATTACGAGACCAGCCCTTATTGAATGAAGCTGAAGCTCATCCCTTGGCTGCCTTAGTTTCTTCATTTATTTCTATTTTTTTCTTTGCCTTCTTGGGCGAAACTTTGCAGACAGGAGCGAGGAGCGAGGAGAACTTTTTCCAGAGTCGCTCTTTGTATTTTGTTTAATTTTACAAGCAAACACAAATAGTGGAAGTAACTAAAGCATCCCTAACTCCTTTGCCGCTGGCCTGTGAATTTAATCTATTGTATGGCTGTCGCAACTCTCTTTTACTTTGGTTTTTTCTTTATTTTTTTGCTGTGTGTGTGTGTCTGCGTTATCCTGTCGTCTTTGAGTGGGTAGCCTGGGAATCCTTTAGTCGTCTGGCACTTGATAAATATGACTATTTCACGCTTCCCTCTACCAGCTAAACCCAGCTTACCCCATCTAAAACCCAACCCCAGTCGGTGGAGTCGTTGTTTATTTGCGTTAAGTGTTAGCAGCCACGCTTGTGGCACCCTTCCTATTTTTCCCCCTCCTTGTATTTCCACTTCCTTGGCTGCCTTCGTATTTTGTTTATCTAGCACTCAATTTCGCAGTTTTAATGACAAACTGTCTTACCTTGAAATTGCATGCGGGAGCATTATAAGTGTCTCCATTTCGTGTACAACACACCGCCCACACTCACGAAACACTCCAGGAACCGAGGAGGAGAAGGACTTTGTTTGATTGCTTGGCTTGGCTTGGCTTGGCTTGGCTTGTCCGGAGATCTGGGAGCCACTGTGTGAGCTGAGCTCTTCATGTTTGGATTGCACTCGAGGGTAAGCTCGGGCCAGGTCCTCGCTCTCATCTGCGTCCTGCCACTAGCACTAGCCACCCCTCGAGCTCTCCGCTCGACCACTTGGCAAGTTTTATTGTCTCAATGTCCACTTGGCTTTCGCCTCAAGACAACTTAATGCGATGGTGGAAAAGGGGCTAGAGCTTGTACGTACTGGTGCTGAAGGTGAAGCTGATCTGAAGTCAAAGCTAACGCATTTTCCTTAATTTCCGGCAGCATGATTTCCAATTTTTCTTTCAAATTCCCTTGCACTTGTCGTATACTTAATATCTGGCAGAAGACACAGCCAGTGACAGTGACAGGTGGCAGGAGGCAGGCGGCAGGAGGCAGGAGAAGGCGAAGCTGCCAGCTGATTCGAATTGCCTTTTGCAATGTCATCAATCATGCGTCGTTTTCCACACGCCCAGGCAAAGATTTTGACAAGTGTCAATGCGACAAGAGAACGAGCGATAAGACCAGACTATAAAAGCGCACAAAAAAGGCGGAGGTGAAAAACGAATCGAAATCGTTGAGGGAAAATCACATGCAAAGTAAAATGTCGAACTTCTGACAGCAAGAAAATAAAACTTTTCATTTGTTTTCCTTGGATTCCTGGCGCTGCCGTGTCCCGAAAACTGCTGTCAAAGTTTTTAATGTTTTTAACTCCTCGCTGTCACCTGAGCTGGGCCATCCATTCGCCGCCCATTGCCCGCACCCAACCGAAAAGTTATCCAAAACTGGGCCACACCCAATTTGCTGGAGTTCACTGCTCCAAGGTGTTGCAGCTTCATTTCTTTGATTGGGACGCCGGGGTCACTAGGGGATTAAGGGAAACCAAGCAAAGTGTTAACAAGAGATGGAAATCGAGGAAAAGTGTGACCAAGGGAGCAAAGTTTTATGCAAAGTGTGGCCATTTCCAAGGGATTAAAACCACCAGGGCAATAAATATAAGTTTAAATATGTCGAAGTATAATATATACAATTTTAATAATATTTTTATGCAGTAATACGATCTTACACTGACTATAGATATATCTTAAGTTAAGCAAATCTTAAAACTCACCCTTCACTGACACCGTAACACTTTGCAGGACCTCCAGCTTCTTCTTGTTGGCCGGCGACTGGCCCACACACTTGTACATGCCCGCATCCTGGTACATGACATCCTTGAGGGAAAACTGGCCGGTTGGCTGGCTGCTGCCATAGCCAAGGCCACGCAATCGGGCCGAAATGGGGTCCAAGTGGGACCAGCAGCCCAGAGAGCCTAAAACGAGGAAGGGAGGGAAGGCGACATGAAAGCCAGTGCATAATTTAATTAATTGACTTCCCGGGTGGTAGCCGTGGCGGACCTAAGTCGGCACGCAAGTTTTAATTTCTTTAATTGATGCGTCGCCGGTCGAGAGGCCACGAACACGCCGAGCACTCCATTTGTCTATTTTCGTATTTTAGCCAAAAGTGAGCAAAGTAAATTGCACGCATAATTAATTTCCAATTGCGCTAATTAATGAAGAGGCGCACAAAAGGCCACGACGAAGCCACTCGCCTCGGATCGAACGAAAGTAAAATGTAAAATGTAATTACAGTCCCAGACGCATTTGTCATTCTAAATGGGCCACGAATGTTCACCGGGGCGAGCTTGCTGCCCTTTGATGTTCTTTAGGTTCTTTAGGTTGGTAGTTCGAGGTTAGCAACGGAACGGGGTAAGCTTACCTTGCGGACACTGTAGAGTCACCGCTCCGCCCAGCTGCACTTCCAGCTGCCCCTTGTTGGGATTGTGAGAGGCAGCTGCCACGGAAACATCCTGATCATCCGGCTCCGAGGTCACATCCACCGAATCGTCTGAAAGGAAACACAAAAGATACAAAGCACAGAGGTGAGTTAAAGCTACAAACTTCCGACCACATGTGGCCCATGGACTGGCAACAAAAAGAAAGGGGAATACTTTTTGCTTGCTGTGCCCAATCCCCGGCACTGTTGGCAATTGTCAAATGTGACAATATTTCAATGACAGAGGCAGCAACAAATTGCTGACGCGATGGCAACACCTGAGTCACTCCGCAATGAGTTGTCACTTCCGTTTTGATGCCAACTAAAAGTGAAAATCGCTGCTCAGCTAGCTGGAAAATTGCCCGCTGCTGCAATCTTCTCTTTCCTTGCCGCAAAAATTCATAAATACATATATTTTATGGCCATTTCCGGGGGCGGGAAGAGCCCATAACGATGCTTCATTCTAATTTCGGAAGAGCAGGCAGGCCGGAGCCGGGAACGAGCCGAGCCGCATATTTTCCACTTGCCTTGCCAGGGAGCTCCTGGCTTTAAATTTCAGCGCGTCCTTTGTGCGGCATACTTTATGGCGCCGTTCATATTACGGTATAAATAACAATTTGCCCTGACATGTGCCTAAAAGTATGTGCGGCCTGCCTCCGGCCAGGTCTGCGTCCTTTGTCTGCGGCCGGATATCGTAACAATAAGTTGCCAAGTGGCGACCTGGCTGGGAGACAAAGAGGAAAAAAAAAAGAAAACACCCAAGACGAGCTCCCGTAAGCTGTAAGCTTTACAAAGGAGCCTGCAGCAGGAATGGGTGGGAAAAAAAACCTCAGAATCACCTTGGACTCCTTGGGGCGACCATCAAATTAGCAGACCCAAAAGTGAGCCGCACAATTAACAGAAACTACTAATTACCGAGGGGCCCGCTGGCAACTTTAATCGAAGGGAAACCCCCGAAGTGGCGCGTTGCCGAGATTTCTGCGAACAGGGTTTGCCACAAAGAGAGAGAGAGAGAGAGAGAGCGAGAGACGCTGCTTTCCAGCTACAATTAATTGTAAGCTCCTTTCGCCTCAGAGACCCTTCGTCGCATGTCAATCAGCCGGAGGACGACACCCCTGCTCCGACGTTTTATTGCTGACAATAGCAAAAGTCCTCCCCTCGGCGAACGGGGCGTGTTACTTAGTCAAAATCACGTAGTTATAAAATTTTTTATTGCTCGACACAAAGGCGGACAAAGGCGGCGTCGCTCAAATTGACAACTTCAATGGCCAGCAGGGGGTTGACGGCGTGGTGAGACGTGGAGTGGAGTACAAGGAGTACTCTGGTGCAGCTTTGACAGAAATAAGAGCCCTCTCCGTCCCGGAGACTCGGCGAAAATGTCTAATGAGCTCAGCTTGTCCCGGGCTCAACTGACAGACATTTGTCATTGGCCAAAAGCCGGCGGCGTGTCTTGAGGCGATGCGATAAGGGAAGTGTCTGAAAGTCTCTACAGAGAGAGAGAGAGAGGAAAAATCACCGAAAATTTGACATTAATCTCTCCCAGCATTGTGCAGTTTAAATTATGAAGTAAACGAACCTATTCCGGTTTCCAATTTCGAACGAATTATGGCGTTTGCGAAGTGATATTCAGTAAATAATAGCATTTTGTGATTTACATATCTGCATCAATAATTGTGCATCTTTTTGGCTGAATTAATTAGGCAATGTGCGAAAATGGCAGACGTGGCATACTTTTGGGCTGAGTTCATATACTGGCCCAAGTGCAACCAGTGCACTTTTACCAGTGCTAGTCAAACTATGCAGATCTTAAAAGCCGCAAAACTATACAAAGGTACAACCACAACAACAAAATCTGTACAACAACAACTTTTTAGACAAACAAAATCAACAAATCGTCGAAGAAATTGTCCGTTCTGCCATTTCAGGTAACAGGCGATCAGAAAGCAGAAGGCCGTCGGTGCGCTGGCTCTGCTTTGAGCGGTGACGTGTTGATAGAGCACGTGGTAGGAAAGAAATAGTAGCATACTTTCAGGCTGCACTCAAAAATGAAAAGACAAAACCAATCGACCTTCTGCTGCCTTCTGTGCGCCTGGTGCAATACATCGATTTGTACAGATTTGCCGTGATTTTGTACAACAACAAGATGCCTAGCTACAACAACATATTTATTTATTACAACAACAATTTTCCATTAAAATTCCGCAAAATCGCCGCACAAATTGTACTTTTCTACATTTCGTGTAACAAGCAAACAGAAAACAAAAGAGCGACGATGCGCTGCCGCTGATCTGTACGATGACGTCATCGCTAAAATCAATGCTACCGCATCGTCGCTCTACTGTTTTCTGTTCGCCTGTTACCCTAAATGGGAAACGCAAAATTTGTATGGCAATTTCTTAATACTTTTGTGTAAAATGTTATTGTTGTAAAATTTGTTGTTGTTATTGTAGGCAATAACAAGTACAACCCAATAAAGTGCATGGTTTTATGTACCAGGCGCGCAGAAATCAGCTGAAGGCCGATCAGCTGTGTGCCAACATCTTTAACTGCAGCTCTTGAATGTGTCTCTCTCTCTCTCCCTCTTTCGCTCTATGCCTCAGCTGGACACGTGTCAAAGCTGAGCTTTCCAGTGCAGCCCTGCCAACTATTCTTACAAATCCGTCGATCTGGCAGCATGGTTCTAAGTTCGCTATCGATATCAATCTGGTAGCTCTGCACCAAGTTTACTATCGATATGCAATGTGAATGTGATCGATATCTGTTTGAGTCTTGACTAAGCTAAGCTCAACACTATCAATTTATCTTTGATCGATATGGCAATGCTGTTTTTAGTGCTCGACAATGCGAGTAATGATCGATATCTGTTTGAGTCTTGGCTAAGCTAAGTTCAAAACTTTCAATTTATCTTTGATTGGTACGGTCAGCTTGAACGGTGCGCTGCTACTGATCTGTGTGATGACGACATCGCTAAAATCAAAGCCACTGCATCGTCGCTCTACTGTTTTCTGTTCGCCTGTTACTTTAAATGGGAAACGGAAAATTTGTAGTGCAATTTCTTAATATTGTTGTGTAAAATGTTGTTGTTGTGTAAAGGCTATTGTTGTATAATGTTGTTGTATAAAGATTATTGTTGTAAAATTTGTTGTTGTTGTTTTTGTAGGCAACAAAAAGTGAAATCTAATGAAGTGCATGGTTTCACGTAACAGGCGCGCAGAAATAGCCGATCAGCTTTTATTGCAGCTCTTGAATGTTTCTCTCTCTCTCTCTATGCCTCAGCTGGACACGTGTCAAAGCTGAGCTTTCCAGTGCAGCCCTGCCAACTATTCTTACAAATCCGTCGATCTGGCAGCATGGTTCTAAGTTCGCTATCGATATCAATCTGGTAGCTCTGCACCAAGTTTACTATCGATATGCAATGTGAATGTGATCGATATCTGTTTGAGTCTTGACTAAGCTATGCTCAACACTATCAATTCATCTTTGATCGATATGGCAATGCCGTTTTCAGTGCTCGACAATGCGAGTAATGATCGATATCTGTTTGAGTCTTGGCTAAGCTAAGTTCAAAACTTTCAATTTATCTTTGATTGGTACGGTCAGCTTGAACGGTGCGCTGCTACTGATCTGTGTGATGACGACATCGCTAAAATCAAAGCCACTGCATCGTCGCTCTACTGTTTTCTGTTCGCCTGTTAAATGGGAAACGGAAAATTTGTAGTGCAATTTCTTAATATTGTTGTGTAAAATGTTGTTGTTGTGTAAAGGTTATTGTTGTAAAATGTTGTTGTTGTATAAAGGTTATCGTTGTAAAATTTGTTGTTGTTTTTGTAGGTAATAACAAGTACAATCTAATGATGTGCATGGTTTCATGTACCAGGCGCGCAGAAATCAGCGGAAGGCCGATCAGATTTTATTGCAGCTCTTGTATGTTTCTCCCTCCCTCCCTCTATGACTCAGCTGGACACGTGAAATCTGAGCTTCTTACAAATCAGTCGATCTGGCAGCACGGTTCAAAGTCGATATCAATATGGTAGCTCTGCTGCAAGTTGACTATCGATATTCAATGTGAATCGGGTAGGACTGCTCTGAGCACGATATGGCAATGCCGTTTTCAGTGCTCGGCAATGCGAGTAATGATCGATATCTGTTTGAGTCTTGGCTAAGCTAAGTTCAAAACTTTCAATTTATCTATGTTCGGTACGGTCAGCTTAAACGGAGAATATGTGACGTGTTGATAGAGCACGTGGTAGGAAAGAAATAGTAGCATACTTTCAGGCTGTACTCAAAAATGAAAAGACAAAACGAATCGACCTTCTGCTGCCTTCTGTGCGCCTGGTGCAATACATCGATTTGTACAGATTTGCCGTGATCTTTGTACAACAACAAGATTTCTAGCTACAACAACATATTTATTTATTACAACAACAATTTTCCATTAAAATTCCACGAAATCGCCGCACAAATTGTACTTTTCTACATTTCGTGTAACAAGCAAACAGAAAACAAAAGAGCGACGAT